>JAGPOW010003648.1:3418426-3470785 GCA_030014935.1 Caiman crocodilus
CCCCACCCTAGGGGGTAGGGGAGACCCACATCCCCAGATCTGTGCATGAGACGGGTGGAGGGTGGGTGCATGCTGTGGAGTCATGCTCCCCGCCCTGCTGCCCTCCCCCAGGACCTCCACAGTGCAACATGTGCAACCCACAGTAGAAGGGCCCAGTGGGGCCACACAGGAAAGCTGCTTGCCACTGCGAGCTCTGTGCTGTCCTGGCCACACTTCTCCTGTGTGCATGGGCGCAGCATGGGCAGAAGTGCAGTGCAGGGTTGTGCCCCTTGCTCCTGCCCCTGCCTGCAGGGGAAGTGTGGCCAGGGCAGCACAGAGCTCACAGCAGCAAGCAGCTTTCCTGCATGGCTTTGCTTTGCCTGGCCACACTGGGTCATACACGCTGCACTGCGGAGACCCTGGAGTAGGGCAGCAGAGCTGGGAGCATGAGCCCAAAGCACATACCTGCTCTGCCCCCGTCTCCTGCACAGATCTGTGGGATACAGGTCCCCTTTGACCCCTGGGAGTGCGCATTGCCACCAGAAGCCAGTCTCACCCCTGCCTGAGCCTGCAATGGGGGAGCCAGCTCTGTGCTCCTTCTGTTGCAGCAGTTGCTTCCTTCTGTTGGGGGCAGGGAGCTGCAGACCTGGGTCCCTGGCCCCATAGCCCTGGCAGCTGGGGGCCCTCTCTGGCAAGGCTGGGAGGCAGGGGCTATGGGTGGGGGGCAAGGGGAATGAGCAGGGCTGTGGGGCTGTGGGTGGGGGGGAGTTAGGGGCACCAGTCGGGTTGGGGGGGCTATTGTGGGGGGAGTGAGGGGCATGAGCAGGGCAGGGGGGTGGGCCGTGAGGGGAGTGAGGGGCATAAGCAGGGCTGTGGGGGGCCTTTAATTTTAATCGTGGATTTTGGGGTTCTAATTAGAGAATTTGAATTATTTTATCAGGGAAAACCAGAATCCCTGGTTATGAATCTGTGAGGTCTTAAGCCATTTCAGAAGGGTGTGGTCAGTTATTAATGTAAACTTCTGGCCACATAATGAAAATACTCTAGCCCCCATTTTATGGCTAGACATTCTCACTCTACAGTGACATACGTTCGTTAGTGAGTGAAAGCGGTTGGTGGCGTGCCTCCTAGAGCTGAGTTGCCTCCTTGCTGGAATAGTTGTGTTCTGTCCTTCAGAAAAATCTCCTGCCATGCCTTGATGTTAGAAAAGAGAGGTACAAAAACAGTTTTGTGAGAAAAAGCGGTTGGTTATAGGCTCAGGGTGACATCTTATCTTCGTAGGGCTCCATCATCCCTATACCCGGCCCTAACCACACCAGATGTTCTGGGCGTGATGTTACTCATCTATGTTACTGAGGGTCCTGTCTTAGTCTTATGGACTCCTGTCCTCCTCTAAGTCAACTGCTTGCCCTGTTCTTCCCTGCGCAAGTCCCAAGGTAGCCACTTCTTAGTTCTAATCCCACTCTTAACCTTCAGGGTCAGGATGAATTTACCCATCCTTGGGGTGTAATCCTGTCCATATTTCTTTTCCTCTAGGTCCCCCAAGAGGTTATCTTCACCCCTCAGGACAGTACTCACCAACAGAACAGTCTCCTTCGTCTCTTTGTTGGCTCTCACCAGGTAAATCTGGGATTGGGGTTTCCCCCAACCCCAAAGTTGTTTCTTTCCCTCCTCAGCTCTTGTTGTATTCTCTCTCTCCTCCTCCTCCTCCCATTACTCAGATCCAACCCAGACTTTCCCTCAATGTCCCCTTAAATTTCTCTCCCAGTCAGCTGGGTCCCTGGGGCAGCCTCCGATTCACTGCCTTGCTAACCCAGCTGTTTCCCTTTTAACTTTTTGGCACGGCTTTTTCTTTTTCTTTGGCTACATCATTCTCCATCTTGGGTTTGAACTCTGGCAGCTGGGTTTTGCCACATCAGCCTTTGAATTGCCGTGGTCCTAGCTGGTTCTCTTAATTAATCAAGCCATGGCATCTTTCCTGCCCTGGCTCACCACAGTTTCCTCAGCATCTCCCTGTAAGTTTCTTTCCTATGTTTTAATTCTTGTGTTCCTGTGGCAGGGTGCTTCAGCCACCCTGTTACAGTGAGAGTTCAACTTGTGGCTGGCATAGGCTATGGCTGGTCCACTCTGTTCATTTCTTGGGGACAACACAGTTTCCATGGCATGATTAAAGGCATCCGTCTGACAAATGTAAGGCTGTGTGAAATCAGGAGTCTTTAGGACCACATCAATGCACAGTGCTGTTTTCGTTCTCTGAAATGCTTGGAGGCATGATTCATCCGGCTTTATAAGGTCTGAGCTTTTTCCCTTAAAAATGTCTGTTAATGGTGTGGTCACCTCCACAAAATGTGGAATAAAGTGCCAGTAGTAACTGGCTAGCCTGAGAAAAGCTCTCATCTGTTTTCTAGTTTGGGGTGGAGGGTAGTCTCTTATGGTCTCTACCTTATCGGCTAGTGGGTAGGATACATCTCAATCCCACTGAGAACCTGAGATATTTGGTCTCTGCCTTTCCTAATACACATTTTCCTGATTTGGCAGTTAAATCGGCTAACCAGAGTTCCTGGAGGACTGCCCAAAGGGCTTTTAGATGTTGCTCCAACTTGTTTGAGTAAATGATGATGTCAGCCAGGTAGGCTGCAGCATATCTTTGATGTGGGGCTAGTTCCTAATCAATTAGTCTTTGAAACATTTCCACTGCACCATGTAGACTGAACAGCATACGTTTAAACTCATAAAGACCCCAAGGAGCGCCAAAGGCAGTTTTTGCTTGATCATTCTTTTGTACTGGCACTTGCCAATATCCCTTAGATCAGTCCAAGGTGGATATAAATTTGGCTTGCCCTACCCTCGCTAGTAATTTGTTAATTTGTGGTATTGGAAAAGCATCAAATCTAGAGATAGCGTTCAATTTTCAAAAGTCTATGCACAGCCTTAGTGATCTGTCTAGTTTTGGCATAGCCACTAAGGGGCTTTGCCAAGGGTTTTGAGATTTGGTGATCACACCCTGAGCTAACATTTTATCTATTTCAGCCCTTATTAGGTCATATCAATGGTAAGGGATCCTCTGCCATTTCTCCCTTACCACTTTGCCTTTTGGTGTGATAATGCTGTGACTTACTCCCTTTGTGCATCCAAGAATTTTGCTAAACACATTGCAAATTTCTTGTACTAGCTGCTCTAACTACACCTTTTGTCCCCCCCATCAACTGGGATCCTAGACAAATATCCTTTGTAAGTCCCCATTCTTCTGTTTTTTTTATTTTTCTCCTGCTTTACATCTGATCTCTCTCTTACTGGGGTAGAAAATAGATTCTTTATTTCTTGCCATAACCTTAGCAAATTATTGTGGTAAATTTACTTCTCTTTCTTGTATCCCCAGTTGGAACACTTCTAGGCTGACTCATCTCACTATCTCAAACAGCCCTTGCTAGCATGTCAGGAACTTACTAATAGCACTGGGAAGGAGCACTAACACATTATGTCCCTCACTGAGATTTCTCATCTGTACACCCTTGTCATAACACTCTTTTTGTTTCTACTGAATTCAACTGAGATGGTTCTGAGCAACTTCTCTGGCCCTCTGTAGCCGGGGCCTCAGTTCTCATACGTATTCAGAGGGTTGTAGGCTCATAAATTCTTCTCTTTCTCAACCCTCCTGTACTATGTTTAAGAGTCCTTGGTGCTGATATGTGTACACATGCTCAAATGGGGCAAACTGCATGGGAGATTGAGGGGCTTCCCATATGGCGAACAAGAGTGGAGGTGCTAACAGGTCCCACTTATGGAGCTCCTCTTGGGCACACTGGCACAACATATTTTTAAGGGTACCATTAAACCTCTCCAGTAACCCATTTGTCTGGGGATGATACACTGCCATCTGCAGGTGCTGGATTTGAAGCACACTGCAAAGGCTGCAGATGACATGTGATATACAACTAGTCCCCTGGTCGGTAATTATCTCTTTGGAAATGCTGACCCTCGATATTCACTTCAGTAATTCCTCTGTTGCCTGACGTGCTGTAACTAAGTGAAGTGGGATGGCATTTATCTGTATTGAATGTCATTTGGTTTTTATCCACCCAGCTTCTAAGCCTAAGTCTGACACTATCAGCATAGACTGTAGTGGGGCTCATGAGGGTTTCCTTAGGCTGACCCTTTGGCAATATGGACATGCTCGGCAGAAGTCTTCTACTTGCTTATACAGGTGTGGCCAAAAACAGTATTTGGCCAAATGAGCTTCTGTTTTTGCCCTCCTCATATGTCCTCCCAGAGGATTCGCATGTGCCAATCTCAATTAGTGGGGCCCAGTAGGGTTGAGGGATCAATAGTTTAGGTATTTCTTGCCTTTCTTGATGACCTGACTTAATTCTATAAAGTAGGCCCTTTCTAAGTTCAAACTGGAGTAATGTGCAACACAGCTTGGGGCAGATTACCTGTTCATTGTTTGTGACCAGCTCCATCTGGATAATGGCATGGAATGCCCCCTCTTCCACTTGCACCTCTCAAAAGCATGTGATGCTGGACAAACTCTCTAGGTCAAATCCCTCCATGTTCTCTGATTCTTCTCCTGTGAGTCCTAGTCAGTCTTCTCACCACCTTCAGCACCTGGTAGATCTCTTCCCAGTTATGGCTCAATATCATTGGGTAAAGTAGATCCTCTGCTAGGCCAACTGGCATCTCTCTGGCTCTATGAAGGATTTCCATTCGGTACCTTTTTCGGGGATACGTGGAAGGTTGTCCATGCATGCATATCATCTGGACTGCCATTGCATCTGGTGCCCAGTCGAGAGAAGCTAGATCTTCCAGAATCAACATTTGGGCACAACTGGTATTGATGATGGCTTGTATCTTCTTCCCCACAGCTATTGCCCAAACCATAGGTTGCTCTTTGTTCTCTTCCCACTTGCTCTTTCCTAGGGTACAATCCATCATTTTGCCTGGACCACTATCCTTCGGGTCATTCCAGTACTCCTGCACTTTGAAATACAGGTCTTCTGAATGGGGCCCCTGCCGAGGCATGCTGGTACACTCCCTGGCCATGTGTCCCAGCTTGCCACCTGAAAACATATCATGCTGCATCCATGAGCCAGACGTGCTTCATGCGCCTCTTTACATTCAGCCTCTCATTGACTGATATTTAGCCCACCTTTCAAAGTCCACTCACAGCCATTTTCTCCTTGGGCACTGTCAAAATCCTCTTCCAGCCTCAGAGCTTCCACCAATGATTTTGAACAGTGACATCTCACCCACCTTTGTGTAGTCTCATCTAAGTCCAAGAGAAACTGTTCTAACAGGATCTGGTCACACATATTGACCTTGGACATCTTTTGTGGCCTCAGTCACTTCTCTAGTAGATCTGCCAGGTGCTGAAGCAAGACCCTAGGAGACTTATCCACATCCTTCTTGTTAGCTTGGAACGTCTGGTGCTTTATTTCAGGATTGATATCCAACCAGTATAGGATTTCCTTCTTTATTTTGTCGTAATCTAAGACTTCTCCCCATGCCCTGGCTTGGTAGGCAGCTTGTGCCCACCCTATCAAGACTACACCCAACTGCCCAGGCCAGCGGCACTGATCTAGCTCTAAGGCTAGCTCTGCCCACTCAAAGCTCTCCAGAAATGCTTCTGGATCATCCTGGGGCACCATCTTGGGGACTTTCAGCTCTACTTGGTTCCTCTGAGCCCAGGCCTGTTGTTGTTGCTGCTGCTGCTGGAGCTGGCCTACCAGATGCCAAGTTTATTGGAGTGGTTCAGGGTTTTCCATCATGCCCCATGAGAGATCCATGTTGTTGGATCAGTTAGGCCACTGTCGAGTTCCCAGGCAATGCACCACTTTTTCAGGGCTTGGCCTAGTTAAAGTTACATGTACAGGCACCTGGAACCTTCCTGACCCTGACCTTCAGTCACACAATCACTTGCCTGGTTTTCTGTAGTGGTTGTCTCAACTCTTTTCTGCCATGTCTTGATGTTTTGGATGATAACAATTGGAAGGTGGTAATTCTCACTGCCACCGGACAATGATCGCTTGAAGTAGGTTTCTTCTTTGGCTCTGACCTTCCCTATGCCCTGGCCTAGCACCATCCAGATCTTATGCCACTATTTTGTTTTTTGACCTTAACTGAAGCCTCTTCTTTTCTTTCACAGGCTTGTATGTGTCTAGACAACCTTCTTAACAGAATTAAATCAGCTCATACTGCTGGACTTCTTCAGTCTCAGGTAAGTCCAATGGTTGGTCAGGGAACGGCCTTTTGTATATTTCCTCTCCTTGATGGTTAAGCCCTCTACAAATTACAACAAAACAAAATAATCTAAGCCAACAAAAAGAAGAGAAGCCTGTCTGGGCTAATAACCCCTGTCCAGGGGATATTAATCTATCTGGGGATATTTCCCCTTTAAATAGCTCAGGTTGGGGTTCTGCCCACCTAATGCAACAACACCCTGCCAGCCTGTAGAGACAAGGGCATGGCAGGAAACACAGCCACAGATAAAAAGAAGGTGAAAGAAAAAAAAAAGTCAGTACCCTAACGACTGGGGCTCAGACACTTTACTTCCAGCTGGCCCTTTTTGCGCCATCACTCCCTCGCTGCAAACTCTACTCCACTCTGTGGCTTCTCTCTGACCAGTGTCTCCTGGCCCTAAATAAGCTCTCCTGAGCTTAATTGCCAGCTGCCTGCTGGCTCAATGCCACCAGGGACATTCCGCCCTGCTGTTCGGGACTCAGGACTCTTATCCCTACTCCCTGGCTTGCAGCATTCCCTGCATGCCCCTTTTCTGGCTTCCAGAGGCTTCTGTAGTCTCACGGAGCAGCTGCTACAGAACCATAGCTCCTGGTGCACTTGTCTCTCCTTCACCAGCTCCTTGGTAAGTATTTGCAGTTGTCAGTAAGTAGTTCTCTTCTTTCTTCTTCTTTACAGTGTATAACCATGAGCAAAAGTGGTTGGCAATAGTTTATGAACCTGAAGGGACACAGCTTAATTTTCATATCTCAGTTTGCTTTTCTAGCTGCAGCAAGAAAAATTGTCTCTTTTTACTTGTAAGTTGAGTAAATTTGATGTGGAAATTATCAAAATATAATAACATAAAATCTCCTGCTATCACCGCCATTGAATTAGTCTTCTAAATGGAAACACTCTAAAAAGCTAGTGTTGCTTAAAATGTTTTAGGATTGAAGCTGACCTGAAAAAAATACATAATCTTTACTTTTATGTGGTGTTGGGACCCAGAGGCCTTCAGACTTGAGTTTGACATCTGTGCTCAGCTCAAGCTGCATGCTTAGCTTGAATTGTGGTCAAGACCTGCACCCAGTGAAAGGAGCAGATGGAAAAATAATGTCCCCATCTTACAATGAATCATGAAGTTGGCTAACTAAAAAGAACAAGAGGAACAGTCAGAGCAAAACCTACCTCTACCTAAGAATGAAAAGATTATCACAGAATAGAACATTTTAGTTAAGGGTAACCATATTTGGCAAACAATAGCAAGATTATTACCATGCACTAGGAGGAAGGCTTAAGTTTATTTTATGTATTAAGAAATGCATGTTATATAAACAGAGGTTTATATAAATAAACAGTTTATATAAATATATATGTTTATATATATAAACAGAGGTGAGAGAGTGTACCCTTAGGAACACTCCTGAAGAAAGCCTGGAGCAATCCTGTCATTGATTCAAGATCCTGTCTTGACTCAGACGTGGGAGCCAGGAGCCCCAGACAAGACTTCACGGCCTAATCAAGAAGTGAAGTTGCATATGCAATATTTCAGGGTGGTGAGCATCTGCTTTGACTAGCTACTAACCTAAAATGTTTAAACTACTACTGATACTTTAATTTTAATTGGAATTATAAACTTGCCTTCAGTTTAGGACAGGGACGAGCAGTTGTTTCAGGCAGAGGGTTGCTTACTGAGTTTTGGCAAGCCATTAAGGGCATGACAGGCAGCCAGGGGCAGATAAATATTGATTTTCTACATTTTTTAAGGGCCCCACGTGCTGGATAGAAAGACCTGGCAGGCTTCATCCAGCCTGTGGGCTGCATTTTGCCCACCCCTGGTTTAGGACAACTGGGTCTGAGTCTCCTTGCCTGGTATAAAACTCATTATAGCATCATAGGGAGGCAACAGTGGGATATATTTAAATCTATTGTTTTGCCTGATAAAAAAGTACAGACTTCATGATATAACACCTAATGTTTTAAAGTTTCATTTGACTCCAGAGAGGACAAACTTCAGCTGCTGAAATTTATGTTAACTAAGTAATACAACTTTTATGAAAAGGGATTCCAACGTGAAAAACTAGTCAGAATAAAATTAGCAAATATCAGACCATACTTTCTAAGTTTCCTATTCATTTTGAGGCCAGACCTTCTTATGAATTAAATTTCCTTAACACTGTTTATAGTTTTTTACTACAATTGAGAGTCCAATCCGTAATATTTAGTATTCTCCAACTGATGAATTATGATTGATAAATGATCATTTAATGATTAATAATTATGATTATCCAGTTGATTAATAATTGTAATTAATTTTTAAACATATTATCTAGTTTTAATTACCAGAAATCTTCTGAAGAAAACTGATAAGGAATCTGACCGATAAAACATAAGGAACAAACTCTGACAGTTATATCATTGAAAAACTGAGGTAACTCCATTACACTCAATGGAATACCTTTGGATTCACATTGGTGTAACTGGGAGCAATTTTTGGCTATAATAGTCAAAAGTGTCTCCATTATGTTATCAGACATATTCCTTCAATGCATGTCTATTCTCTAGTACAACAGTAAGGTGCACCCTGAATACCCAGAATTGAAATTTCCAGGGGTATCAGGCACACACCCTATGTACTGGACCTGGCCTGCAGAGTCCCATAATCTGGCCCCTGGTGGTGCTGTGTTGACTCACACACTGTGCTAGATTCACTGCATATGGCATGCAGCACTCACTGGGGCCAGGTCCTGGACTGTGCCACCTATAGTGCTATCTGGGGTTTGGTCCCATGCTGCATACAGACAGGAGATCTGTGAGCCTGATCCAGCCTGTGGGCTGGCCCTGTGCCATGGGGCCAGATAAGTTTGACACCCCTGTCCTAAGCTACTTAAAACAACTAGAACAGGGAAGATGTTGAAATGTAATTTTTAAAGCAAAACTCTATTAAAAATTCCTATTAAGCTTAAGTTAGTTAGTAGGCACTAATGATGACACTTGTTTTTTTATAAAGTAAAAATATGTGGGGGGGATTTGGTACAAAGTGTGATTATTGAAATACCTTGAATTAATAACCAATTAAATATTCCAAGATAATTCTGTTTCTTTACTTTTTAAAATACTCCATTCTATTCCAGTTGTGTGTAAGTTCAGTGGAACTGTATTGGTACAATGGGTGTTAATTCTATGTAGAACCAAGGCTCCTTGAATTCAGGGATGTTTCTGTAGAAATGATGCCAAGCACTTTGGTTCACTCTGTGTTTTCAAAGAAAAAGGGATGAAGGAAAGGGGTTGAATATTTTACTATGTTCAAAAATGAGCAGCACAGTGGTTCCTTCCAGTGGAACGTTTGCTGAAAAATAGCAATGTAATGGAATTAGTATTTTACATTTTTACATCAAGTTCCATGGTGGTGAAGGGCCTGAATTCTGACTTTTGCCAACAATGCACACAGGATTTTGTCATTTGTTCTGTTTTGCTCCTTTTTATAAGGCAACCTGCTCTCCTCACTCTACCTAACTGATTTCATGGAATGATGTAGAGGTTATATGGTCTTTTAAGAGGATAAAGGTTTCTGACCACACAGAACAAGTTGCCTTACAATACTCCGAATCAAAGGAAATAACTGTCTCTTGTCCATGACTGTAAGATAAAAGTAGAAATGGAGGCTCCTTGCACCATTCTTGTCTTTTCTCAGTCATAATGGCTAAGGACAATGTGCCTGGCATACAGAGACAGCACTTAAAAAGTGATTATAGCGCAAAACTATGTTACTGGTTAGAAATATAGCAAAATTTAACTTGCATCTGTTCTATACTCAATAGGCGAAACAACTATAGTAATATGGAGACATACAGATTTTTAAGGAAGCCTATAACTCCCAAGTCAAACCATTTTAATCCATGCCTTGGTATTATAGATGATAACATGATACACTGGGTAAAGAGATAAGGCTGCATAAACCTCTTTCTTCCTCTCAAACCACAGTAATGGCAGGTCTTTTCAGGATGGGTTGATGCTTTTATAGGTGTCTCAGAGATGAGAAACTGAGAAGGGAGATGTTCTGGCCAGGGAAATTTAATTTAAAGGTCTTTGAGAGGACTTTGTATAGACAAAAGCAATAACTTTTGGTAGCCTGGGAGGAGTAAGGAAGATGTCTACAGCATTTCAACAATCTACATTCAAATATATGTTCATTGTGAGTTTGTCTTTCTTCTGTTAGTGCCCATTATTCAATAAGAGGTTTTGGGACATTAACCTGGTAAGATGTATGTGTTCTGTACTTTTCCTTATGTAGAATGGCAGACTCCTACTTTTCTAAATGAAGCTTATTAAAAAGGAGCCAGGAAGCCCTAAGAACAATAGGTCCAGATCCATTTTCCTTTCAACTTTATATAGACATGATGAAGGAAGTGGAGTAGGTCTGCTTCCTCACATCTGCCCTGCTGGAGGAAAATCTGTCATTCAGTTGTTAGCTTGGAAACGAACAGGAATTTCAATTCCCAGTAATGAAATCTGCATGTTCCTTAAGTGAGGAAACAGAATCTACATATGTCTAACTGAACTTACCATCTTGCAGGTTTTACAACTGTGGTGGAAGCACAAAGGTGGGAGTAGAAGGAGAGAGAAAATATATGCACCTTTTCCACGTGTGGTCCTTAAATGTACATTGTAAAAATTCACTGTGAATAGTCATTACTACTAAGATCACTAGTTGACATATATAAAGAATCATTGGCTAGTCAATGAACAGTAGATGTTATCAAAGCATCCCATGCTTTAATATTACCTGACTGGTTACTCTATATCAGTAGTTCTCAACCTTTTACCCTGTGGGCTGGATGGGCAGTGCCAAATCCCTCTGCAGGTCAGATCTGGCTGGTGGGATCAACCTGGCTGCAGGGAGTTGCGCAGCCCAGTTTTGATCTATCTGCCTGGGGCAGGGGCAGGAGTGGGGTGGAGTGGCCCTGACCTAGACATGTAGCAGTGATATCCTGTCATTTAATGATTTAGTGATATTCTGGATGCACAGGGCAAGGCAGGCTGGGACTGGGTAGAGTGGGGCAGGGCAGGGCAGCCCTGATCCAGATGCACACAATGGGGGGAGGAGTAGCTCTGATCTGGACACGAGTGAGTGGTGACTCCTGAATCTGTGGGGAGGGCACCCACAGAAGCCACTGATCCTGTTAGGTAGAACACCAGCCTTACTGAAAGCATCAGTGTTGGCCGTTGGGTGGGTACCAGCCCTGTCGGGGGTAGAGGGGGAAGTACCCCCATGCACCCACTACCAGTTGCCTATGGATCTGGACATGCATGGCGGGGAGCAGCCTGACCCCAATCTGGACATGGTGGGTGGGGGTAGAGCAGTCCAGCCAGATCTCGGTTCATAGAGGGTGATGGGGAGCCCTGCAGGGCAGATGTCATGATGCTGTGGGCTGCATCTGGCCCACAGGCTAGATCAATGTTCTAGAACAAGGGTAGACAAAATGGCGGATCTGGTGCGCAGCTGGACTCCATTTTTCAGCAGTTCCTGCCCATGTCGCTGCGGTCAGTTTTCATGGAGACCCCAGCAGTGGCAACATCATGACAGCACACAGGGCATGAGGGCAGCAGATGGCAACTCTGCCCTGACTCCAGACCATCTGTCACCGCAGGATCCCAGCCCCAGAGCGGTTCCCTGATCATCTACATGCCCTGCAAGTGCTGCTAGGGCTGGTCTCCATGGAAACCCTTGGGGTCTCCGTGGAAACTGGCCACAGTGACGCAGGCAGGGGCTGCTTGGAAATAGAGTCTGCTGTGGGCCTGATCTGGCTTGTGGCCCAGACTTTGCCCACCCCTGGTCTAGACCAACTTTCTTTGGTTAAGGGCACCCCTCCATAACCTTTCTGAATTTAGCAGAATCCTACCTGAGAACCACTATTATGCTGCCTCAGCTTGCCTCACTGGTTCTCTATTGGGGTGGTGTTTCTACCACCAGCTGCACCCAGAGGCATAACTAATGAGTTTTGAAACTTCAGTAAAAATCCCCTGGACCTGGGATATGGGGACAGGAAGGGAAAGTGGTCTTACCTGCTCTGGGTGTCCTTGCACCTGGCTCTGACTAGGTGGTACAGGGCTGTTTCAGCCAAGCATGGTAGTACAGAGTTGTTTCTGCCACAGTAAGAACTGGTGCCTGGTTCCCCCTTCAGTCATGTTACTGAGTAGAACTGCCTCACAGTTTTCTATATTGAGGTGCAGCTGCAGCAGGTACTTCTGCTGGTATTAGACTTATCTGGTAAATCCGTTCTTGCTGCAGCACTTCCCAGGTCAAACTGACCTCACACACTTGCCAGAAATGGAAACATGTGGGACAGTTTCACCTGTCAATGGTTGTGCTGACTTCCCTTGCTGCAACTTGAGACCATTGTTCCTTGTTCTGTCATCTGCCACCACTGAGAAAAGTTACCCTTCAGGTAGTTAAAGGCTGCTATCAAATCCATCCCTCATTCTTCTCTTCTACAGACTAAATAAGCCCAGTTTCTTCAGCCTCTCCTCAGAAATCATGCCTCTGAGCCCCCACACCATTTGTGTTGCTTCTGCTGGACTCTCTTCAACTTGTCTGCATCCTTTCTGTAGTGCAGGGCCCAAAACTGGACATAGTACTCCAGATGTGGCCTCACCAGTGCAGAATAGAAGTGCATAATTACTTTCCTCAACCTGCTGGCAACATTCCTACTAATGCAGGAGCACTATCATCTCCCTGGTTCCTGTAACCTTTTGCCAGTCCACAGGTGTTAATAACCATCTATCCTTTTTAATGGTCTTGGTGTTCTGCTACTCAAGCTATCCATTTGTGGCAAGGCACTTAGGAGGTCAGGCAGCCTGCAGAGGTGCCTGCAGGTGTGGCATGCCTGGCTTCACATTCCTTAGGGCTTACTTCATGCTTCTGGCAAGGCCTCTGTATGATTTGGCTGTGCACTGATCAATGGTTGTATTAATCCATAATGGGAATCAGCTGATCCAGGGAGCCAGCAGGTGATAGAGGGAGTCATCTGACATAGGAGAACAGTTGGTGTGGCAGGGCACTTAGGTGCCTTCTCCTAAAAGAGCAGAAACTGCCTGGGGAGAGCCCAAAGCACCAGACAGGAGCCCAGGTGCAGGTTGCCATGGCAACCAGCTAATGAAGAAATTAGCTGGCACCTGCACCTGGTCAGCTGGCCAGAAGGGGCAAGGCCCTGGGCCCATATAAACTCCAGGACAGGAGGCAGTTCTCTGCTGGTGGCTAAGGAAGAAGGAGTCTTCCTAGAGTAAGTGAAAGGAAAAGGCCTGGCTAAGTTCTGTTTTGGGTAATGTAAAGGGGCTGAGCACACCTTGTGTAGTTTGTATTATGTTATAGCCCAGTGGCTTATGTTATGTTTGCTGTTTTATAAAACTGGTGGTTTAGGTGAGGCTATTTTGGGAAGGAGGAAGCCTCATTGGGAGCCTATGGCAGTGTGGGGACCCCGGCACCAGAGAGAACAGCATTTGGGGGCACAGATGCTGGTGCCAGAGAGGGTGCAGCACTTTGCAGGGCAGAGGGCCCAATGCCAAGGGTCACAGAGACAGGGCTGTGGAGAGCCCAGTGAGGATAAGGGGCTGAATTATGATGAGGCCTAGGCAAGACAATGCCAGTACCATCTGTGAGGTTTGGGGTGTGGTAAAGGGGCAGTTGAAACCATGCATATAGCCCATAAGGCTAGGGTGCTCTGACACCCATTGTGAAACAGGACCTAAAAGTGGTCTGGGAACCCATGGGGTTCAGAGTCCATCAAATCATGTCCAAGAGGATTTAAAGGCATCCTTTCTATTTTCCATCAAAGATGTGGCAGATGAGAACTGAGGGTGCCCGTTGGGCCACATTGGCACGGTTAAGGGGCCTTAGAAGATCACGGCCATCCTTGAGGGCCCCATCCAGTGACAGCTGAGCTTGGAGCAGCTATAAACCCAGGCCCTGAGATAAGCCCAGCAGTAAGATGGAGCCTGTTGAAACCATGCCAACTCAGCAAGAGGATTGTAGCTCTGAAGCATCAGCACAGAGGACAGTTGAAGCAACCTGGAGGCTTGGGTAGGAACTAAGGGGCTGGAGGAGGTTTCTAGAGACCCAGGCTGAGGTTCGGCTAAGCTCAGAGCTAGGGTTTCAGGACATGAGACCTTTTGTGAGGTTCAGGGCAGCCCAGATTGAGGGGCTCCATGCAGAAGACCTAGTGTGGGTCCAAGTAAAGACCAAGGTGAGAAGCTCAGTGCAGAAGACCTGTTTAGGAGCACAAGAGTAGACCTGTGAGTGTGTGGGCTAGCAGGCTGGTGGTCTGATCCCAACAGAATCTCACTGGCCTGTTAATGGGCACAGGGCCAAGGGAAGGGATGAAGGCCACAGTGGGAGACTGCTGGAGCCAGAGAGAGGTTTGGAGTTGTCTACTGGCCTGAGATGGGAGCCAGAGCCTAAATTAGGCCAAAGGTTGATAGAAACCACTGCCAGAGAACCCAGAATGAAGGTGGTCAAGCCAGATTATCTGAAGGGCTGAAGGTCCCAGGAGGAAAGGCAGCAGAATGAGTGACCCAGGCATGTTCCTATTGAAAACAGGCCATTGGGCAGTCATGAGGGAGGCAGGCTAGAAAAAGAAGGAGAATATCCCTACTCTGTGAGGGAGGCGGACACTGTCATAGCAGGGGTGGAGGTAGTGAGCTTTTGCTTCCAATAATTTGTGCACTTTGTAATCCAAAGTCATAGAAAACACTGCATAAGCCACACTGGGGACAAAGCATTGAAAGAAAGTGGCCATGGCTTTCTGCTCAAACACACAGCCATAGCAGGTAGTGCCCAACTCTTAAGAAACAGCCCTAGCAGATAGAGCCTGAGCTGTGGGGGATGCAATTTTGAGTCTCTTCTCAACCTGGAGAGCTTCAGACACATCTCACAAAAGAGTCTGCACCATCTGACTGAAGCTATTTTTCACTTTTCTTGTAGAAACTGTGTGATTATGTTGACAGGGATGTCAGATTCATTGGGCTGGAAAAAGAGCAAGCAAGAGTTATCATGACTCTAGCACAGTGAGGAGGAAAGTTCCATCATTCTGGTTCCTGATCCCGACACTTGATAAGGTATTTTATCCTATGACTCTAACATGCAATACATAAGCACTCCTGGAGCATGGACCAGAATTTAATGTTTCTGTCACTGAGTTGAATAATTATATTTACTCTTGCTTACTCTGTACCTATGAATTTTGGACTGTGGACTCCACAGTGATACTGTTTCAAGAGAAGGAACAGAAAGTATTCCTGTCCCAGCACTGCCAGTAGGCTGATAGTACACTCTCCTGGAAGATGGGAGATTTGGATCTAGACCCTGTCAGGCTAAGAAAAGCCTGTAACCCAGGTCTCTTATTTCCTGGATGAATGCTTTAACCACTAAACTATTATATAAAAGGTGAACCCCCTCTACCACTAGCTATGCTTTAAAAGAGGCAGTTATCTGTTTTTAATAAGAACAGCTTAGGCACCTAGTTTCTTTTAGTCTGTGAATTCCAGTCTCTCATGGGCACATAATTTACAGCTCCAGAGAAATACGTAAGCCTCAAGAGACTTGGAATTTCAGACCCACCCTTCCCTTCAGCATATCCTATTAGCTGGTTTAGGTGTCCAGCTAATAGGACACCTATTTACAACAATAGACTCCCTATTGATACATATTTATGACACATAATTAGGTATCCTACCATAACAAAACACAGTGTGCTGTAGCTCTCACTCTTAGGTGCCTAATTAAGCCTAGGTGTTGAATTGGATCTTAAGTACCTAAATTGGGATTGTGAATTCCACTTCCTGAGCTGGACATACAGAAATTAGGAGTGGTGGTGCTCAGCATTGGCATGTCTAAGCCCATTTGTGGATCTGGGCTTTAGTGCCTCAGTTTACTATCTTTAAGTAGCAATAATAATACTCTTCTACCCCATAGTCAAAATCATAAGGAGTGTCATGGGACTAGATACTTTAAAGATTGTGAGATGCTCTGGTATTGTAATAAAAAGGATCAAATAATTCCCTTAGATGTAGAGCAGGGGCAGGCAATTATTTTGGGTGGAGGGTCATTTACTGAGTTTTGCTAAGCTATTGGGGGCAGCTAGAGGCAGATAAATATTAATTTTCTAATTTTTTTTTTTTTTTTGTAGGGGTCCCGTGGGCCAGATAGAATGGCCTGGCAGGTTGCATCCAGCCCATGGGCCACACTTTGCCCACCCCTGATATAGGGTGACCATATGGAACCATGGGAAATCCAGGACACTGACTTCTCTACCCCCACCACTCTTTCAAGTCAACGGTACTGTTGCAGGCACAGGCAGAGTGGCATGGTACACCAGCAGTGCCTGCTGCCCACTTTCCTGGAGCACCAAGTTAGCCTACCAGACTGCAACCTGAACTCCTCTGATTTTACCCGTGGCCTGGTGCATGTATCCTTTTACCTGGCATGGGCACCCTCTTGGACCCATGTGGCACCCTCTTGGCTCCTGGCTGTGGCACCTGGAAAGCAGCATGGACTGGTACAGTGGTTATTGGGCTCCACACAGACCTGGGCACACAGCATCCTCGTGGCCAGCATAGCCAGGTGCACGACTCCACCACCTTTAGAATCCACATCCATCCTGCATGGGCAGTGCATGCAAGCATCTGGCTTAACAGTAGCTGGAGCCAGATAGCCGGTGCTGCTGCTGCAGTTGTCTATTGGCCTGGCCTGGCCTTGCCAGGGCCACAGTCTCAGGGCAGAGCCTGGAGCCCACAGCTATCCCTCCAAATGTGGGTCTCCACTGGCAGTCTGTTGGGCAGGATGGGGGAGGGGACCCCTGCTCTCTTCAAGCCAGGGGCCTGAGCCTGCTCTCCTCAGGCCAGAGGTCTGCTCCACCCACTGGGATGCTATACACATACATGCACATATGCCTGTATACATGTGAGAAGCCCATGCTCTTCTCCTGTCCCACCTCACCCTGGTTGCTCCCCTCTAACCTGGGAATTTTACTTCAACTTTCACTGGCTGGCCAGGATGCTGGAACAGCTTATGAAATCTGGGACTGTCCTGGCCAAACTGGGACATATGCTCACCCTACTTAAATAGAGCCAGTAAGTAAAACACCTCCTCAACACACACACTTCCCTTAAGTACCTTTTTCTCCAACTGTTATATTGTATTCAAGTCCCACAACACATTCCCTACCAACTTGGTCTTCATGCATTTTTACAAGCATTCAACTTCAGTCTTGTAGACATCAGATAACTTCTACCTAATGCATCTTGACATTTTTTTAAGTTGTCTATTATATTACTTGGGCTGGGGTCCTGTGACCCTGGCACTCGTTTCCTGCCATTGGCAGGGGGTCAGACTAGATGGCCTGCTCTAGGCCCCTTCTGACCCTAGGTACTATGATTACTAATATTATGGGCAGAGCTGTCCCTAGGGGTGTGCAGGGCCTGGGGCATATCAGCCCATGCAAGGCCAGGGGGTGGTGAGTAGAGGTGGGGCAGAGGGGTGGCAAGTAACTGGAGTGTGAACCAGGGGTGGGCGTTGGCAGCAAGTGGCCAAAATGCAGAGATAGCAATGCGCAGCAACTGCGATGGGGCCTGTACAGCACTGTCCGTGGGATACCCCAAAGCATGGGGCTTGGGGTGGTTGTTCTGATTCGCACCCCCTAAGGACAGCCCTGATGTTCAGTCTAATTTTGCTATCTGAATACAGATGGAACACCTCATTCTTTCCTCAGAGAGATTTATACCTGGGTTAGATGAAAAACAGATTGGTAACTTATGTAATGTTTTTAGGGGTCTTTTTGTTTCTTCATCAGTTATAAACAACATCACTAAGGTTGGGAAGCAAGAAAAATTATTTTTCTTGTGGCATGTAACAGCAGGTAGTTATTGTAGGAGTCTGGGGAGTCACCAGTGCTATCAGGGCAGACTCCATCAATGTTGTTATCTGCCTTTATTAGTATTGTTAGGGATTAGATGTTACTGACCACATCAGGATTCCTTAGTTTAGATGATTTGTGTGAAGACTGTCAGAATATCTGTGATACCGTGCCCTTACTGACCTGATTGTTACCATAAGCTTCAGCTCTTAGTGAGAGAAATCTCAGCCAGGTTTATTGACCACACATAAACCTAGACATTAGTATCCATAACCAGCCAGTCCATGGTGTTAGTTGGGTTATTTGCAGGCATGGAACAAGATAATACACAAAGGATGCACCCCATAAGCCCAGCTCAAAGTGTTCAGGGATCCCAGGCCACATTTACACACCAATCAAAATAATTTCATGTTTATACTTCCTAGAATACATCCTAGTTTTCAGTGATTTCTAAAACATCTGTAGGTGACATCAATCACATCCTACTTCCCATCTGTTAATGTGTTCTTCCCAATAGATAGGGATACCTCTTTGTCAGGTCACTCTGATATTTGTTTTGGTGTCCTATAATGGTCTTATCAATTCGCTCTGTATCTGCTGGCTTTGTGAAATACCTATTCAGTAACTTTTCCAGCAATTTTATGCAAGTCATATATGGCATTCCTAGTTCCACATTCCTTAGGGCCTGCTTCATGCTGCTGGCAGGGCCTCTGATTTGTCTATGCATGGATCAATGGTTGTATTAATCCACACTCCAGCAAGGCCTACATTTATGAACAATACCTTTCTCTGCCTGCACTGAGACCATTTACTAAACAGAAGGATTGGAAAGAACACCATAGTGCTTCTGGTTTTGTTAATGTGAATATGTCTTTTCTGACGTAGCTGATATTTAAAGAAGAGAAGAGTGGTCAAGTATGATAAAAATATGTCTGCAGCTAGATAAAACAATGTTGCTATTTTCCTGACTGACTAGCTTGCTCCAACCAGTATATTTTTACCTCTGCCTGTGCTTTACTGCTACAGTCTCTAGATCCTTTCAGGATGTTATGACCTCACTGACTTACTAGCTATCTCTCATCTGTAGCCTGTAGCCAGTAACCCTGCTTCCGTCTGAGGAAATGACATCTCACTTCTCCATGAAGTTAGAGGCTTTGTTTAAAGATATGTCAGAGTCTCCATCACTCAAAGTCTTTAAATCAAGCCCTGTTATTTTTCCTTAAAGAGCACTTGTGGCTAAAACAGCAATTATGAGATGGGTACAAAAAATGCTGGTTGAGGTTCTATGGCTTGTTTTATTCATGAAGTCAGACTAGATGACTATAATGGATTAGAAGGGGATCTATGAATCATGCCCAGCTTCATATTTAGTGGAACCTGGTGGGTGAGCAGAGGCATCAATCACATTTATGGTTTTTGGGCAGTCCAAAAGATTTCTCTCTGTAGTAGAAAACTACACAGAAAAAGAAACTTGTATTTCCACCAATGTCAGAAGATAAGGAGAAAGTTACATTATATATAAAACTCCTTTTAGCTAGAGGAAGAGGAAATCTTGCATTGTATCCTTTCCACTTCCTCTGCAGATTGCCTAATTAGACTGTTAATACTTTCGGACAGTGACTCAGGTTCTTGTGCCTGTAAAACACACAGCACACCTGGCTGTGTTATATAAATAATCACAATCTGGCAGGAGTGAGACTCTTGTTAAAGCTGCCCCAATTTTCTGTTTAATTTTCTGTTAAGCAGTCTGTACATCAGTCTCTTACTTAAAAAAATATTTTTTTGTTAGCAGGGCATGGGAAATTGGAACCAAATTGCAGTCCCTAATTATTAGGCTGGTGGAATGGCCTCCTACATGTGTTCTGTATTTGCATATGTTGTTTTTTTATGGAGTTTTGGAAAACCAGAATATCAGAAAGCCCTGATTTCCATAGTGTTCCCATTTGATGCCTCCTACTGCAGCTGAAGCTGTAACATTGTGATAATCAGTAACTCGGCTCTCCCCACCTCCAGCTCATTTGCATATTTGGGTAGAGTCTGTTTCTTCTCCTGGTTGTCATGGCATCCACTGCCTTTGATGACTGATTTACCTTGGACTACCACAACATTGTATGACAAGGGAGGGTCACAGAAGAAACTGTAATGAAAGCATACTGTGTTTTGATAAGCTCCTGCTGTGTTCCTTGTGGTCTGTCCTTCGGTAAGTTATGCTGTTTCTTTTCAAAGGGTAATTGTTACTTTCCTCAAAAAGCGATATGTGAAAATAAGATATTAAATTACAGTGCCTTTTCATGTATATAGGTATTTTATTTGCATCCTTCTTACAGATTTGGGGCCATGATTTAAACCACATGCTTCAAAATGACTTTTTTCTCACAAGTTTCTTAATGAGAAGAATGAATAGCGGTAATAGCTTTAGTCTGAAAAGACTTCTTATTGTAAGTGACTGGGGCATAGGTGGTCTGGCCTAATGGCTGGACCACCACAGGGAAGCAGGGCCTGGGGTGGAGTCAGAGGACAGGAATCGTATGCCAAAGGGAGAACCAGAAGCAGATGATGCAGTCCAGGGTCAGGGGGTCAAAAGCCAAGTACCAGTCTGAGGGACAATCATAGAAAATTAAGGTTGGAAGGAAGCTCAGGAGGTCATCTAGTCTAGCCCCATGCTCAAAGCAGGATCAACCCCACCTAGATCATTCCACCCAGGGCTTTGTTGAGCCAGGCCTTAGAAACCTCCAAGGATGGAGATTCTACCACCTCTCTAGGTAACCTGTTTCAGTGCTTCACCACCTTCCTAGTGAGAGAGATCTTCCTGATATCCACTAGAACGGATTGAATATTTCCTGGCTCCTGACCCTGGTTTGACTCTGGTTTTGGACTTTGCTTTGTGGATTTTAGGAAAAACTTTGTCACTCAGGGAGGTTTGCTACAGAAGAACTATGGACTGGCCTACTGACCCAGGCCCCCAGCTGATGCTTAATGGATAGGAGGTGCTACCAGCAACCAATTAGGATGACTGCTGCTCATAAACTGGAACATAGTTTAGTAGCCAGGCTTTGCTGCAGGTGTGGCTGCTACAGTACTTGGCTCAGGCTGGCTTGCCTGCTCAGTGTCCCCGATGCTCATATTCCATTAAGGATAAACCATGCACAATAGTAATTCTATTATTTACAAAAAGGTCCGCTTTGCTGGTATGGTCATAATGATGATAGAATAACTGAGATATTCAAACTTCCTAAACATTTAAAACCAACATCATAATCCCAGAAACACATAGTTAATAAAAAAGCAGGAAAATAATATTTGCTCCATAATACTAACTTCTGTTGTTATTTGTGTTCTAAAAAGGTTATTGTGGATTCTTTGCATAAGCTATTGCTCTTAGTATATTGCTTAACATTGTACTGTACTCAGCATTGTAAAACAGAGATCTTCAAAAATATAGCCACATAATTATGTGAAAAATATAAGTCCTCTGTACATCTTGTGCATGGTTACATTATTTTATATTGTTGCCTGTGTAGCACTCAGAATGCTTTTCATTCAAAAATCCCATTTCATTTGAATACAGCTGAATTTTCATCATTCCAACATATTGGTAAAACTAAGTGGCGAAATATGGATCTTCATAGAGATCACAATACAATTGAACATAAAAATATGTAGGTGCTTTAATATTTAAATAACATGTCATCAAAATTTCATCAAAAATATGGGAATACTAAAAAACGAATACCTTTGCCTAATGTTAGTGAAGATTGCTCCTGTTAGTAATCTAATTCATACCCCAGTGGCTTAGAAAATTAGAAAAGAATAATGTTACCAATTAAAAGATTCTGAAGTCAAACAGTTGCAAGTTAGAGAATGATAGAATAAACATTGTCCACAACATTTTATTTCACCCAGCTTGTATATATACATGATGAGGCAATCTGTTATTATTATGTGTGGCAGTGACCACCTCTGAAGGGTTTGGTGCAAAAGACTTGCTGAGTACCATAGAGGAACCTGATCCACTCTCCAGAGCATCATTCCTCATGCCCTAAGCACAAGACTATCCTTTCTCTTCCTAAAATCTATTCCCTCATCTGCTGTAAACTTTACAACCCGTGTAGCATTGATTCTCAAGTGCAGTGATGCAGCAACATATTAATGTGCAGCCACCTACACATAATTCACAAGTTAAATCCAGAGATTTCAAACCAATATTTTACAAGTGAGGCAGGGATCCTACACACAACAGGCATCTGAAGATGACTAAGGTATGGCAATAAAGAATATATTATTTCACTACACAATCCCAAGTTATTCCCAGAGCAGACTGAAATGTGTCCTGAATGAATTTGGGGTTATGTGCAAAACATCATAGCAATAAAGACTTTATCATCATGCATAAGGAAAAGCAAACTCAAATAAGATTACATGGGCAATATTCATTCCAGCATTTTCTAACATAAAGTAACTGACTTTGCAATCTTTTAGTCCTTTATTTCCAATTGTTAATTTCCAATTCAGGGGTGCCCAACTCCTGGCCCATGGGACAGATCTAGTCCACAGCACTGTCATCTATCTTGTGGGGCTCCCTATAATTCCAGTAATTTGGTAGTGGAAGAGCAGTGCTCTCCCAGAGAAAGCTGTAGGCCCCACGAGCTGGATTGGGCAGTTCCAGGCTTCTGGGGCCCAGTCCAAGTGTGTAGACAGTGCTAGGCCCCAGGACTTGACTTTGGTGTGTGAGGCTCTCTGTGGCCCAGGGAATGGTTCCTGGGCCACTCATTTAGTCTGCAGAGCCAAAAGGTTGAGTACCACTGTTTTAGTTTGTTAGTAAGAACTGCCTTACTAAAATTAGATTAAGTGATTTTTCTTGTGTAAACAAGACCCTTTGATTTTGTGAAGATCTATTTATCAGATTTGCAAATGAAGCTCCCTGTTGTGCAAGAAGTAGTATTGCATGTTATTTTCCTGGCTGTCTAGCCAAAATTTACTTTGCCCTCCTTGCTAGTAAAATAGTAGACAGTAAGTTAATTTTCTCATTAAAAATATCACCTTTTAAAAAAAATACTATCAAAATAAGAGCATTTGGACTCCAGTAACACGTCTGAATTTGCAAAGGCAGGTTTTCCTGGCTTCTGTTTATTCGTCAAGTTAATTCACTTAGAATGACTCTGACTTACAGCTCCATGGCGCACTCACTACCTTGCTCTATGAATTTAGCTCAGGAAAGAGAAAAAAAAGTGATCTGTCAGCCTATTGCCTTTGTGTTACACTGTAAAGACTTGGGGCAAATGGAAAATAGGGTAAAATTTAACATGGCTACATCAAAGGTAGATCATGCCTGTTTAACTTAATGTCTTCAGGAAGTTAGATTATTTTTTAGACAAAGGAAATGTGTTAGGTCAGTAATGGACCTAATATGGTGCCATGTGGAAAATAATTAGTTAAGGTGGACAAGAACGGACTGTAAGTGGGTAAGGAACTGCTAAAGAGGAGAGGATAAAGGCTACTGATAAAAAGAAAGTATCAAGTTTAAGGAGTTTCTCAGGGATAGAGCCTATTTAATAAATTCATCAATGACCTTGGGTGGCGGAGCACGGTTGGGGTGCTCGCCACCTGGCAGGGCTGCAGTAGACTGGGACAAAGTCATCAGAGAAAGCAGCCAAGCGAAGCCCCTGAATGTCATTCTAAGGGGGGAGGTGTGTGGTGGAACACCTTTGAGGGTGCTCACCACTCGAGGGCTTTCACGGGCTCTGAGGGGGAGCCTGCTTTGGTGGAGCAGCAGGGGGAACCTCCCCCAGGAACTATGCTAAGGGAGGAAGGTATGCGACAGAGCGCCTCCATCGTCCGCTACTTTAAGAGCCTGAAGAGGCAACCAGCAAGTGCAACTCAGCTCTCATGAGCGGCCATTTTAAGATTCA
Source organism: Caiman crocodilus (assembly GCA_030014935.1). Lineage (NCBI taxonomy): Eukaryota > Metazoa > Chordata > Crocodylia > Alligatoridae > Caiman > Caiman crocodilus. The sequence goes on from JAGPOW010003648.1 coordinate 3,442,437, forward strand.
GGCCAGCAGTGGTGGAGGCAGCACTCTGCTGCCTGGCACCGACAAAACATCTCCTGGTGGAGCTGCTGCTCCGGTAACACCAGAAGGGCAAGAGCTGATGGGGATGGTTAGGAGGCTCTTGGTCCTGGGCAAGACCTAAAACTGCACCCTGCTGGGGATAGGTGGCTTGGTGGGGCTGTTTGTGATGGAAGAGCCCCCTAGAAATGCCATGCCAGTTACCTAGTGGAAGACGAGTAGGGGTGCCTAAAACCCAGTCTCTACCTTTAGGTGGGTCAGTTAACATTGGAGGTAGTTGGGGGCCAGGCACAGCTGCAGCTACCTAAGCCTGTGTGGGGTGCAAGGCCCTAGAGAGCGGAGAGTGGGGCAAGGCATAGTTGTGGTCACCTGAGCCTGTGGGGTGTGCATGTGACCCCAGGCCCCAGTGCAGTGGGGCAGAGTATAGGCCTCAGTGAAGGAGAAGGTGCAGAGCGGCACCTGACAGCCTGCACCTGAGTGGCATTTGGGAGGCCTAGAGAGCCTAGTGAAGAAGCAAGGAGCCCAAAGGCTAGGAGCCCTGACTGTGCATGTATGTGGGGGAAGGAGCCCAGTGAAAGTGAGGGGCTCAGAGCCCAAGGAGACAGGCCAGAGTTAGGGGCCAGGATATAGTTACAACATGTGAATGCTGAGAGGGGCGAGTAATGAGGCCCTGTGAACAGGGGGCCTGGGATGAGGCCCTGTGAGGAAAGGGTGCAAGGTGGGTCCCGGTGAGCAGGGGGCTTGAAGGTAGGCCTTGCTAACATGGGGGCCAGGTCCAGGTAAGCCTTCAGGCGCCTGAGGCCACAGGTGGGCCATAGGCCAATTGGGTGGAGCGGCTGAGGAAGTGCCAGAGGTAAACAACAGAGTGAGTCAGGAGTCCCTAAGTGAGTGACCCAGTGAGGGACTAGAGGCAGAGTCATTCCACTGTTCTGCAAACTGCCCAGTGTCTGCTCAGATAAGGGTTGTGGGAGAGGCCCAAGGGTCCGTGTGTTTGCTGGCCAGGGAGTGCAGGGAAAATAAGCCCCAGGACCCTTTGGGCAAGGGCAGGGTGAGTGTGGCCCCTGGAAAAGGAGGAGGAGTTTGAGAGAGACCGTGTGAGAGGTGGAGGAGTGGGAGAGGCCTCAGTGATAGGGAGGTGGTATGAGTGTGGCTTGTAATAGGGCAGAAAGCAAGAGGCCTAACACTGGGATGAATTGAGCCTGGCCTCAGGCCGGAGCACAGCTCAGCTGTTAGGAACATCTGTGGGGCTTGGGATGCAGTATAGGGATGGTTGGAGCTGCATACATAGCCCCAGGAGACCAGGGAGTTTGAAGGGCAGCCTTACACCTAACTAACACCTTAATTATGTGTCACCAAGGCATGGCAGGAGCGGCATGCCCAGAGGCAGTTGGGGAGACTAGCACTGTGGATAGTCAGGGAGCCCCTGCTTTGCCACACCTTGGCACTAAGTTTATTTAATATGTGTATTAATGACCTTGGCACAAAAAGTAGGACTGTGAGGGTCAGGATATCATACAAGGCAACTTAGAGAACCAGAGTAATAACAAGGGCATGAAATTCAACAGGAGAAACTGTGAGATAACTCAATTAGGAATTAATAGTCAGAATCTCTCTTATGAAATGGGAGCTCACCATTGGATGTAATTGAGGAGAAGAAAATTTATGTGTTGGATGATCATAGGATAATGATGAGCCTCTAATATGAAAAAGGCAATGTCATAGTGAAAAAAGGCAAATAAGATGAACTGAGCATATAGCCATTGTAGAATGTCTTAGCAAGAGCTCATCCAAAATACTTTTTCAGGTCTCGTCAAGAAAGATGAACTCATGCTGGACAGCTGAGGAATAGAGAACATAGACAGGTCTAGAATTTTGAAAAGCGTGGTGGTATATGTGGTTAGGTGCATTGTCATGATATACAATATGTCACATTTTTCTCCAGGTGAAAAGAAACAAGACACTTTCCTAATCTGCTGGGGTCCTAGGGCTGTATTATTCAGTGTAAGATTGAAGCAAAAATAAATATGACTTTATTGGAATGAGTTAAAAACAGTCTATAAGGCTATGAAGTAAGAGCTACATTACCCAGAGCAGCAAACGGATAGCAGAATTGTCCACTGGATCAGCAGAACATCAAGACCATTAAAAAGTAGAGAGGGTCCTTAGCATCTACGAAATAAAGGGTTTAGAAAGAATCAGGTGGCTTTTCATGAGCCATGAAGTCAATGGACTCTCTCAATCCCTGCCTGACTAGAAATGCTGCTGCTGCTGCTGCTGCTGCTGCCAGGCAGCTGGTTTGAAACTTTGGCTAGAGCAGGAATCAAAGGGGAGGGGGGCAAGATGCGAAGTGGAACTCCTGGATCTTTCCCTGAGGGAGAGGCTCTCTTCCAAGAAGAGACAAAGGTTATGTTTACACGTGCTTTTTACATATGCCTCAACTCAGTGTGCATTAAAGTGATTTAGGTATTTGCCTACAGCTGCGCGTGCTAAGGCGCATTACTGTGGTACACAGACTGATTTAAAGTATAGTAAAGTTAGTCCCAAGTCAGTTGACATACACAGCGTTAATATGCCTTAGTGCATCTACACATGCATTAAAGAGCTTTTGCAGGTATCAAATTTAGGCTCGGATAGCCTAAAGTTGCCATTTTGAAGGCTCATGAAAGGTGCTCACATGTACACCTGAACCTTTAGTGTATACCTGCACCTTAAAAATGGCTAATGTATCTTAAATTGGCACATGTAGATGCACCCGAAGACCACTAGATTTACTCAGTTTAAGGAAAGAAAGTTTGGGAGGCGATGGTGGCTGCCTGACAAGATAGGAGAAGATAATCAGCTGAGGGGAAGGACTATTTCAGCTCAAGGATTTATTGGGAGAGTTCTTGGCCCCCCACTACAGAAACGATGTGGGCAAATTGGAAAGAGTCCAGCAGAGGGCAACAAAAATGGTGAAGGGGCTGGCGGACTGACTTCTAAGGAGAGGCTGAGGGAACTGGGCTTATGTAGTTTAGAGAAGAGAAGACTGGGGGGTGGGGGGGATTTAATAGCAGCAGCCTTCAACTGTCTGAAGGGGGATTCAAAAGCGGATGGATCCAGACTGTTCTCAGTGGTGGCAAATGACAGAACAAGGAGCAATGGTCTCAAGATGCAGCAAAGGAGGTTTATGTTAGATATTAGCAAGACTTTTCTCCCTAGGAGGATAGTGTAACACTGGAACAGGTTACCCAGGGAGGTGGTGGAAGCTCCATCCTTGGAGGTTTTCAAAACCTGGCGGTGGCTGAGATGATCTAGTTGGGGCTGGTCCTGCTTTGAGCAGGGGGTTGGACTAGGTGACCTCCTGAGGTCCCTTCCAACCTTCATTTTCTGCGATTCTCTGATCTATAGGAAGGAGTTAAAACCAGCCTGCAAGGCAGATAGGAACTACACTACCCAGAGCAGCAGAGAGCCGACTTGTGCTCCGGAGAGGGGCACGAGCCGCCCACGAGCCCATCGTGGCTGGCAATCCGAAGCAGCCACCCGCCCCTGCGAGCAGGGAGCTTCTGAGTCCGCCTTCCCACAGGACGGAATGTGGGACTGGAGCCTGAGCGGTGTGTGCAGGGGCCCCTGGCATGCAGCCGCCGGCTTCAGCAGTGGGCTGGACTTGCTCCAGTCGCAGGGGTCCTTGGCCAGTGTCCAGCCCTGCCCGGGGAGGGGAGGTTAGACTTGCCGGGGACCGGCCGGAGCCGGTTCGGTGTCTCCCCTCCGCAAGGAGTGGCTGCGGGGAGCAGCCAGGGAGCCCCGGGCGCCTCCCAGCCCTGTGGGCGGCCCCGGTTGCCGGGACTTGCCTTGCACCTCTCTCTGCCTCCCGCCCCCGCTTCCTCCCGGCTCTGCAGCAGCTCCCTCTCGCCGCGCGGCAGCACAGAGGCGGGTGAGTCTGGGCTGGGGCGGGGGCCAGGGGCTCGCGGGGGCGATGCACCCGGGTGCTGGGAGGCTGCGGGATGCAGCCCGGGGCAGAGGCGGCCGCCCCTGGTCCCTGGAGAGAGCCGGCGCCCTGCGCCGAGCCCTCCCGAAGAAGTTAGTCACCGCCCGCAGGCAGGGCTGTCGTGTGCGAGCCGCGCTGCAGGCTCCAGCCGGCTCTCCCCCTCCCCCTCCCCCTCCCGGAACCTCAGGCTGCAGCACCTGCAAGCCCTCTGGCGAGGGACCTGCTCTGCTACTGGGCTCTGTTGGCAGATCTGCGAGCCCGGCACCCCCACGAGCCTCTCCTGCCTTCTCCTGCTTGTTTGAAAGGTGTTCGGGGATATTAAGCGCGTTTGCTGCCCTCTCCGGCTGCGTTTGGAGGTCTTCAAGCCAGAGGGGAGGGTGCAGCGCACCCACCACCTCCTCGGGATGGAGAGCTCTGCCCAGAGAAGCCAGGCAGGCAGGGACCTCCAGGTTTGAGACACACATTGCATAGACCGGTTTGACCCAAATCTGTTAAATCTGTGAACACCATGTGCCCCTGGGGCCTGGGGAGCCACAGCGAGCTCCCACAGGCGGCGGTGAGCACCTGCAGGTAGCAGAGGCGGGGAAGGGGGGGGGTCAAGTGCCAACTCAGGGGGTGCATGTGCACCCGCATGCACACTCTACGTGTCATGCTCACCAGCATACACCCCACCAGCGGTTAAATCAGATACTACATTAAAACAGGTTTATCTTAAACCATTTGGGCTATTTTGAAATCAGTTTATGTGCCCTGACCTTATTTTGTTATAGGTTTAAACCAGTTTCTGATCACTTCATCTGGTTTACGCAGTGGTGACGTGGAGGGGGTGCACATGCACCCCCTGAGAGTGCTGGTGCACTCCCTGATGGGCAATGTTCCCTGCTTAGGTGACAGGTGAGGGCAGGCAAAAGCACTGGTGCCCCGCCCCAGAGCACTGGCTGGGGAATGGGGGTGCCAGGAGAAGCAATCCCTGCAGTCCTCCCACAGCCGATCGACTTGGGGAGAGGGGGTTTTCCCCAATTGCCCTGACCCACGCAAGTGCTCCCCTGACTCAGGAGGCACCAGTCACCCATGGGTTTATGTGCAACTACTGTCCCTAAGGCCAGAGGGCAGGGAATCCTAGACAATGGGGGCTGGAAGGGACCTCAGGTGGTCACTGTGTCCAGACCTCTGCTCAAAGCTGGGCCAGCCCCAACTACCTTGTCTCAGCCAAGGCTTCGTCTGCCTGGGGCTTGGAAACCTCCAAGGATGGAGATGCCACAGCCTGTCTGGGTAACCTGTTCCAGTGCTCTATTACCCTCCTCATGTGAAAGTTTCATAATATCTTCCTCGGCCAGATGAAGGGTAATTGTCCCCAATAACTTGCACAGAAGAATTTACAACTATTTCAGTTGGTCTAATAAAAGATATCAGATTTACCCAAAGAACCTTGTCTCCCTAATATCTAACCTAAACTTCCTTTGCTGCAACCTGAGACCATTGCTGCTTGTTCTGTCATCTGTCACCACTGAGAACAGTCCAGCTCCATCCTCTTTGAACCCCCTTTCAGGGAGTTGAAGGCTGATATTATTTCAGTCTTCTCTTTTCCAAACTAGTTTCCTCAGCCTCTCCTCATAATTCATATTCCCCAGCCCTCTAACCATTTTCTAGTCATCAGGTTAACTACTCCAACCCCCTTCCTGAGGCAGATCATCCCTTTCCAAACCATCCCATACATGGGATATGCTGCAATTCTACCACATCTTTCAGAATGTGCTTTAACTTAAAAGGCAATGCTGTTCATAGTTTTAATGATTAAATGATTAGTAAAGGGAAGGAGTATGTTCTGCTTTGTTTCTTCAATTTTTTGGAGATTAAAAATACTCAGTATTGGCTGGGATGATCTAGTTGCAGCTGGTCCTGCTTTGAGCAGGGGGTTGGACTAGATGAGCTCCTGAAGTCCCTTCCAACCCTAACTTTCTGTGATTCTGTGGACAAGACACAGAAGAAGACAAGGTCCTATTTCAGAGAGTTCACCAACTGAGGAAAGATATTTCAAACATTCCCCAGTGTAACATAGTGTAAATATGCAGTTACCTCAGCTATGCAGCTGATCCTATAAAAGATATCACCCTAAGAAATCCTCACCTCTTGCATAATTCCCTTACAGCCACAGCTACATCACTCTGACACAATGTCTAATCTTAGTAACTGAATTTTTTTTTGTTGACTTGATCAGGCATCTCTTGAAATAGACTTTTTGGGCCCTGGTCCTGCAACAGGCTTTTCAAGAAAGCAGGCTTTCAGGTATAGTGTCCTATTTACTTCATTAGGATTTTGGGAGGAATTTATGTCTATCCTAGGAGATCTTAGTATGGGGATTGAGATGTTGCTGTAAATGGCTTGGGACTGGATGGATTATAGTTCTGCAGTTTTGCACCAGTATAGCTCTGTATGATATAGGTGACATTAAAAACACAGTTCTGGTTCCACAGATCAATGAGATTCAATGGGAATAGAAGTGGTCTATTAATCCAAAATGAGCACTGCATCGTGTAGTCATAACTTCATTTACTTTAAAGGTAAAAGCTAAGTACAGCAGACTATAAAATCAGCATGCTTCCTGATATGTTGACAATGTAGTATTGTATTTTTCTCCTAGATACATTTTCAGGAGGCAAAGTGAAATTCTGTTTTTGTAGTGACCACTGAAAATTATGTTGGCTGTCACAGTAGGTTTAGGCTTGACTTCTACTTTGAGATTTGGTGCACAGGACTTCCATCAAAATAAAGTCAATATTAAAGTATGCTTAAAATGTTAACATTAGATCTATTTCCCCAATCATATCCTTAACAATTTCCTTTGACCTTAGCAGGAGCCTGCACAAAAAAGTGGTTTTGGATTTGGGTCCAAGGTGTTCTTCCTGATTGGTGGCATGTGATAGACAGCCTAAATTCATTTTAAATAGTGCTATTTAAATAGAAATCATTGATGCTACTCACAGAAGTGAGGGTTATACTTGGGAATGTTTGAAAATTGTTCCTTAGTTGGTGAGCTCTTTGGAGCAGGGGTCCTGGGTTCTGTGTCTTGTTCAATACTAAGCATTTCTTTATTGCAGAAAGTTTCAGAAATGAAGTCAAATTTATTTATACCATCAGCCTAGCATTTCATAATTAAAACTATGAAACTGTGTCGCCATTTAATTTAAAACACATTTTGAAGAGGTGGTAGCATTGCAACATATGCGATTAGACTGCTGTTCAGCATTTGCAATACTGTATCCACTTTCATATTTATGATAAATCATGTTCTCTTGTTGTAAGGAAGAAGTGGGGGTTCCTCGTGCTTGTGCAAGAGGCTTATCTTCCTATAAAGGCACACAAATTGTGGAGCTGACTTTTTTCTAATCAGCCCTCAGCACAAGGGGAATTACTTACAATTGGTAATAAGAAAATATGGCCCCACAAAAATTATTTATTCCCATGTTTGTTATTTCAGTAACTGTAGATCAAGCTGGCTCCCATTTAGGTGAAAAAATACAGACACAAAGTCTGAAACCTGAACTTGGGATGTCTCAACCAATTTCTTCCCCTTCTTGCTTTGATATATGCAATACAGGTTTTGGAGATGTAACCACTGCTGAGCTTTTATTACCCATTCGACCCCTGAGCTGTTGCAGGTTGTTTCTAGTGGGAAGGAAAAATTATGATGGAGCAACATAGCTTTGATATAATCCTGATTATCCACAAAACTGGTAAAAAGTTCTGTTTCTCTGGATATTGGAGAAAGCTTTAATGCTCACAGCTTCCAAACCCTTTCAGATAGCACTCTGCCTAAAATGTAGTCTCTTAGGGTTGCACTCCCACTGGTTTAAACTATCTGATTCTTCTTTAATGTGTTGCCTCTCAGCTTCTTTGGTCTTTTCTGTCTCTTTCACAGACCTATAAAACATAGACATAACCCAAAAATTATTTAAAAAATTCAAAAACAATAGTAGTGACATTTCTAGAGCCATGTGTACCTTGTATGTGGCTTTTGTTTGGATGGTAATATATGCTAATAGGGTGGAAGAGCTACTTGTTTCAGCTAGCTGGTTTCATAAATAAGCCTAGTTCTATTAATTTAAATGACTTGTTAACTGAAAGTAGCTGGATTCTTTTGGTTTGCAACCAAGAAAATAATATAGTCTGCTCTTACTTAGTGGGATTTGGTTTGTGTGTTGAAGGTGTTCAATATAGTAAAAGCATCAAAATGTGCTGATATGACTCCACACACAAAAGGAGCAAAAGGCACCCTTCTGACCATCAGTTCAGACTTCTGTCTGAACACTTGATCAGACCTGGTCAAATGAGTTAACCATTTTTAACAAAACATCAGTAATTTCAAAATATACATCTAGGCTATTCTTGGGGGAGAGGTAAGTGGTTCCCCATCCTTTTTCCAAGAACTGATCTTGACTTCTGGGTCATTCAAAGGCTCAGATTTTGGTGAGATAATACAGCTCTCAAAATAGTGAACTTGTCCAGTCAGGTTTCTTTTACTTGCTTTTTTTCACAGCACTTCCTGTTGTGATCTTTTCAGTTCTTACAAATTAAGCTGCTTAATTTACCACAAGTGATTTCCCAGAAAACCCCAGGTACTGCAGGAAATGGTGTGGATTCTGTCAGTTTTCTGTGATTGTCATTTAATGCATCAGCATGGTGCAAAATGACTGTGCTGTTGCCTCTGCTGACTTTTAGACAAAGTATGATAGATCCTGAAAACTTGTGCATATAGCATTGGGTTAGCTAAATAACACTTTAGGCAATTACAGTCTTTCTAACTAGCAAGTGCCTCTTTACTTCCTGCCCTAAATTGTTGTGTAACACTGATATGCATGATATGCAAAGGGAGGTTGCGCTTCAAAGCTAGATCAAGAGAGTTTTACAGTACAGATACTAGACCAAATATTGCCTTCTAATAGTTCTCTGGGATCACTATGAATGAAAATAATTATTGACATCACTGTCCCCAGTAGGGCAGATGCCTAATTCCTGACCATTGTTACAGCTGGTTCAGTTTTGCTGGTGTAGACAAGATGCCAGCTATCACTAGCCTTTTAAGCACTGTATTGTACAGACATTCTCTTAACAGTATTATGATAGATGACCTGGTCTTTGTCATATATCCCACATAACCTCTAAGGCTCCGTTTCTTATGTTTTATGAGCATATGATTTGACCCTAACCTTGTAAGATGTTGAGACTCATGTCATTGCACACTGAGGATTCAACATGATTTAAAAGGTGCACAGCATCTTACAGAATTGGGTCTTAGATCAAACACCAAGGTGTAGATAGTTTAGAGCAATGGCTAGAGGAGGATTGAAGGTCTGGGATCTGAGCCAGGATCAAAGTCTAAATAATAAGCCCAGGCTAGGCTCAGAGTCAAAATACTGAGGGGAAGGAGGGGGCTAGACAAATCAAGGCTGGAGCAGGTAGGAACTAGGGCAAGAACTGGAGCAGGCAGGAACAAGGCCAGGGCTTAGCCTTATCTGGGACACTCAAGGTTTGAAGGAGATCCTTGAGCAGATTCTAGCTACTCTAGCTCAACCTTTTTAATTTTGATTTTGAGGAAGAGGTATGGCTGTATGGGTGTGGGTTTTCACAGGGAAGGTATGGCTATGTCATGTTGAAGGTATAGTTTTGCAGATACCCTGACTTCTTTGTACTTGTTCATGATACTTTGCACATGTTGTTTGTATGTATATTTAATCAATCTACTGCAAACAGAAAAACCAGACAGCTTGGCAGGACATAGAAAACTGCAACAGGGTGAAACAGCCAGGGAAGTTTGAAGGACTATCTGTCAACTGTATGATCTAGGAGTAGACTTAAGCATGCGGTATGTCGTCTTTGATGGGCAGCTGACTGGGAGAAAGCAAAGAAAAACCTTCTGATGATTTAACCTGCTTTGGCCAGGGGAATTGCTTTATATTGTGGCACTTGTGAATTTGGTGGGTTCTTTCCTGGTCTAATGAAACAGCCCATCAGATATGTTTGGTATTGCCATATTCAGATGTTCAGAAATTATGAATTAGTTCCACAGAATCCCAACAGTGGCTTAAAAATCTCACAAGTTTCTTTAAACAAATAAAATATTTTTTACATTTTTTGGATTCTCAGCTTCTGGTCTTTGAGACTACACAGTTGCAATTGGGCCACATATTCAAACTTCCCTTTATAATCAGGAAGATTAGAGATCTACTGTTTTTAAAAATAACGCTTGAGGTTATCACATAAGCACTATCTACAAGATATGGGGATTTAAGTACAGTGTTCAGTATTGTGAGCCGAGAGTGGGCAACTGTGTGTCTGTTAATTGAAATTGTGGGTTTACGCTGAATAACTTACTTTTCATTTATTTTTAGACAACAATGAATGTGGAACATGAAATAAACCTCTTAACTGAGGAGATTCGGCGGCTGGGGACCAAAAGTAAGTATTGTAATCTCATTGATCTTTGAAGCATAGTCATACTATATCAGTTTATGAACCTGGCAGCACTTGTCAGCCAAGCAAGCCTAAGCTCAGGTCTCTCAAAGACTATATATGGTTAACTTTCAGTGGCGCCACCCATAGTGGGATGCCTAGATCAGAAAGTTAAGCCAGTGCATAAACCAGCTCAGGATGGCATCTTTGGATGAAATCCTGGTCCCATTTGAGATCAATAGCAAAACTCCCACGGATATCAGTGGTGGCAGGATTTAACAATTGGTCTTTGGGTTGAAGTGTTCCAGTCTGAACCCCGGCAGTATAGGAAACTGTACTCTTCCTTTGGAGTAATTACTGAACTAATGATTTACCCTGGTGCTAAGAAAGAATGTGCTATTGCAGGGGTATCAGACTCACCTGGGGACCTGGGCTGGCTCCAGAGGCAGGGCTCCTTGCAAGCTGGATCAAATCTGAGGCATGAATTCTGCTGTAGTAGTCCTGTGGCAGCCACGTGGGGTCCAGCAGGGGTGGATGCAGAAGTGGGGTAGTGCAGGGTCCAGAAAAGGCAAGGGTAGTACAGGGTCCAGCAGCAGTGGGGGTAGTACAGAGTCTGGCGGGAGTGGAGGAGGCAGGTGTGCAGGGTCTGGCAAGGGTGTGGGGCAGAAGCTGGAGCAGGGTGCTGCAAGTTCCCATGACAGTGTGGAGCAGTAGAAGCATGAGGTCAGGTGGTGGTGAGCCAAGGTTACCACTGATGTCCATGCCCTGTGGGATTGCAGGACCCAGCTAACTTCTGGTGTCCTCTGGGAGCCCTGTGGGCTGGATAAAAAGGTTTTACAGACAAAATATGGCCCACAGGCCATAAGTTTGATGACCCTGTTATACTGGATGTGGCTGCTCAGCACCTCTGAGCATCATGCTAAAATGCACAGGGCCTGCATCCCCTGAACTTATTTGGAAAAAAGACTATTGTTTTCAGTGCAATATACCACAATTTTATCATTGTTAATACTCTACCCTTTTAATAGGTATAGGCTGGTAACATATGAAATTTGTGCGGCTCTTACTTGGTTCACTGCTGTGTTTTTTATTCCAATTTAATTCTGTTCATTTCCATAACCCAAACTGTTACACATTTAATTTATTCCATATTTTTATCTGCTTTATAGAGCTAACCTAGATTGGATGGTTCTTTTAAAATTAATTTAAACAATTGCAAGAGTTTATTTGAGAGTCAAGGAGGACACATTATCTTTTTAATTGAGATTTTAAATGTTTAACCAGCATGAGAAATTGTCTTAAAATAAATCTGTCCCTAGAGCTTTGAATAGGTTGGTTGGCCCAGTCTGTAAGAGATGCTTTCGGAACTATTCAGTAAAAATAAGTAGAAGAAACCTATTTCATCCCAGATGTGAAGCCACTAAAAAATGAAAATCTCATCAGAAATTATCATGGATCATTATTTTTTTATTTTGAACAGCAATTTCTTATATAGTGCTCTTCATCCATAAATTTCAAATGTTTTGCAAAAGATGCTAAATATTATGGAGGTGAAGTTTCACAGTTGGTTATTAGCTGATCTGGAAAGTTTTCTGCAGTGTTTTTGACTGTTTCATATCCATATTCTAAAAGTGTTTCAAATGAAAGACAATCTGTATGTATCTTAACACTTTATCTCTGATTTAGATGCTGATGGAAAACTGAGTGTGAAGTTTGGCGTGCTCTTTGCTGATGAAAAATGTGCCAACCTCTTTGAAGCCCTAGTGGGAACTCTTAAGGCTGCAAAACGAAGAAAGATTGTTACTTACCCAGGAGAGCTGCTTTTACAAGGTGTTCATGATAATGTTGACATTTTATTATTGCAGGACTAATGCAAATTGCACTTATTCTATGCATTAGTTAATATGTTTCAGGTAAAATGATTTGCAGAATTTTCAGATCAATGGAAATCATGCTAATGTGTTGGAATGCAATTTTCTATATCTTTATATTCACAGGGAAACTGCTATTTTGGAAATCTATTTCTTTTTGTATTCTTTCTGTGAACAGTACTGTACTGCAAGGTAAAAGATCCAACAACTAAAATCTCAGGTAATACATTTTTTAAAATGTATCCAATGGTTTTTGTCACGATATAAAATGGAGACGAAACTGGAAATATAAGTGTTTACAGTTCAAAATCTGCCACAAAATATAAAATAAAATCATATGCTTAAATTAATATAATTGTTGCTATTCTTTGTAGAAAACAGTGGAATGTATTGCAAGTAATTGCATTAAAATCAGCTACTGAGATGGAAATAGATGTGCATTATTATACTCCTTAGTTCACCATGGGAAATGGAAAAAGAAAAATGCAGGACTTCCTTAAATCAAAGGGTGAGCCTGATTTTCTTGGTCATGAAGATTAATAATGCTGGTAACTGAAGGATCCATTTATTAACAACTTCCAACATGATGATCTTCTTTGGTTTTTATAAGAATTCCATGGAACCTTCATATTATGTGTATCTGTATTAAGAAATGACCTGTATAGGTCACCATGAATATATCAGGAAATATGACAGATGTGTAAGGTAAAAATAATTTCAGTCAGAAACATTAAGCACAGAACATGAATTCTTTAGTGGTGTTGGTAGCAAGGGAAGCAAAAATGGGAGGAGGAACTGTTCAATTAGTCAGATGTGTTAAGTAGATTGGCTTTGAATAAGTTTTATGAAGAGGCTGAGTCCCTACAGCAACAAATCACAGAGTGGAAATAATTTATCCATATTGTGGCCAAACAATTGCACGGAATTATGTTCCTGTAGCAACAAGTAACACCCCCCACTCAAGTTCTGCTACCTCAGTATCACCTCTGTCATATACTATCCTGATTGGGGCGGGGAGGACACTATAGCAAGGTCTCCCTCAGCCATGTAATTCCCCTTGTATGTTAGCCCCATAAACATGTAACAGTGGCAGGCACAATTTAAGGCTGCTCCAGAACCTCTGTAGTTTGTATCTTCTGAGCAGGGGAAAGCAAGCTGCTTCCCCTAGGTCTTATTCATACATCAGGCATAATATATTTCTATTTACCCTTTTAAATCATGGATGTCAAACATAAGCCCATAGGCTGGACCTAACCTGTGGAGCCTCTCTATCCACCCTGTTGGGCTACTGTCAGGCCACCAGAAATTAGGAAGCTTGTCCTGTTACAGAATTCTTTCAATAATGCCACTTCGTTGGCTTCTGTCCATTGATACTTACTCAACTTTGCTCAGACCGTGGAAGAAAATGGTATGAACAGAAGAGTAGCAGAAGAATAGGATTCTTGATCGTTTGGCTCTTGAAAATTGATTATATTGTGCTTTAATTAAAGCAGCTCTCAGAACCACCCTAATTAAAGTGCCCGCAGCATCACATGTGTTCAGTGTCCCATGCTTCAAAATGGTAGTGAAGGCCCTTTAATTAAAGCTTATTCGATGAGCTTTAGTTAAAGTGCCCCCACGGCCATTTTGAAACATAGGGATGCAGAGCAGAGGCATGCTGCACGTATAGGTGCCCTTGGATCCTAAGCCTGAGATCTTAGGCTGTCCTGTGCAACTCACCCTGCCCTTGTTCATGCTCAGAAAGGGTCTGACTTCAGTTAGTTATTCAATGTTGGGATCTTATTCCACTGGGAAGGTGTGTAACTCTGTAAGCCCTTGCAATGTTAATCTCAGGGAGGTGGGGACGATGTCTAGTGACTGTTGGATGGAGGTAGGGGAGGAAGAAACCTTCCTACCTTTTAGCTCCATAGTTATTACTATGGGTCTACCTAAATTGTGGGGGGATTTACTAATTTTCGTGGGTTGATTGTGGTGTAAAGCTCCAATTCCACAGTCATTTGGTGGCGGCCTCACCCCTAGGTGCAGATTGGTGGAAAGGCCTGGCTCCCTTGTGCTTATTGGTGGAGAGACCCCAGGCAGGAAAGGGATGAGGGGGCAGCTGTCATCTTGATTGCTGGCTGCTCTTTGTGTGGCCCTGTCTCTTGGCACTGATTGGCTGAGATGCCTGGTTGGGGGGAGGACAAGGGGGCAGGCAGTATCTTGTCTGATACCGTTTGTGTTGCCCTACCAGCTGGAGCTTTCCTCTCCCAACAGTAAGGACTACAGTTCCCACCGGGGAGCCAGTACTTATTTATTTATTTGTGTTGATTTTGCACACAATCCTGGATTTCACAATTTCTGCAAAACTGTGAATTAAATAGGTCCATAGTTATAACACCCCCCTGCAAAGAGCTAAAGACCCAGACCCTAGGATCCTCTGCCCCTCCCTCTCTAATAGGATTTAAACTGACTTTTTCCAAGCTAAGACTTCTAACCATGACACTGTGGGCTAGGCAAGATTAAGAACACTCCCACTCCTCCCTTTGAAGATTAGCTACTGGGTAGCCAAGAGGTGAATATATGTGAGGCTAAAGCAAGCTCAGAAGGACCCTGGTTTTGTGCCACATTGAGACTCTGTCCTTGAAGAGGTGTGGTTTTAGGTTCTGAACTGAGTTTTTACTTTTAATAATCACTCAATAAAAGTCAACAGTAGGGGCAAAAGTGGCAGTGTCAAGATATTTAAAAATGAGTTTCCACTGGAGTAATAAAAATCATTTTTTTAGCGTAGAGTTTCAAGACAGTTCTCAGACAAGGGAAAGACAAATGCTGTAGGAAGAAGTAAATGAAAAAAGGGAGTAAAAGAAGGTGATCCAGTACCAGAAGATTTGTTATCAGTGTTGACAGTCTTTTGCAACAAATTTTTGCATGGGTGGTTTGGCTAGGTCAAAGAATATGAATATGATGGCCCTTATAATGTTTCCAAGGCCTGAATCCCTTTTGATACAGTAGCCAACATGACATAATTTGTCCAGGGAGAAGTCTTTTCAGACATTAACACCTCACAAAACAATTGAACAAAATGTTATGTGTTGAGGGAAATGTGGTTTGTACTAAGAGCTCTCTGGTTCCCTGCTCTTTGACCTAGTCAGTCCAAAGCTTGTCCATCAAATCTGTATTAGGCAGTCCTGTTGGGGTTTGCTAAAGGATACATCACTTATACCATAAATGGAGAAGACCCCAAAACCACCCAAAATAAGCAATTGGCATTACATAGGTCATATTTGTTGTTTCTACAGGTCACGGTTTGAGTGTATTTCTGCCTTTGGTCAACGATCTAACCTACATCCTAGCTTAGATCTTTTGAAGAATTCATTTTCAAGGCAAAAGTTTCCAGGATTTCTATTTTGGGATGTTTCAAAGAGTCAGTGTTTCCAAGACTTACTTAATATCAAACACAATATCAGCCTTGAATAATTGTATAATCATTGATTTTTAGAAATCCAATAAACTTCAATGATGTGTTTTTAAAGCTACCTTTGGAGAATTGTTCCTATGAATTACTTTTGACAATTCTGTTTGTTATAGTCTATTTGAGTGCAAGCTTGCAAACCAAATAGAGTATAAATTAATATTTAAGCAACTAGAGCTAGTCCTCCGAGGGACTAGATAGTTCCTGAGGGACTGTTATCTCACAATGTAGCAGAGATGTCATCATGGATTATACTTACCTCTATCAAAGTACTTGAGATATTCTGAGAGGTTAAATATCAGGTTTATACCTGAGGAAAGGATATCTTGATCTACAAGCACATTCTAATATCCTGTCAGATCAAATCCATATCAAACTTCCTTTCTGTGAAAAGCTGAAATATGAACCTTGGTGTTTACCAATATTGCATTTTTTTTCAGTACAGAAGTATTGTACATTACCCTTATCTTTTGAAGAAGTTTTTCTTTACTGCAGGGGCTGTGCAGTCATCCATGATCTACATGGCAAAAGTCTTATTGCCCTTGCCACTCTTTTTTCTCCTGAGGCACATCATGGAATTGTGTCCTGTATGTGTATGCATGCATGTATATTTATGTATGTATATACATGCATATACGCAGAGAAACACATCGACTTATTATATGAACTTGCACGCACACACAAACAGAAATTCTACATACAACTTCAGAAGGCCCTGAATGGCTTTATTTTTGTTATAGGCAGATGGTGGTGTTTTTTGATTGGCCACATTTATTTTTCCACCAGGGAGAGCCTAATATGAAAATTTCTTTCCCAAGGAAGACTGTCCATTTAATTATAACTGCATACAGAGGCACTTCTAACAGAATAGCATTTAGCAGTTCTTTGAAAGCCACAATGTGCTTAGAGACAGTCCCTTTCAAGTTGGGGTCTTTTGTGAATCGTGGGTGAAAGATGCTACATAAATACAAAGTATTTCCATTTGTAAGATGGAGAGGCAACTCCTTTTGAAAGGCCCTGTGTTTCATGCTCCATTATCACTTTTTGTCTTGGAAAATTGGTTTGGCTTGGAAAGACAATGTTTTGAAAGGAGTAGAGTTGTTGCCATTCCACGCCTTAAGAAGTTCAGCTCCTTGAAGGAGTAGGCCTACCTCCTATGGAACTTGATATGCAGAAAATAATAAGTAGGTAGACATGCAACCTTTTATAAAAATTACAGTGCTTTTGCTTCTGGGAGGTAGGTACACATTCCCTTGTTATCAGATGCATGAATTGAGACCCACCTCCCCACACACTTGTTTATAATTGTATCTATTGAGCTAAATAATCAGTCACCAAAAAAGTGGTGAAACTTCTGAGAAATGTTTTATTATACATAACATATTGGAAGTTTTCAAAACAGCATTTTGCTGCTTGTTAAACACTCTCTGAATTCACTCCATTGTCATGAAAAGGCATTAAGTTTTAATCATTTGGGACCCCATTAATAGCTATGTGCCATTATAAAGTTCTTTTACCTTTGTTTAGGTAATAAGGAAAGGTAATATAAGGTAAGGTAGCAAGAGAGTTTTGCACAGCTTGGAAAAAAATAGTTTAAAATTTATAATGTTAGATCAGTTAGAAAAATGGATTATTAAAATATGTAAATGACAGTACAGTGTCACAGTCCCATTGACTTTGAAGGGGCCAAATGTTTATTCAATACATATTTATTCAAAATGTGTTCAGTACATTTTTCAAAACTTAATATGTTTTCAGTACATTTTTAAAGATTCAAAAAGAGTAAATTTCTAATTTGGGTTTAAACATTTAACCTTAGTGTTTACAAACTAGGCATTTCCAAATTATGCTAGTGCATGAAAGACAGGGGGAAACGGATCTCAAGATTAGAAATTAATGTAATTTCGAAATTAAAATAAAAGCACTTACAAAAAGTGAAGAGTAGACAGTAAACATTATAAACAGTAACAAGTCAATTATATTGTTTTATCATCAGAGGTCTTATTAATAATGCAGACAAGAAAGGGGAGGTTAACCTTTTGTTGTTTTCTTTCTTGATCCCATAGAAAGAAACCTCATTTAGACTGAGCCTTCAAAAAATTATTTCTGAAGTCCTATTCTGGAAGCTGCATGTTTCTGTCAAGTCTTATGACACAGTCACTTAAAATTTAAGAAACAAAGAAAAAAAACATATTTCATTTTTGCCTTGTTAGTTATGGGTGATGGTAATAATCTTAGCCAATTAATGATGGCTTGAGGGAAATTAATGATGGATAGAGGACACTTGGAACTTAGTTAATTTATTTATAACAATTTTTAAAATGGCAATGATTTACTCTTGTTCACCATTCCTTTCTCTCTGTCACATGCATGCATGTGTGTGCATGCGCATGCACGCGCGCGCGCACACACACGCGCATGCGCACCTTGCTTCATGAGTCAAGCTGAAAAGATATCTTAAGATTGACTTAATTTTACAGGTTTCCGTCACTTTATGCAGTGCATGTGTTCCCAGAAAACTGCATAAATTGAATTTGCATAAAGGGAACCCAATTTATAAGGTAACAAATAGGGATACATTCCCAGTGGCGGCAGGGAGGCGGTGTCGGCTGTTCCCGGGGATGCAGCAGGGAGTAAAGCAGGGAGAACTGTCAGTTGGTATGGGGCAGGGGTTGCGGCTCATCCTGCATGCAGATCTGGGGGCACACCCCGCCCCAGGAAAAGCCTGCTGCAGCCTCTCAGCCCTCTGGGGGGCACAGGGTATGGCGCAGCTTTTCTGCACTCACCCCAACCCCTGCTGCAGCTGCTCTGAGAACAGCCAATGTCAGTTGCCTGCAGCTGCTGGGTTGTGATGCGCCCTGAACCCCCTGAGGGGTTAATGAGGGACTTAAGCTTGTTTGGGATCTTTGGACAGACACGACAGACCAAACAATTACACTAACTGAAAAAGAAGGTAAACTTCACCCCAGCTCAGCTTAATCCATTGTAAATATTTTGAACACTTTAATTTACAAGAAGTGGAAGCTGAACTGCAGTAATTACCTCTTATCATTTTTCCTCACATCACACACCCCAAAATATGAGACACATCTTATTTTTGGGAAGGCAGAATGAAGAATTTTTGCCCCAGAGTTATGGCCACATAGATAGCAGACAGTACCTAATCTTCATCTTGCTCTCCCTTTTCTGTTCAAACCAAAGCTATTGTTTTAACCTGTTCACAACTGAAATGTCAGCTGTTCTTGGCTGCTCAGCCAAAAGCTGAAACTGTAGCTATTGCTGAAGATTGGGCTGCATGGACGGATTTGAGATTTTAAAAAAAGATAAAAGTCTGGGGCTGTGAAATAGGAAAAAGAAACACCAAGAGTAGATAACAGCCAAATTGTAGAAAGGGTAGCTTGCTTAGTGGGAAATCGATGCCTACACAGTCAGATGGGTGACAAATCGGCTTGATGGTCACACCCAGAGAGTGGTGGACTGGTTGTTTTCGACCTGGAGGGATGTGAGCAGTAGAATTCCCCAGGGCTCGGTCCTCAGGTCTGTGCTATTCAACATTTTTATCAACGACTTGGAGGTGAGTGTGGAAAGCACGCTGACCAAATTCACTGATGATACAAAGATATGGGGAGAAGTCTAGATCTAGAATCTACCTGCTGTCTAGAACTAGAATCCTACTAGATCTAGGCAGGTTACAGAAGTGGGCAGATGAGAATAGAATAGAATTCAATGCAGACAAGTGCAAGGTGCTGCATCTTGGGAGAAGGAACCTGCAACACACCTATAAGCTGGGGAACACCCTTCTCAACAACACAGTGGCTGAAAGAGATTTTGGAGTAATTGTTGACTCCAAGATGGACATGAGATGCTAATGTGAGGAAGTAGTCAGTAAGGCTAACTGCATCTTGTCGTGCATTTACAGTGCATCACAAGCAGGTCCAGGAAGGTGATCCTTCCCCTCTATGCAGCACTGGTCAGGCCACAGTTGGAGTACTGCATCCATTTCTGGGCACCATACTTCAAGAGAGATGTGGCTAAGTTTGAGAGAGTCCAGAGGAGGGCCACTCACATGGTCAGGGGGCAGCGGGCCAGGCCCTATGAAGATAGACTAAAGGGCTTGAATCTATTCAGCATCCACAAGACAAGGGAGGGTGGTGCTTTCCCCTACCTTGGGGGTCTTTAAGAGGAGGATGGATAGATATCTGGCTGGGGTATTATGACCCTGCAGTCCCCCCCAGGGCAGGGGGGGGGAGTTGATGATCTGCTCAGGTCCCTTCTAACCCTAGAAACTATGAAACTATGAAATCAAGACCTTGAAAAACAAGAGGGTCATTAATACTTGTGGAGTGAAGAACAATTATCAGGAGTCAGGTAGATTATACTCAGCCACGAAGTCAATTGACTCCTTCAGGACTGCCTGAATAGAGGATCCACTGCTGCTCCTGGCACAGTTGATTTTAAATTTTGAGTGGAGTAGGAATCAAAACAGGGTGCAACTGCACCACTGCAGCCCTACTGGATCTGCCCCTACTGGATTCCACCTTTCCCTTCATGTAGCTGCTAGAAGGAAGAGAACAAAAAGAAGCAGCAGCCATCTTATATCAAATCCCATGCTTCTATTCTGGGCATAAAATTAGATTCCCTTCTTAAGACATGTACCCTCATTTTGGAAGGCTAATTTTTGGGAGACAGGTGAGTGTGGTAGGTGAGTAAATATAGCATTTCATTCATTCATGTAGGTTAGGAGTGTACTGATGAAACAGTAACAATGGATCAACAGATGTGTATTTCTGAGGGGTAAACCCTCTTTTATTTTAGAGTGGGGCCACTTTTCCTCAGTCCTTGTTCTAATAGTGCTGCAATACAAATATTAAATAATATTATTAAATACCAATTTACTAGCTTGCTAAGTACATTTTTCTACTGAAATACATCTTTTCCCTCCTATCAAACACTAAAGTAGGGTCTAAAAAAAAGCCAGCACAAGGGAAGATTTTCAGTATTCAGGTTGTTTCTTTTAATAAACTATAACTACTTGACTCATCTTCAAATTGAAACCATTTCATTTACCTCCAGCTATGGAAAGAAAAACCTGGGTAAGTACTATTTACCTTTTTAAATATATTTACTAGACTTTCAGAAGAGTTAGATTTTTCACACATTATAGTAGAACTTAAAAAAAAGTCTAGAATGATTCATTTGGTTACTGCCTGAATGATCATATAAACCTACCCGGTGTCGTGCCATTAACTACATTCTACACTGTGTAGAAAGAGACACATAATTGATACTCTTAAAACTCCTGCATTTCTTCTCTCTTTTTACTGAATTCCTTCCTTTTCTGTTCTTTCTCAGCTGACAGGCTCACCAATTTCAGCCCTGGTAAACACTGACTTGCTGACTATTCTTTTGCTGTTAAAGATCACACTTGCACTCTGAATCTAACAGAATTAGCAGAACCCATTACAAGCTGATCACCATACCCAGGAAATCTGTGGCAGGGATAAAAATGACTTCTCCTGTGTGGTAATCCATTGCCTTACCCTCACCTTCTCTCTTCTTGTCATCCCCTTGCTCGTTTGAAGTACACTTGTCATCTTTCAGAGCAGAGGTGTCAAAGATGCAGCCTGTGGGCTAGATCTGGCCTGTGAAATGGTGTTGTCTAGCCTATGGGGCTCCTAGAGGGGCTGGGAATTTGCGGGAAGGGAAGCTGGGGATAGGGCCAGCTGGTGAAACCCATGGTATGGAGCCAAGTTAAGGACAGATTTTGGTGGTGGTGAGGCGAGTAATAGCTGCATTTACCAGAACAGCTTCCTGATGTCACTTGTTTGCCCCCACCACTGCTTGCTCTGCCACTGGTGTTTGGGTTTGAATCTAGCCTGAGAAACTCTTTGCAATCTGGATCAGGCCTATGAGGAGCTCTATAATGTGGATCCAGCCTCGAAGCGTGGAAGGCAAATGAATTTACTTAAAGGTGTGGTGTGGAAAAAATGTGCCTGGTAGGACTCTCTCACCCCTGTCCTTTGCTGCCCCACCACTCCTCCTGCCTCTGGCCTTTAGGTTCAGGAACAGCAGCAAACAGAGAGCCCTGCAGTGTCACGGAGTGCAAGGCATTCTGGGAATTGTAGTTCTCTACACTGGTGGTAGTTTTCTGGGGAGAAACTTTCAACTCATTTTTTTTGTTGCCGAAGCCTATATCCAGAAGGCAAAAAAAAAAAAAAGGATTTCAGTGTAAAAAAATAGGATCAATTTGCATCCCAAAGCAGTGAATTCCACTGGTACTATATGATACTATGATTTCCAGAAAGCGGTGTCCTCTGTGAGGGCTGCTTTGAGTACAGGCAGAACAAGGCAGGCAGCAGTGAGGCAGGCTGTAGCTCTGGAGTGCCGTGCCCCCATCCTTCTGGTGTCGCTTCTGGTGTCCAGTGCCCTCAACGTGTGCTGTGCTGTCCTAGCCCAGATTATGCTGCTGCCTCTTCTAGAAAAAAAAAGGCAGGGATTCTACAAAGGCTCATCCCTTGTACAAGTTTTATTCATTCCTTTAGCCTTGTACATCCTGTCTAGTGAGTAAGAGAATGGTCCAGTGAAAAAATAGTTTGTGGCCATGAATTCAAAACTCTCTATTTAAAAATACACATGTGCACAGCTTGAGTTACATGGGCAACATGAAATCTGACATTTTCTATCCATATAATAAGGCAGAAGGCAAGGTGGAGATGCACCTTACCTACATAGTACTTGTCTTTACAACCTAAACCATGTTCTTTATAGCTTTTAAAAAAGAAAATTTCCTAATTTTTAAAGAAAAAAGGTAAAAAAAAGAAAATCTGCTATATGCAAATATAACAATCCATCCAGGAGGCATCAGTAATCTGATTCTAACCTTCAGCAAGACAATACAGATTACTTAGACTATCAGAGATGACACCAGGAGGAGACTGTGATCTGAGAACTCAGAACAGAAATGGATATTGGAGTCAAATGTTGAGTCGGGAGACCTGTGGGAACCCAGCATGACACTCACTCTTCTCCCATCCCAGAAGCTGGTAGAAACTATTTCCCCATTTGGTGCCCTGAGAGAGATGGACCACTCAGATTGCCAGGGTCAGGGAGTTGTTAGAAGAGACCCACATTCCCTTCTGTCTTTTAGAGAGGTTGTTTGCTAGGGTACAACCAATAGTACTGTGTACGCTGCTGCTACTTTGGCAATGGTGTGGGACAGGAAATTTAGATTGCTTATAGTTAATTATTTTGGCAAAACTCACATATTTTTTTTGCTGACAATATAAATAGCAGAAAGAAAATGGCAATCATCAGAAATGCATCTCTCATTCAAACCTAAATGGAATTTCACTGGGGCAGAGAGGGCATTTTTTAATGCCCATGTTTTTTTCCTTTCCAATTTTCAGGGCTTGCTGTAGATGCAATATGTGATGGAGCTTCTCAAAAAGATCCAAGAATCTTTTATGATATCAAAAATCATTCAATCTAAATATAAACTTCATTGCTAAACGAGAAGGATGTTTAATCTCCCTGGCTGCCTCTGACATTGGACACCTCCAGGGACAAAGACAGCCTAATCTGCACATCACAGAGCAACACTCAGAAAAGGACTCCCAGAGACACTTCTAGCTTCTATCTCCCCTGTGCAAAATGAAGTTTATTTTCAACCTTAAAGGACTTTTACAACTTTTGACTTCTCTTTAGTCACCCTTGAAGAAGGGTGTGTGTGCCCGGAAGCTTGCAAGGAAAGGATTTTTTTTGCTACGATTTACGTGGTCTAATAAAAGATATTGCTGCTGTTCCAAGAGCTTTGTGCATCTCTCGGCCTAAATATAGAACTTATCACCATCTCTATCTATAATACCAGCTAGATCTCTCAAATAAACTAGCCTTCATACAGTTAAAAGGAGTGTGTTGTGTGGTAGCAGGGAATCCTGCCAAATCCAGTTGTGGAAGTCATGGACTCTCACCGAAGGCCACCCCCAACTGACCCAGCTGTAAAAGAGTATCTGTTCATTCAGCTGGGTTGTTAAAGATGTCTAGATGTGATGTTAGCTATACCTTTCCATGCTGAGCTGTTGTTTACAGAAACTGGTATGCCTTAATCATGGTAGCCTAATGGATATTTTAGGTTTGGGATGGACCCTTGACCTTCCAGCAGTCATGGAAAAGGTCTTCAGAAACGGGACAACTTTGGTTCTTCTGTTACTGCTGTTTTTAACTGTGTACCTGAAGCAGTGGCTGTTGGGAGAAAGGGGAATGACCAAGCTGATTTAGCCTTTAGAGAGAGAAACTGTTACTGGCCAACTGTCCTTTTTTCATTTTGATTACAGTGAGCAGCTGCTTAATTTCCTAGCAGTAGCTTACTATTTTGTTCTAGCAGAAATAATGTATAAAACATGTTCTTCCATTCTCTCAGATAGGCTGGTTTTGAGCAGGGTGAGATAATAGCATGGTAAATATACCATCATTGGGGTAACCCTTAGAGTTGCCAATGTTACTACTATCGGTGGGGAGATGTATGCTTGGAAGTGTATTGGCGAGAAACGTGAGATAAAATCTTTATACACATGTGACCTAAGAGTCAGACGTTTAATTTCAGTTTCTCAAACCTATGTTCTTGTTTTTCTTTTCTGGCAGCTTTTATTCGAGTGTTAAATGGTTATTTTCCCCATCAACACTGACTTGTACAGACAGCTCTAGAGATCCTTACATATAACATGGCCCCTAGGCTATAATGCCTCTGTCTTTCTCCGTTCCATTTTTTTTTCCATGTCCATTGCTTTGTGGGAATTATTTATTTTGCTATCACTGTCCACTTACTGTGATCTGGTAAGCTTTAGAAGGAAAGTGAATTATCACTCATATTCCTCTTACACATATACAAAGTTATATAAGATTACTACCAAACCAGAAAGAGTATTTTACATAAACTTTGCACAATTGCAAACGGATGAAAAATAGGCCCTGTTTCTAGATATATGCATATCAAAAAGGAGTTTAATGGGAAGATTTTCCAGGATCAAAATTCTGTAGCTTCCATGAGATCAGAATTGCCACAGATGTCTCCACCAGAGCTACAGGACTGGACATAGTACTCTCAAATAGGTTTGAATTTTTGAAGAATGAATTTTTTAGGATTTTTTTGTAGTCTTGTCCACATCTAGATTTGACTGTTTCAAATCACTATATTCTGCTGTAAGTAGTGTTATTTGTATAGTGTGCTTCAAACTGAAAACCTCCACTCAGTAGTTTTCTCTCAAAGTCCTAATGCTCTTCAACAATTTTAAATCAAGCTACACTGTGTAGAAAGAGACACATACTTTATACTCTTAAAACTCCTGCATTTGGCTAAGATTTACATTTAGATCCTGGGCATGAGAAAGATGTTTTTGATGAAAGCTAAAAAGATATGTTGTTATTTTGTACATTAAAACAGAGAAAAAATAATGTCAGTGCTTTTACTCTGTCATGTAGGTGAGTATGCTATAAAGTCTGTGGCAGTACAATTTTGTATATACACTGACTCTCTACACTAACAACATTGGCAAAAAGAAAAAACAAAAGCCAGTGCTAGTTGGATTTTCTTGGCTAAAATTCTTACATTATTTCATTACTCCACTATTTTATGCCCTTCTGTGCTATACACTGTCTCTGCTCTTTAGTACATGTTCTTCTTTGTTCTTCGGTGTGCAGTGTGGAAGGGTCAAATCAGCATATAGTATCTCTTATAAAGACTAGGAGTTTGTCCAGCTACAATAAAAGATAAATTGAAAGCTATTGAACATTCAGGGATCAAAGTAGATCCTGCAAAGCTGCCCATTCTTCTTCCTCTTTATTGGCCTGTGAAATGAGGCTGAGGCAGAGAAAAAGCATTTTTCTGATGTCTGTACTTGTCAAACTTCAAAAGTCTGCTGCAAATACTTGAGGTGATGAAGGAAAGCCTGAAGAAGGAGACCATGAAGTTGGATCAATGTGAGTTCTTAGCTCTGTGGGAAGCAGAGTAAATGGGGCTCCAAGTCTCAGATACCAATAAGTGTGCAAGCATTTGCACCTAATGGGCACATCCGCATGTCACTCTTTGGTGATATAGCAACATACTACATCACCATATGGCATAATACAGCAATGTAGTGATTACATGGGCCTATACGTGATCATTAGCTATGTCGCTGTAGTGGCATGCTTTCCCTGTTATAGTGCGCCATTATGGCGACGTAGTGGCAAAATCTAACCATGCACCAAGCGCATGGCACAGAAGGGGCAGTTACTATGTTGTGCTTTAGTACTTCCTTTTGGAGTACTGTAGCAACAGCACCATATGGTGACATGTAGAAAGCCCAAATGGAAAAGAAAAACTGCCTTCGAGCCATGTGCTCACTTGTCTTCTCTTTTGGTGAAGATGCTCTGTCCCTGCCCTCCAGAGGGAAAGTGAAAGAGGCAGAGTCTTTTACCAGAAGTGTAAGTGAGCGGTTCTGCACCATGGGCAATACAGGGCGCAATGGCTGCAACTGGAGTATTGGCATGGTGGCTGGAACAGCAGCAGCAGAGGCTGATACTTTTGAGCTGCCCCTAAATCAACACCTGGGGCTGGTCCCCCATGTGTCCCTCTCCCCTTAGTTACACCACTGTCTTCTGTCTCCACCAGTTCCTTCCCTTCCCTTGGCAAAGCTAAGAGAAGAGCTGTTTAATTGGAGGCCTGTGGACTGCATGTGAACTGCAAGGGTTTAACTTGTGGCCCCAGGGCTCCCACCCAGTCACAGCTCCCCCCATTGCTCCAGCTGCAGCAGCATCTGGGGGCTCTGGACTCCCCTTCCCTCCTCTGGCTTTCAGTTCCTGATCCCACTTGTGTGGGATACAGCCCACACTAATGAAACCTATGGTGCATGTGACCCTCAGCTGTTAAGAGGTTGGACAGCCCTGCCTTAGAGGAAAACAGAATGACTAAGTCACATCTCTTTTCCCTCCTGGCTGCTGGCTGGAAGTTAAAGGACTGTTCTTTATAATTTCACACTCTGTACACATGAACACGTTTTCTTCACGTGCTTTTGTTTGATTGCTCAGGGGCTTTCTTGGGGAAATGAAATCCCTTCAGCTGCATTTAATTCCTGTCTTTATCACCTTCATTCTGTCATGGACAAGATAATGGAGTTTCATTTTACCATGTGACTGGAATGGCCATGAAGGCATATAATCATCAATCCTGTAAGCTCTCCTTCTCATATTGATTTTAATCAGCCATAGACTTCAAAAAGGCTTCTGTATCCTGATTTATATTCTGCCCAGCATACTAATGTAGTGATCTCCCTGAGGCATTGACATCAGATCAGGAAACTATGGCTCTCCTGACACTAGTTCAGCAAACTACGACTGCTGAGCTAGCAACTTTCATAGACAACCAGGCCTTGGTTCCATCCCTGCAACCCAGAAGTGTTGAACCACAAGTCTCACAGAAATGTGTGCCTCCGCATCAGTCCAGTAAGTTAGAACTAAATTGTGCTCTCTCAGCCTCAATCACTGCCACACCATTAATGCCAACCAGATTGCATGGGAGTCACTGAAGGAATAATTTGGCCTTCTTTGTTATGTCATAATCACATTTTTGGAAACCAGGTCTGCTGTAAAAATTGAGTCCCTCCACAAAATTCAACTAGACTTTAGCACTGGCTATTTGCAGGTGGAAAACGACCAGAATCTGATGAGTTTTTTGAAAGTCAGAAGAGAGAACTGCTAATATATGAAGAGAGTAACTCTAGGGG
Organism: Caiman crocodilus; assembly: GCA_030014935.1. Lineage (NCBI taxonomy): Eukaryota > Metazoa > Chordata > Crocodylia > Alligatoridae > Caiman > Caiman crocodilus. The sequence continues at coordinate 3,469,944 of JAGPOW010003648.1, forward strand.
AAAGTTAGAGCTAGGTAAACGGGTTATTTTCTCTGCTCTGTTAAATATATATTTAAGAATATTTATTCTTCTTTTGCTGTAAGGTGAAATGGAAAGTCTGTGTCCACCAAGTGATACTTGCTTATTTACTTCAAGACTTGAGGCCTATGAGCAGTGAGTCTTCCAGGATTGTATAGACTGAATATGTTATCGTAATTAGGGCGAGAATTTTATATTTACCTACCCGTAACAATAGCACAGCCTCTGTTTGAAGCCCATGACACCTTGAACTTAGAAGATCCAAAAAAAAAAGATGTTTTTGCTAGTTTCAGATTTCTTATAGGAGTTCTAATACTTTTTCTTGCAAAACTGTAACACAAGCACTGAAAGCTTGTCAAAGAGATCAAAATTCCCCAGCAGCTATGCAGAGTAGGAAAACAGCTACAAATCCCTCAATGATTGGGAAGAAGCCAGATCAGCTCATGACTTTGGGGTCTGGTGCTGCCCAGGGTGTCACATGTAGCACTAAGACAAACGTCCTTACATCTGCTCCCACTATGGAGGAATCAGTGTGAATCTGACCACAAGGAGCAATGGCTCACAAGCTTGAGAGGCAACATGGTCTAAGCATGAGACTGAGAGAGAGGGATTCATCTATTCCAGTCCTGGCTCTGTGACTGCCTCTGTGACCCCTTTCTGACTTACTTTTCTCCTAGATAAGATAAGGATAACAGTTTTTACCTACCTGGGTGACAGCGACCATTGCCTGATTGAATTTGCTGTCCGGCGCAGTGTAGCTAGGGCCCACACTATGACTAGGGTCCCTGACTTCAAAAGGGACAATTTCAGGGAGCTCAGGAGGC
>JAGPOW010003648.1:3482464-3496155 GCA_030014935.1 Caiman crocodilus
TGGGGTCCTGTGACCCTGGCACTCGTTCCTGCCATTGGTGGGGGGTCAGACTAGATGGCCTGCTCTAGGCCCCTTCTGACCCTAGATACTATGATACTGAGGGTTTTTTTGGTATGGACCTGTTTCTTTTGGGCACTGAACTGACACCAATTGACTTAAGTCAGGCATCCTAGAGCACAAACAACTAATAGCCCAACACATTATATTAGCTTGCTTCACCAAAACATACCTGCAACTATGTAATAATCCACATCTCCTGTAAGTCTAATACAGTGGAAATTTGCAAAAATAGCTTCATGAGCTACATTGGACAGATTTAAAGTCTGGCATATGCATTGCTACAAAGCATGCTGACCCCTACATATACTTATGCACAATTGCAGAATTAACAGTCCAGATTAAAATAAAATTAAATCCATAGCAGCAACTACAGCAGGGCTCTCCTCAGCAGTACCCAGGCTCTGTGTATACTGAGGGTAACAGATGGTGCAGAGAAATTAATAGACAGCCATTGTCTTTGCACCTGGCCAGTGGTCTCACAGTCTGAGACTATAAACACAGGACAACCACAGCAATGACTGATGTTATTTTTCCAGAGAGACATAAATTACATGATAACTATAGTAGAAATATTTAATGTATAAAACTTTAAAGAGATATGCTGGAATTTTTAACCATGAACCCTTTTTTTAATCCTCTTGTTTTCAAAAGAAAATAAGTCTTTTATGAACCAAAGAGAAGGGAACAGCTAGATCAGAAAATGCAAATCAACCCTCAACACATTGGACTAGACTTTAAACCTCATGAATCTATGGATAGCGCAACAATGACAATTTTGATTGTTGATTTTGTTAACTAAAAGAAACAGAACTCGTATACAAGGCCCATCTGTTTGTAACGGCAAGAATGGGAGGAAAACAGAAGGCTCCCCTTCCTACATAAAGTGCTGCAATGCAAAATCATGTTGCTTTGGGTTTTGAATTTGTAATAATTAGCAGCTAAGTAATGATACAAAGGAAATAGGTCCTGAGTCAGCAAGCACTTAAGCATATGCCAAGCTTTTTGCTCATGCTTTGCTGAATTGGGTCATCATTCACATCTGATCATTACTCAGGCTCACTTCAGCACCAGTAGTGATGGACACTGCTTTTCAAAATTTTTTTCTTTTTGTTCATGTAAACCTTTGAGTGAATGTTATAATTTTCCTACAACAGATGTCTAAAATGATATTCCTAGTCAAATGAGTAACAGCAACTAGTAACAATAAAACCTATCTCCAGTGTTTTAATTAAAAACATACACAGTCATTTATATACCGTTATTTACAACAGAAGAACAGTCCTTTGCACACACATCAAGTAACAGCAAGAGGCAGATAGTGATAATATATGCTTTTACAGTGGGACTTTTAAAACTTAACCTGGTTTTAAAAAGTAAATGCTACAAGACAATATGCGCCTCAGTTTTTGAGTTCAATCTTTCTATAGGTTCTACGCAGAATTATAAGGATAATATTTGGAACTTTGGAAAAAGATAATCCACTAAAGATCTGCCAGTGCTCTGCACTGACATAAAATGACTGCAAATTAATAACAAATGCAAGATTTCTTTATTGTTACTACTTAGAAATCACAAAAGAATTACTAATTACGTCGCTTGCTGCAAGACTATCCACTTTTTTGTAGAACTCTCTTTAAAGAACCACTTGTTTTTCAATGTAGGTGTACTAAATCTACACAGACATCAACAATGTGGCTCTGAAGTGACCAGAAGTCATGCAATAGCTATAAAAATACCAGGGGAACCTCAAAGCCAGTGAACAGCACAACCAAATAAAGTGCCAGATCCAGTAGGCTTTGCTTATACAAATAACTCACTGCATTAACCACTGTTGTATGTTCTTGAGTCTTGGTTTTATCAAGAAGACATTTGTTTAGAAAAAAAATGTTATCGAGACTTGGAAGCTTCCAGGAAGGCATGCAGAAAGGAAATTATCAAAATCAGTTCATCTTCTTTGTGGCATAACCACAAAAATAAATGGTCCAATGTAATGGATCCGTGGGAATTTGTATCCTAGGCATGTCTCCACTTGTTTGCTTATTCTCCTACACTTTGGGGTCTCCCTTATTATTTTTCTGCCATGCCTTGGTGTTCAAAAGGAAAGGAAGAGAAGAAGGAAGGTGAGGTGTTTGTCATGGACAGTAGTAGGTGTGGTGGCCCAGTAGAGGGTGCTCCTGTGTTGAGCCACCCATCTCACTGCGCCTGACCACCTTCCAGGCTCTGAGTGCCTTCCTGGGGGTGCCTCATATCTGGCCGACCCCCTTCCAGGAGCATCACCACCACCCAGAGTCTGGACTGATCTTGGACCTGCACCCTCTGGGAAACACAGGCCTAGTAGTCCTTGGAGATACTTGACCCCCTGCAAGAACTTGGGGTGCTTCCCTCAGCCTGAAGCTCAAATAGTGGTCTCCCTTAGTCAGCCGAACAAAGGGACCACAAGGCATAATCTAGACCCGGTCCCAATAAGCCTGCCATGCTAAGTAAAAAGGAGAACTTTATTGGTTACAAGGAGTTGGTTTGGAATAGGGTACAGGGTAGAGTGATATCAGAGAAACTTTAGAGAAAACAGTGGCATGGTAGCCTTTGATTATGCATCTGTGTTACTGTGAGCTATATATCTAGTTAGATCTCAAGTAGCTTATTCGCAAGTATCATCCCGAGGCAGGTGGAGATTCCCTCTGAAGGCAAGCAGTTCATTGAAAATGAGTTTCAAGAGAGAGAGTGAGTTTCAGATCATTCAGCTTCCCTGAGAGTTCTTATTATGGCTGCTGCCTCTCTTCCTGGGCAGTCCTTAACTTATATAGACCTTATTTACCTGATCCAATGAAGGCCAGCAACTGTTGGCTGCTAGCCAATCAATTTGAAATGTATCACTGGTTGCCGGGTAGACTGGCAGGGTCTGTAGCCCCTCCCATTGCTTAGAACAATAGGGAGTTTAAGCCCCCACTGAGGTATGTGATGCCAGTCACGTAGGCAGAGAGAGCAAATTTGCCCCCTCCCTCAGGAATGTATCCAGCTCAGGTTACAATTCAAGGTTACCCAAAGCCGATGGGGCCAGAGGTGTCTGCTCTCTGCAGTTACCATGGTAACCGAATTGTCAGTTAGCAGAGTTTGGGGAAAGACGGAGATGGTATTTTGCCACAGTAAGAATTAAAGCAAGTTCATTCTTCACAGGGTTCCACCTCCCCTACACCTTGCCCCTACCACACCACCTAGCTGTGGAGACAGTTCAACCTCTTGTTGTTTGATAGAACTGAAATGATCCCTTAGGCCTGCGAGGCAGCCTTGACATAAGTAGGCTAAGAGTGCATTCATGGAGTTATGCAATTGTATGATCTGCTCTCTACAGAGAAAAGGGTCTGATGCAGCTTATTTTTCTTCAAGTCTGATGATAAAAATGCTTGTTATGGATAAAAGGATTTGTTTTGGTGCATTCTACCCATATCTGAAGCAAATTGCTCCTGGTACTAAGAAGAGAAAAACAATGATAATGTGCAGACAAATCTCAAGTTGATGAAAAACAGAAAATTGGCCTAATTGTTAGGTATGTAGCTAAAGGACTATAAATATTACATCCCTACCTTTTCCCTTCCCCTCTTTCTCTCCTTCTCCTCCCCTTTTCTGTCCTGTCTGCTCCTCCCCTTCCTTTCCACTAATCCCAGTGATATCTGAGAACTGACATCTGATCTCCCTTCAAGGAACCAGAGCCCAGTCTGAGATGTCTTGTCAGTACTTGATGTGTGTATTATTAGGACTGGTAATATACAATTACTTGTTTGCTAAGATTGTATCTTATTAAGATTACTGTAACTGATAAGATTATCTCTATGTGTATTCTTGGAGTTAATACCTTATAATGCTCAATAAAATAAAACTGACTTATTAAAGAGCTAACTGGGTCCTCATTTGGAGAAGATAAATAGAAACTGGGCCCTCAGTTGGAGGGAATGAATAGGTCCTCAGTTGGAAAAAACTGAAGCAGACTTTAAGGCAATAGTGATCTTGCTGTTTGCTCTTTCTGTTTGAGAGCAGAATGAGATAGCCCCTGGTTCTTTGGGCAGCATAGCAGCTGCCTGGATCCCACCTTGCTTGCCTCCTCTGGCTTCTTAGGTTTCTACCCTGTTGTCCCACCTCCAATACCTTCATGTTATAATTGGACAGGAAGGCTGGCCTTAGTTGACAGGGGGGGTTTACTTAGGTCCTTGTTTGGGCTGAGGTCCCCTAGCTTTGGCCCACTTTACTATGGCTGGGCCCCTCTCCCTGGGGTCCATTGAACCAGGACACTGGGCTCTCAGGTCCCAGCTCCAGCCTTGCCCTTGATGGCCTCTGGGCTTGTGCCCTCAGTATTTTCTGTTTCACACCACAGTCCTTCAGCTGACAGTAGTGTTCACCCCTTTTGAAGGGTTTAGGACCTGGGGTGCCCCTGGTGCCCTTCTCAGTGCCCTCTTCCTCCCCCACAGGCACAACTGGCCCTCTGCCCTCCCCCCCAAATACATGTATCTGTTCCCAAATAAAAGGTTTGCTGAACCCTGGGTCAATATTCTACTGTGGCAACAAGCCACAGCACAAGGCCCAAAATACTTGCTACCTGGTGGCGCAGGGGTTTCCTTGCAGCTCCCTGCAGCCTGGAGTCCTTGCTCCTTGGCCAGTCAGGCCCCTCTACTCCCAGATCTCCTTGCAGCATACAGGGTCAGACTGCCTGCCTTGTCCAAGTGCCCTGGGTCACCTAACCTCCTACTTCTACCCCACACCTGTGAATCATGGGCTGTACTCTGCTGGTCACACCTGGAGTGGATGGCCATTTTATTAAAGGACCTTCTGGCCCTATCAGTTCCTTTTAGGGGTCTGGAACTAGCCAGCTGCTCCCTGGCTCTCTCTCTCCTTCAGTAATGGGGTAGGGGCCTGTAAGCAGCCGTGCTTCATTGGAATTGGCCACTTAAATTTAGAGGACTGATCTTTCACTTGCCAGTTCTTAGGGACTGACAGTTTGATCTGGCAAGCAGATGCTACCAATACACACCCTCCATCTCATCTGCCATGTCTTGATCTTTGTGTGTAAGAAGGAAGGATCCTTGAGGGTATTCACCTGCACCTGTGAGCATCGTGTTGTTCCTCAGGGCTCCGCCTCCCCTTTCACCCTATTCTTGTGCCAATCTGGTCTTACAATTTACTCAGGTCATCTGTCATCAGATGATAAGATATGCCTATCCTCATAATTGGTTTATCCTATGTCAAGCATAGTCAATAGCCCTTCTTAACTCAGTTCCTAGGGGTTTGGTAATTATGTCCAACTGGGCCAGTCCTGATAATTCTTATTTATTCTTCCCCTCCCACTCTGGCAGAATAGAATCACTGTTTCCCATCTTATTCCTTCCAGAGAAGCATCTGTGGTCTCTTGGCTATCATGCTGCCAGCTGTTGGTCCGCTGCTGCAGTCTTTTTGGTCACATGATGACAATCAGACTCCGAGTCTCCGGTCAGAAGAGCAGATGTGGCTCTTTTCCCTTTGCCCCTGCCAGGGGGACAAAGTACACTCTGGCCAGAGCTGACTTTTCTATAGCCATGCTGTCTGGTCTCCATCTCCTCTCCCCCAGCTGGCATGGGGCACGTCTTTATGATGTGATCATCTGCGTACTGGCCAACCCAGATCTGGCACAAGCTGGTAAAGCCTGGCAGCTGTGATGCCAGGGATTCCCCAGACCATGCTACCAGCATCTCTCTGGGTAAGTTCTTGCTTTTGGTAAGAGTGTCTTCCTCTTTCCCCAACACCCTGAGAAAGGTGGGGTTGCTGTTGGGAGCTTCGTTACCCCCATAAGGGTCAGCAGGGAGTATCCCACTATGAAAGGGCCATCCTTTTTTTTTTTCCAGGTTTACAATTCAGTTGCTCCTGCTGGCTCTCTTCCTCATTCTTTTTGGAAAAGAAGTCTGCATTGCCATGCAGCCTCCCTGGCTGGTGCTCTATAATAAAATTATAGGGTTTCAGGCTTAAGCATCATTGGGTTAATGATGACTTTTCTGCCTTCATTTGGTAAAGCCATTTTAAAGGTGTGTTGTGTGTGATCTGTTACCACTGTGAATTTCCTCTCCAAAATGTAGTAATGGAAACTGTCCACTATCCACTTTTTGGCTAACCATTCTTTTTCAATGGTGGTGCTTATTTGTGGGGATATAACTCAGGGCTGATATATGCTACTGGGTATTCTTTGGTATTCTTCTCTGTTTTCTTTTCATGACAGTACTGCCCCTACAGCCATGTTGGAGTTGTCAGTTTGCACTAGGAAGGGTCTTTCAAAGTCTGGTCCATACTGGTCAGCTCAAATAGGAGTGTTGTTAGCTACGGAAACATGGGCACCAGCCAGTGATAATAGCTAACTATGACTATGAAGGCTCGCATCTACCTTTTCATATTTGGCATGGAGTAGTCTGTCAGTGTTTGCATTGTATTGGGCAAGAACTTAATTTGCCCCCTTGCTACCAGGAATCCAACATATTGTGTTTCCTCCTTGCCTAGGACACATTTTTTTCAGATTTGCTGTTAGGCCAGCTTTCCTCAACTCTTCCAACAATGCCCTGAGAGCTCTCAGGTGTTCATCTCACCTCCATGAAAAAAAAAAAATTACATCATTGATTTAAGCAACCACATAATCTTGGTAGGGAGATAACAAGGTGCCAATAAGCCCCTGGAAGCTGGCTGCAGCTCCATGCAACCCACAAGACATTTGGGTGAGCTTATACAACTCCCATGGAGTGGGTAAGCCCATCTTCTCTTGGGACTTATATTTAAGTGGAATTTGCCAATACCCATTTGTGAGGCTTAAAGTAGAGATGAACTGAGCCCTCCCAGCTCTTTCAGTCAGGTCCTCAATTCATGGCATGAAGTAGGAGTCAAATGTTGCTATTTCATTTACTTTCTGAAAGTCCACACAGAGATGCATCATTCTATCCTATGGTCTATGCTCTCCTCTGACCCTGTTGCACATATTGTGGCCCTACCCTATTTTTGACACAGTATCCTATAGACCAACTATATAATTGGCTCAATAAAAGATATCACCCTAAGAAATCCTTGTCTCTCATATCATACTATTACAGTTCCAAATGTTGGGCAACTTCTTGACTCTGCTCATTTCCTGATCCTTTCCACCCACATTCATGAGAATGGATCTAGCAACCCTAAGCAAGCTGCTCCTTCTTCTTCATGGCTACTTAAGGGCAGCCTGAAGACAGGAGGTATCTGATGTCCCTTTATTCTTCCATATGGACAGGCTGCAACTTGCTCATGTAAATGGTTTTGGTTATTGTAGCTAGTTATTAATGTCTTTTTCTAGTCTAAAACTAGAGTTTTAAGTTTAAGTTTTAGACTGAAATGTCATATACAATTTCTGAATGAGGAAGAATTATTTGGGAATATTTGTAAAGCAATGAGTAAATGCAAACAAAAAATATATAGCAGGTAAAATCAAACACAAATTTCAGACATATTACCAGGGCTCATTAGCATATGCTGCAGAGGGAACTGGAAGATCAGGCTGCATATGTTTTACTAACCTCTTCCTTCTCAAAATGATTGAAGCAGGAAGTCAATGACATAAACAAGTCTATTTCTGACAAAGAAGTTCTGCCTCATCAAAGAATGTGAAAAAAATGGAAGATTCAGGTGTGGATGGATTTCTAAATGAGTTTCCCAAAACTCCCTCTGAAAGTTTCCTTATTTGACTTCCAAATAATTCACTTGAGAATGGAATGCTCCCACCTACTCTGCCTATGGATTTCTGACAGCTGTAATCCTGAAGCGTAGCTGTGATGGTTCTTGTCAAGTGAAAAAAAGATATACTATGAGAGTTTTTGGCTTTTTCAAATCAACTTTACAAATTATTTCATGTACTTTAATTATATGAAAAGGTGGTGGCATATCTGCAATTAACATCTGCATGGAAAAGAAACTGCCAAGTCTTTTGCAGATATTTTTGAGATTGTGCAAGTGAATATTACTTTTAAAATAGAAACTTACAAGTTCCAAATAATGCCCTGTGAGTCATGACTTCTTTTTTCTATTTGCACCAGTTACTGTATATTCAGCTGCAAATGTAGAAGCAGCTGCTGAAAATTATCCATTAGTTCGAAGTAAAGAAAATGTCAAGATTCCTCTTTGAATTTTCAGTGAGATAACCAATGTGTAATTGTGTATCCAATAAATCAATGGGAAAGATCCAAATGGGTTTCCTAGGAGGCATACAAAGTGTTTCCTAGCTTAAGAAAATTAATGTTCAATGTAAACATTTTAAATAGAGAGACAAAATTTACCAGATTATGCCAAAAAATCAACATAAATACAATGTCACTGTAATTACTAAGAAAAGAAGTGGGAAGAAAAACATCTACCAAAGCAGCTAGAGAAAAAGCAGGAGCTCTTTAACATCATTCATGTAATAGCTTCCATCCAATGAAATGATTGAATGAATAATAACAGCCTTTGAAGGCCATGCTTAGAATGGTCAGACCCATATTTGGCCTTGGTGGGAAATGGGGAAGCCTCAAGGAATGGGATGCTGCACAAACACCAAGGAACGTTCAGAGGGAAACTCCAAGCAGTGACAACCCTTCTGAGACATAAAATCCTAAGCAAAGTGAAAGGAAGTCTGCCAAGGATTAAAGATGATCAGAAGTGATCCTATTACCATGTAGCAAGATTGCTTGAGACTGGGAGACTTTGTCAAGAGAGAAACAAGTAATAGATGGTTGTTTGCTCTCACAGATAGAATGTGTAAATATCCCAGCTTGTATCAAGTTATCACTCTTTCAGGAAATACAGCCAGAACATGGACTAAGACATATGCAGAACTTGAACAGGAACAATTCAGAGCCACACAGGACCAAAAATCTAGGAAAGGAGGGACAACCTTTGGCTCTAGAAACAACAAGCCAGCTGAAGCAGAAACTAATGACTCAGTATCTGATGAAACAAGCCTTCTGCTTATGAAAGCGTATTTTATATGTCTCTGATTGTTAGTCTATAAAAATGAAAATATAGCCTGCCTTCTGCCTGATTTCAGACTAACATGGCTAACTACCTCTCTCAAATAATAGACCATACTGCAATTGTTTGCTATCTGTGGAACTGTGTGCTGTATAGGGACAGTGCTAAAGACAGTTGTTCACAGTGGCTCATGTCCTGATCATCTCTGACCCCATTTTCATCTTTATCCAATTTTTATGTTTGTTAGTTAAATTATTAATTGAAATACATGCAATTCATTCATGACCATTTAGTTAACTGATTTAAATGGAGAGTGATATAGACTGCCTTTAAGAGATTTGGGAGTGGCACATATCAAAAAGGGAACTGGCTGGCTCCATTTGCAGGGCAGGCAGTGTAATTCCTGAAAAGCTACAATAAAGGTCTGTTTGTTTGAACTTTCTGAGGTCTGTCTTTGTGTTAGCTGCCTTTGCCTGATGGCAAACCAAGGGCATTACAAAGTTAATGTTTGCGTATGTAAATAGTAGCAATAGGCACAAGTAATCAATTAAATGTATATATATTGTGATATAACATGTTGTTATCCACTATGATTGGTTCTAGGAAATCTCCAGAGATTTCCATGCTATGATCTCAGACATGGGGCTTATATCTGTGCAAGTGGGATCCTTATGTCAGGTATCTCTTCACTGCTGAATACTGAGCCAATCACTGCACAAAGTTGTCCCAAACCCTGTCCCAGTCTCATCCCCACCACATTTCAAAACATCTATTTATAGAGAATTTTTCAGCAGTTCTTATCTGTGTGGTCATCCATATCGGATTTCATATTTACATCATTTCATTTTGCAGTGACCTAGCTCTGTCGAGTTCCTCACAACCTCGCTGATCTTCATCACCCTACATAGTTTTTATGTTTAGCAAAATCTCATTTCTTGGAGGTTGTTAAACCCTAATAGGTTTATTCTTTGGTTACCAGTGCTTAGCAATAGTGTTTTGCATATGTGCAATACCTATCACAGGTGAACTATACCACAAAAAATATCCAAGGAAGCATCACTGAAATGCAGTCACTTCAGAGGTGGTACCAACTGATACAGAATACTCTAGTGTGAGGATGAAAAATGTCTTTTTCCCAAAACAAGAAGACAAATCTCTATGGTTACAAATAGTGCCCTGATTACTTAAGTCAATGCAGGGCAGTGAGAATCGCATTTTATATCATCTCAGCCAGAAAAGGCCTTATCCAGTAAATTGCACAGAACTCAATTTTCTCTCTCTGGAGCATGTAAGGCTGAAGAGACTGCCAGGACCTGAGCCTGAAAACCAGAGCATAAGCAGTGAAAAACTGATGTTTAAACCATTACTCTACTGTGGCAAGACTGGACTTTTAACCTGCCATTTCTCTTTTCCTTTAGTTTGCCATTGAAGCATGATGATCTCTGAGGCTGGATGAATGGCATCTTTAATAAGAAATGTCACTGTCTGGGTAAAAAGAAAACACATTGCTCAAGCTTTGCTTATTTATTTATTTTGCTAATTTGTAGGAACATAGACTGGACATCAAGTCATTTGATTGTGAGAAACTACTCAAAGACGTAAAGTTGAAATCCTTAAACTACTTACAGTAAAAGTAACCCAAACCAGTGGGAATACAGATTTGGTACTTTCTGGAGTTAGCCAATGTTTGTCTCCTTCAGTGATTTATTTTATGAAAATTCTTAAGAGGTGAGCAGGAGTGCAATTCAGAGGGTTCAAAAAAAGTGAAATAAAGTAGATGTACCAACATCTGCCAAATACCCAAGGTTATTGAAAACCAGAGATTGGGGATGCAGTCCCACCTGCTCTGAAAGTAGTGGAACCAGCTAACTCACCCAAAAAGTTAATGTCTGTGAGCATGAATTTGACCTGGGTCTTTTAAAATGTTTTAAATGGACTTTTGTGAGGCCATAATTTGCAAAAGGTAGAAGCTACCTTATTAGAGTGTCAAAGTGCAGATGTACAGGATCATTTGGGACATGTTGAGCTACACATAAGAGCCAACCTGAATACTGTTTCAGGTGACACTGGTATGCCATAATACAAAAATATTTTAACAACAACCATTTGAAAGTATAATGATCTATTATTATTATTATAATGCTTTTTATAATTATTGAACTCTATACCCAGTGTAAACCAGCATATCCACACTGTCTAATGGGATAGCAATTTTTCCATCTAGTCTGGCCTATATGGATATGATTGAGACACGAGTCCCTATCTTGCAAGCTGCTCCATGCAGAGATACCCTTATACTTACCCCTGCAAAGACCCACTGGGTGTGTGCACGTAAGTGCACCTGTGCACTCTTTGGCACCTCAAGGGGTTTTGAGGTGCCGCAAAACACACCCTGTGCACATGATTTGATTCTCCGGGCTGGAGAGACTCCAGGTATGGCTTCTGGGGCCAGCCCAGGTGCTGGCCCCAGCCAGCTGGGACAATTTGCCCTGCACCAGAGTGCATGTGCAGGGATATTTCCCAATAATAAAAAGGATAAATATGTGCCACTGCTAGTTGTCCCTGGGGCAGCTCTCTTATACCCCCCCACCCAAGAGTGTTTTAAAAATCATCATAAATAAATTTAATACTCATTTTTATCATAGTTGGTTTTGGAGCCTGTAGGGTGAACTTGGGGAGCATTTTAAGCTTTATTCTTTAACAACAAAATCTAGAAAAATACTGCTCACAGGAATCCAGGAACTAGGTCCTGAAGAAAAAAATAAAGTAGCTATTAAGAGGCTCTGTTTCAATTAAACTTAGCAAGACTGCTTAGTCAGTAAGGAGCTACTAAAGAGCTTTTCTGATCAAGCTGGAATTTTCAAGCACTGCAATAAAAACATTTTCTACCACAAATAAAACATTGTGGGAGGATGACTGAAAGCTTTGCCCTATTTATTTTCCCCCTATGCAGTTTCCTCTTATTTCCTTGAAATGACATTTCAAGTGGTGCAATTGAAGGCATTGCCATCCTGCCAGCATGCTGAATGTATTGGCAGAAATGAGAATGTGAACCCATAGTTCTCAACAACAGTGCCATGGCACTCTGGGGTGCTTTGACATCCTTTCATGAGTGCCACGGGATGCTGCACAATATTACCACTGTTGCATGTGGAAACATGATTCACAAGATAAACCCAGAGATTGCACATTGGAATCTACAGTATAAAACTGCTTCTGATCTGTTGTGGCCTTTCTGAGTTTTTTGCAACAGAAGAATTGCTCTATTATTTTTCTTTAGCCAAAAAACTAGTGAAAACTAAGACCTGGCATTTTCTGAAGGGACTCTTGCATCTAAAGGATGAGATTCTAAAAATAGGCTGAGAACCACTGATGTAAAGCAGCAGTTCTCAACCAAAGAGCTTTGGGATCCTTTTAAGGGGGCTGCACAGTATTAGCACCTACACGATCTGCAGGAGATCTCAAAGAGGAATCCACAGTGTCAATCATGTTCTGCCCAGATGTGGCCTTTCCTGGTTCTTTGCAACAGAAGCATTGCTGTTGTTTTTTCTGCAAGCAGGAAAAGAGTGAGACGCTCAGCGCTGGCATTTCCCAAGCACTGCCTTGAGTGTAGGGAGGGGAACATTAAAAAACAAAAAAACAGATTGAGAACTGCTGGCCTAAACCCTTTTGCAGAGAAATTGCCTTGGGGGATTGAGTGCAAGTTTGCTGAGAGCCACTGCCCCTTCCCTTGCAGTAGCTACAGGCAGACATTGATGGATGGGGCTGTGTCAGTGGGAGAAGCTCTGGCTCTGGGGGGCTGCTCCCTCCTTTGCTGGAAGCCCCCTTAGAATGGAGATGCAGAGGCTGAGTTTCAGCCCGCATGGCCACTGCAGACTGCAGACAAACTCCCCTCTCCCGCAGCAGCTTGGGCAGCTGTGTGTGAGCACCGTGAATGTATGCCCACCTGCGTTCGTGCAGATGTGCACCTACATGTGTGTGCCTCTGTGTATGTGTGCACCTGTCCGTGTGTGCACCTGCCTTTGAGTATATGTGCCTATGTGTGTGCGCCTGCCTGTGAGCATGTGTGCCTGTGTGTGCACCTGTGCGTATACATGACTATGTGTGTGCGCCTGCCTGTGAGTGTGTGCACATGTGACTATGCGTGTGCGTCTGCGTGTGAGCGTGTGTGTATGAATGTGTGCGCGCCTCTGTGTGTGGGCACCTGCCTGGGAGTGTGCGCACCTGCCTGCAAGCGCGCGCGTGCCCCGCGTGCTTGCGCGTGTGCCCGCGTGCGCAGGGGCCGGGCCTCCCTGCGCGGACACGCGCTCGCTCGCTCGCTCCCTCCCGGGCGGGGCGGGGCGGGGCGCTGCAGCAGCAGGAGCCGCTGGGGCAGCGGAATCAAAACAAGCGGGGCCCGCCTCCCGTCCCTCGCCCGCCCGCGGCCGCGCTCCGCTCCGCTGCCCCCGCCATGATCCGCGGGCCGCGGTAGCCGGCGGAGAGCGCGGCGCGGGGCGATGCCGAACCAGAAGAGCAGCAAGGGCAGGAAGAACAAGCGCGCCAACAGCAGCGGCGACGAGCAGGAAAATGGAGCCGCGGCGGCGGCGGCGGCGGCGGCGGCGGCTGCAGCGGGAGCTGGATCCGGGCCCGGGGCCGGGGCGGCGGCAGCAGGAGGG
>JAGPOW010003648.1:3496255-3564610 GCA_030014935.1 Caiman crocodilus
CTGCGGCGGGCGGCGCCGGCCCCGGGGACGTCAAGCCGGGTGAGCGGGTCCGCGGGAGCCTCCGGGGGCCGCCTCGGGCCCGGCCCGCTGCGCCGGGCCCGGCCGCGGCCTGGTAGCGCGGCGGGCGGGGGGTGGGCTCGCTGTCCTAGCACGGGGGGGGCTTGCACGGGACGGGGAGCAGCCCTTGGGCGCTTCCTCGCGCTGAGCACTCCCACAGCACTCAGCGCGTGCAGGGGTGAAGCGGGGGCTGACAGGTAGGGCGCCCAAGAACGGTCATTTAAAACAATTATTGATACCTTTATCTCTGATGGAGAGGGCCCGATACCAAAAGTTTGCCTGGGCGTGTCTGAGAGTGACCTGGTGCAGCACGCAGTGTGTTTGGCGCTGCCCACACTCCCACAGCACCCAGGGCTGGACACAGGCATGGGTGAAACGGGCAGCCACCTGGGCAAATGATGATGATTATTATCATTGTCTTTGGTGGGAGGGGGGCCAGATACTAAGTCTGCCTGGGGCCACCAGGAGTCTAGGTACAGCGCTGACAGCACCCCATGGGCTTGGCATGAGCCCCTGGGGATTTGTTTTGCCCACTGGTGGTAGGTGTTGGTCCTGACAAGTTCAGGACTGGTGGCAGGGCGGGGGTGGTCTGTATTGAGTACCTGGTGTGATTTGCTGCTGCAGGTGGGCCTGGTAACTGGTTTTGGGGGTGTGGGTCTAAGGACATGGGGAAGGTATCTAGGTTGTACCCATTTTGGTCTAGAGCACTGGTTCCCAAACTGACAGGTCGTGCCTAACCAATTTAAAATGATACAACCTTCAGTACCACCAACCAATTGTCTAAAGTAATTACAAGAAATCTGTTAACACATACCACTGACAGGTTGTCTGCGTGCCACTGGTGGTATCTGTACCACAGATTGGGAACTGCTGAGCAAAAGGAATCAAAACTCATGGTCTTTTATGAGACCAACTAGATATTTGGGGAGGGAAAAAGTCTTGATTTGCAAGCTATTATTATTTCTTTAGCACAGGCACCCTTCCTGAGGCACAGGAGATTGCAAAGATTATAAAAGTTCTCCTAGGTAGAAATGAAAATTCATGTTTAAGGACATAGGCAGACAAGGTTCTTTGCGTAGATATGATGTCTTTTATTAGACCAACTAATAGTTGGAAAAATGGGTCCTTGCAGGCGTTTGAATACAAAGGCCCTTCTTCAGGTGCAGAGAGAGTCTGCTGGTGTTACGTGTTTTCTGGATGGATAGAAGCTGGTATGTAAAAATGCAGGTCTGTGAAAATGCAAATGTGTGGCAGTGAGAATCAGGGGTGAGAGAGGATGGGTGCGAGACACGTAGGTGGAGTGGGGGGAAGAGGGAACTGTGACCTGGTGATAGGATGTAGCTGGTAAAGTGTAGAGTGGTTACTGGGGGTTATCAGATGGTAGGCAACCTTGTCTGGGTGGCTGATATTACCTGTGGCTTTGTCCCATCACAAAGCCTTTTGGGGGGGGGTCCTTCCATGAGTGTTGCTTTTTTTTTTTACCTCACCCTTGAGAGAGACCTGGTCCTCTCAAGCTTTTCGGTGGCACTGATGTTTTAAGCTTGTGGGTCATGTTTTATTTCTTCAGATACCCGATGTGCAGCTCATAGACCTCTGTCTAGTACTGCAGTAACTGTCATCAGAAGAAGTAGGCAGATGGGGTTCTTTGGGTAAATGTGATACCTTTTGTTAGACCAACTAGATGGTTGGAAAAATTGTTCTTTGCAAGCTTTCGGGCACAAGCATGCAAAGAACAATTTTTCCAGCTATTTAGTTAGTCTAATAAAAGGTATCACATTTACCCAAAGAACCTTGCCTGCTTATATCCTTAGACCAACACGGCTACAACCAACAACCCTAAAGCATCAGAAGAAGCAGGCAGCCAGCCCCTTGATTAGTCTCCAACCATTGCTGTGATTAAAAGGAATTATTAACGCCAGCAACTCATTGCTCATACTGTTGCTGTGGTAGAGGCTTAAGGGAAGACCACATATCAAAGTAAATATTGGGAATATTACGTGACGAGCTATGGGATTGCCTGCAGTCAAAACTTGACGGGCTGAAAATACCCATCAGGGTTTAATAGTAGAAATCCTCATTGAGTGCTGAATCCTTGTATAACATAAAAACTGGTTGCATCCTCTCCTTCCCTGCTTAGAAATTTAATTTTTGATTCAGAATGTTTGTTTTCATGTAGAATTTCTAAATTAAATTAAGTCACAACTAAAGAGATGGAGTCCTAGCTTATTGCAAAATGGCAAATGATGAGAAATTTTGGAAGAGATGTATAATCATACATGCAGACTGGCTCTTAGGGTGATGTTTTTGCCTGAAGCCATTTCTGTGCTATATATTTTGACTCAGATCAGTATGTTGTTTTCTTGTGGGAACCTTGTCGGTTGCAGTTTCTTTGGAGAATGACAGTTTTTAGGTCTTTAAATGAGCAGTTCAGGATTCTCCATATCCCAGGCTAGTTAGGTATGTTTGTGTTTGATTGGAAACAAGGCCTCAAATTGTATTCACTTCTCAGATCTGCAAAGAACCCCATGCAGAGCCATAGAAAGTCAAAGTTAGGGTATTAGGGCTTTCCCTAGCCGCCTTCTGTACCCTGAAGAATGGCGGCAGTAGATGCAATTGGACTGAGACCTTTCCTTGACAGTTTTGCATGGCTGTAGTTATTCAGTAAAAATTTCAAGGATCTTCTTGCAATGATATGTGAATCTAGAGGTATAATTCTGTGTTTATTCCTGAGGAATATTGTGTGTTGATTAATTATAAACCTTTTTGTCTTGCTAGGTCTTTGTCAGGGGTGTGTATTCATGTGTGTACGAAGACTATTTCTTACGTAAAACTATACAGAATATAACTGGAAATTCCCATATTTTGGTTAGATAAAGGATGGGAAGGAATGAGAAACGAATTGAAGTTACAGAATTTTTAGAACCGTTAACCTTATCATATTGTGAAGTAATGCAGGGTTTTGCTCCCATGATAGAGAATTAACAGGGCCTCTGCCTTGGAAAGGAGAATTGTTGGTTTTTTTGCTTAAAAGAGAAAGTAGTATGTGTGTGTGTGGTGGGAAGGGTGGAGGTGGAAAGACTCCTATTTTTCTTCTCTCTCCCCAGCAGAACCATTGTGACACTAGAAGGAAACATTGTAAACAAGTGTGTTTGCATAGGGAAATGAGACCCTATTTCTTGGGCAGATTCCTGTTGAATACAATGGCAGTTCTGAATTATAAAATGATAGCAGTATCAACCCCCATCTGGACAGATTTTCTTTTTTTATAAATATATGCCTGATTGTGCTGTGCATTTCACATATACTTACTTTGTTTAATCTGGTTTCTGAGTAGTCCTTTTGGAAAACTGAGAAGTTCCTTTGAACTATATTTTTTTCTTTATGACTTCAGTGCTTGTAGAATGTTAGACTCTGACAGCTCTGGAGACCAAAGTCCTCTTTTGCACAGCAGAACGTGCAGCATTGGGTTGGCAGTTACTCTGAGTATCCTGTTAATGTGCCTCATTCCTGTCTTGACAAGACAACAAGTTTTCATCCAACTATGGTGCCAGTTATGATGGTAGTTTTTATTATATGGCCTCTAAACTCTCTCTTTGATTATGTGGCCTCTATTATTGTTCTTTTATAATGGGCTCCCGGAGAGTCATCTGATCATCCTTCGTAGGTTGTACTTCAGCATTTTTGCCCAAATCATTTGATTTGGGTTTAAATTGCTGCCTTTAAAACCTGTAAATTTCAATTGAAACTGTAGTTTAAGCATGTCCCTGGAAAAGTAGTGTTACCACAGCTGAAACATTTATCAGAGATGATGCAGTATTTCCTGATACAGGTGAATTTTGAGAACGTTTTCAATTACCCTACATTAATATAATAGCATAACATGATTTAGTTCTTCCCCTGCATTAAATGTCTGTTGCATGCAAACTGAATGAAAAGAACATTCAGTTGAAGAGGTACAAAATGCCAGAGTTAATGTTGCCTTGACTGGCATCCTTGTGCCTATTTGGTACGATAGTTTATTAGTAGGGTCACATGCTATTATTTCCCTTCCCTATGGGACCACTGCCTCATTTAGCAAAATTGGTAGTTAGGCATTTAAAAAAAAATTCTCTATAGTGCGTTTTCTTATGGTTTTTTTGTATTCCTCTCATTGAATTTTAAATTAACATTTGTATAAAATGAACTGCACAATCAGCTTGTGCAGCAAGGTGGTATTATCTCCATTTTACCTTTGGGGAAGCCTGAAATTTAAAGCCAAAACTGAGAATCTGAATCTCATATTGGGAATCAAGTGAATGAGGAACAAAATGGTAAGATGTCATTTCCTTTTATTCAGGGATCTCTTGAAGAAAATCTCCCACTAATTCAGTAGCCTTTGGCTCAGTTGGAATAGACTTTAAGTTCCACCACTCCACAAAGCTCCATGGGAGAAGCAGGGGGAGATTCCAGTGCTCTGGGATGGCATTCTGCTTCTTTAACCATGTGACAACATGCCTTTTTCTTCCTGCAGTCCCAGCTTCACATAACTTCCAACTTTATACACTGTTTTTTGGGTTTTTTTCCTTTGAAGGTAAATAACTCACCTTGCACAGGCCCATCCCCAGAGGACTCTGGAGCCTCAAGTTTCTCCCCACTGTGCTGCTTCCTGCCCCAAAATATAGACCTAGGGGATAGCTCCTATCCTAGCAAGCCTCAGTTCCACTGCCTTGTTCCACTGGAGGATCAGTTCCGCTGGATCTTCCAGCTGCAGTGAAGGAATCTCACTTTGGGTTAGGGAAGAAATTGCCTGGAAATCACTCTTTCCACAGGCAATCAGTCAGGAGACATGCAACAAAAGGATTTACTATAAAAACAGAACAAGCATAAGAAATCAGTAACCACGTGCTGAGATAAGCAAGGATATAAGACTAAAGGAAAAACAATGAAATACCAGAATATTGAACTGTTCTTACTTTGCACCTTAAATCCAAGGATGCAGTCCCTAGCTAGCTAGCTTCATGGGTCTAAATACGATCCCTGCCTCTGACCTTTCCCGTCAGGGCTCCCTGCATCTTTTGCTCTTCCCAGCTTCTATGGCTAGAGGACACCCCTCACTCCCTTCTGCACACACACGCACACTTGTACGAAGGAAGACTGAAGACGAAGTCACACTTTTGAGATAGGCTTAAGTACTTTTGCTAGTCTGGTTATTAACATACTCACCCCTGTGTTTCTAGGTATGCCAGTAATTCTTGACTCTCAGAGGTGCATATTTACTAGATTACAAAATTGCATCTTTTTTTTAGAAATGTAGATGTGCTCATGCAATATCCCTCTCTCCCCCATGATAGTTTTGCCTAGCCAGGTGTCAGGCTTCTGCCTCTTCTTTTAAAATGTAAATTTCTCACTGCCTGACCAGATCTTGGCTTTCCTGCGCCTGCATTCCACATTGGACCAGTAAACAACCCCAGTCAACTGCTGATTATCAGCCATTAACTATTCTAAGTGTGAACAGTTGAGGGCTGCTCAAGTTAATCCCTGCCTTACTGACACAACCTGGCTGTGATTCATCAGTAATACATTTATATCAAATACTGTAAGGCAGGCAGGTACCAGAACAATAAAACTGTGAACACAGCTTTACCCTAGCTACAATTAGATTTAAACACCACAAGAGTGAGCCTAATTTAGGAGAATATCCTAATGCATGCCGCATGGTGACCCCGCAGAAGTAACTTTGTCTTGTGGTGAATCTGTTATACTAGCTTCTACAACAATTAGGAGTGACCTGAAGAAGAATGCACCACATTTGAAAGTTTTGTCTAAGTCTATCCCCAACCATACAGTTGGTCCAATAAAAGATATTACCCCCAACAATTCTTTCTTCTTTTACATCCTGGACCATCAACATCACTTCTATACCACTACACACACTGATGCCTGCAATGCATGTAGTGATGCCTGGAACGTTTAGATCCACCATGTAGAACTCCTTGCTTTAACACAGTAGCTGATGACAATAATTGGTGGTTGTTCTCCTCTACAAGTACCAGCCCTGGAGGAAGATGAGATGCAATGTGCCAGTAGGTTGTATAGTTATTTCCTGAGAGCAAAGGAATGGTGAAGCACTAAGGTCTTGTGTTCTGTTTTGGGTCTGAGATAAATATTTAGTAGTCACAGGCCATTTGGTTTCCATTTCTCCATACTTGAGCCTGATCTCCTTTTGCCTCATCCGCTCCAGTGTGGGCATGTCTCCTTATAAGGAGTGTCCTGCACATCTCCTTATAAGGAGCTTCTCCAAATTAGTTTCCTTAGTTGGTCGTAGCATTGCTGCCCTCCACACCCTAGGTTATGTTGTATCTGCCTGGCTTCTGATTCTGGTCTCCTTAGCCTGCAGCCCCCAGGTTCCTTATCTCTCTGCTGTCTCGTGCTTGCCTTCTCTCACTCAGCTTTTCCATCAGATTGGTTCTTTCTTCCAGCTGCCTCCTCACTGGTAGGAGCAGCGACAGCACAGGGGAAAGTGGGCCCTTGCTCTTTAATTTTTGGACCCAGTATCTGTAGTTGAGGGTTCATTTTGAGCAGGTAAATTGATGTAAAAATACAGCTGGGTTGGTCTATTCCAGCATCTTAATATGTTAGCTGTCATGTGGTAAAGCGTCCCTAACAGATATGTCCTTAAATTGCAGAATTGCTAGAAGTTGGTGAAATGTAATTACCTAACTTTGAATTTGGCCAAGACACTGGGTTTAAGTATGCTCTTAGGAAGGCTAATGTTTGGATAGTTAGTGATCAGGATCTTGGTTTTGGGTTTCACTTAGGTCTTTGTTTTCTAATGACAGTAGTTTCTGTTTCCCTTGCAGAAGCTTGTTCTAGTACTGGCCTTGTAGTCAGTTCTCTCATGTCATTGCAACCACTTCCTGAAGCACCTACGTTTTGTCATGCAAGTAACAATCTACTATAACCCCGCTTAATTTGAGAGATGCATTTTGGGCCTATGCTGTAAAATGACATAGCTAAAAATATAGTGCCATACTTATTAACTGTAAGTGAGATGGGGCAGAAGGGCATGCACTTAGGTTATTAGTTAATGTATTGTAATATGCAAGGTCAGTGGCATGTTTTGAATATTTCTTGGTGTTATTTACGCACTCTGAGTTCTTCATTGCAACTGTAATGTGACTACTTTTAAATTAATTTCAAATCAGATAGTATTTTATTCTTTTTTTATACAAGAAAAATAAGTTATTAATACTGATATTAAAACTTCACACTGTCATTTTAATTTAAACAATGATGAAATAAATAAGCAGTCCTTGCAGTATATTACAGTATCCGCATGTGAAATCTCTCCAGCTAAGTTAAGTTCAGGTTTAAAATTAAATACCTATTTTAAAGGTTTAGTTTAAAATCAAGTGGCTGGCTTTTTATCTTGACTGTACAAATTCTTAAAGACTTTTATTTACTTTCAATTAATATTTGAAGGGAGAAAATATTTTTAAAATTTGTGATTCTAATTTTGGTAGTTGATACGTTTTATTAGACCAACTGAGTAGTTGGAAAAAAGTTCTTGGCAAGCTTTCAGGTGCAGTCACCCTTCTTCAGGCATGTGGACTCACTATACCTGAAGAAGGATGACTGCACCTGAAAGCTTGCCAAGAATGTTTTTCCAGCTACCCAGCTGGTCTAATAAAAGATCACATCTACTCAAAGACCCTTGCCTGCCAATGTCCTTAGACCAACATTACTACAGCCAAAAACCCAGCTGATTCTAGTTTTCTAACTAGAAAAATGAGACTAGAGATGACCAAGATCTTCTGAAAGTTGTAACTGGTCAACAATTAAGATTCAAAAACTGATTATATTGTGGGGACAAAGCAGTTAAAGAAATTTCATATAATTTGCCAATAGAATGATAGAATTTTGTAAAGAATATGACATAATTCATGTTTAATTTGCACACTATCAGATATTCTGAGATGTGCATAACTGTAGTTCCAACTTGGTACTTGGGTACTTCGTATAAGAAGCCCCTTATTAAATACAAGTTGAGTAGGCCCTATGCACAATTAAGATAGTTTTAGGTCAGAGTCTAACTCAGGGGTTGGCAACTCCTGGCACATGTCAGTGTGGCATTTTGCTTGGCATGTGCACCTTGGGCAGATGGCAGGGAAGTTGCCAGGGCTGTGCTGCCACAACAAGGATTGGGCCCCTTGCAGCTCCTCTGTCACCCACCCCTGGCACAGCAACGTCTTACAAGTCAAGGTTGTGGGTGTTTATGGCACTCTGCCCAAAAACATTGCTGATCTCTGATCTTTCTAACAAGCTACTAAAACATTATTCTTGTGCTTCATACTTCTGTTATGTTCTACTAGTCAGCTTGGTAAACATAGCTATTATCTATACTAGAGTACTTCATTTTTACAGGGCAAAAAGAAATCCTTTCGTATTATATTTGGGGTACTTACTTTAGGACTCTTAAACCGTGCAGTTGCTTGTTTGTGACAGAAAGATTCATATGCTACAAATGTATGCCAGTGGAAGCATACATATAGTGTTTCTCAATAAAGTAACTATTGTCCTTTTGTGTAAGACAAGTGAACACACCCTGCCCTCTATCATCTGTGATTTTTTTTTTTTAAGTTTTTTCTATCAGAATAGTTAACCATGTGCTTGAGTGTGCATTTTATCCTCACCATTGAATTCCTTTAAAGTAAGTTAGACCCTATCTGTATAAATAGAAGGTGGTGGATCTGACTCTGTATATTGCATTTCTCTTTGAGAGAGGTTTTTAAAATCTGATAACTTCTTTGCACCTGCATACTTGAGATCTTCCTCCTTACGCTTTGTAGGTAAGAGTGACAAAACTGTTACTGGGTACTGGAGGCTTGTCTAAATGGTGTCTCTGCACTCGTTTACAGCCTTGCATATAGAAACATGCTGGTTTGCATGCTTAATATTCATGGATGTTGGATTCATCCTTGCTTGTTCATGCCTGTGGCACAAATTAGACAAAGAAAAAAAAGTGATTTGTCCAAAATTGAACTAAAAGTTTCAATTATTGAGGTGCTGAGAGATTTTGCTTATTCTCCCCCTACGGGCCTCTTTCTTTCATCCTCTTCCCACTGTTGTTGATATTGGGAGCTGATGGTCAGCATCTTACAGATTCCCTCCTATATAGGAAAGTCTGTGGTATTTGTGATTTTAAAAAGGCACCTGAATTACAACAACTCTATATGTATTAAAAAAAAAAAAAAAATCTAATTAGTCATAATAGAACTTCAGGGCAACAGAAACTCAGAACTTTTGAGGAAATAGTTAAATTCACAACTGGAAGTTCAAATGCAGAAGGTTGGCTCCATTCTGACTGTAAGACTAACCATCACTGGAGTTTTGTGGTTGGTACGGTGCAGAGCTCTGGAAACAGGATGCATTTAGGCTGTTGTAATATTCTTGAAACATGTCATAAGAAAGTGCATCTTCCGTTAGGCTGAGAGAGAGAAAGGGAAAATAATTCTGCTGCAGTGAATACAAATTCAGTTCTTTGTCCCAGCAATGAGTGGTATTCTTCAAAAGGGGATTCTCTGGAGGAGGACAAGATACCATTAGCACTGACTTTCTTGAGGTGTCTATTGGGAAGGGGCTGCTTTGGTTTGCACTGGAAGCTGCAGATGGATTTTAAGAGAGACTAGGTAGGGAGTGTGGTCTGCAACCCCACCCATTAGGAGTGTTTAGTCCCTGGCCTTTGAGCCAAATTTGTTTCATGGAGTCATGACATTCAGCGTGCAGGGCTCCCCATGGCTCAGGAAATTTGGCAGCAGAGGGGTGATGGCACTTGACACTACCAACCTTCCCCTGCTGCAAAATTTCCAAGCCCCACACAGCTGGATCAGCCTGGATGAGGCTGTTTTTGTGTGGCTATAATTGGGCCTGGGTTGAGCCTTCCACTTGGTTGAGCTGGATGGGGACCACTGGCTGAATCTTGTCCATGGGGCAAAAACATTAGGCATCACTGCTATATACCACTTCTTCAACCAAAGCACTCAAGAGTGGCCTTTATGGCCCCAAAACTGATGTCTCATGCTGAAAAAGAGGTGACAAACACCTTGTGACATCTCCTATTTTGTTTGTTCTCCCCAGCAGACTTTTTGCTGTTGGACTGGGGTGGTTAGTAAATGCTGGCACTGACCTTGAGTGAATCTGAACTGTATTTGTTCCTCAAATTTAAGAATGAGTTATTTCATAATGTAGCCTTTTACTTTAGGTTTTCCTTTCTTCACTTCAGAAGTTAGAATTTTGTGTTAATAAGGTGAAATATCTTTGGGGAAAGACTAAAACCAGTTAGTACTGATCCTTTGCTGGGGTGTCTGTTGGGAAAAGCACTAACAGTTTAGTAAACTGTTAGAGCAGTAGCATTGTAATTTACATTAATATTAAAGGTATTTTTCCTCCCTGAGATGTGGGGGTTGATTCACTGAAGGGCTTCAGATTTTTAAAGGCTGTGGGAAGCATGAAGAGGGAATGTAATGATTAAATGATATATTCTCACAGCAGTGTGGCATGTGGGCAGAGCAAGCCAGGCAAGGTTTAATGCATGCACACGCGCACGCACCAGTTATAGGGGCCATTTTCTGAGTTAGCCAGATTTAGCCAGAGAAGACTTCTAGGGTGTCTGACACAAGAAGAGCAGTTAATATGCACATACATAGCTTGTTTTGTAGTTGTTGGAATGCACAGTGTGCTGTCTCAGATGTCTTGGCATAAGCAGTTTTGGCACCATACCACACCTAAGCCTGTTAAGCTGGTTCCAGTGGCCTTATAGGAGCCCAAAACCAAGGAGCTATTAATCTGGCCTGGTGACTGTGTGGGAGATCCTAGCAATAGCAGAAACCTTCTCCCATTCTCTCTGTTTGCTTGAACGAGTGGTGTTCTCAGTGTCCAGACAGGGCTTCTACCAAGCAGTCAGCAGCAAGTGAGTCCCATATGTTCTGAAAACTGTGACAAGTGTTGCATATGTTGCACTTTGGTGATCAGCTTGCATCTGAAGTTGGTGTTCAGTAGGCCCAGTAATCTATACCATTTTTTGGCTTCGTTTGTGAGGATTTTCATGGTATGATTAATGTGTGGCTACTGGTCTGGTGCAGACAGAATTTCATCAAACTGGTGCATGGTATTTATTATCTGGGTCGCAGCAAGCCCTGAATTATGAAGTACTTGAGCATTGACTCCTTACCGATATTCTGCCAGTTTGTTCAGGAATCAGTCTCTTTTTAATCTTCTAAACTACTTGAGCCATGTAGAGTTTGCATGCAAGTAGGGAAAGCTGGCTTTGACTCATCTGTCAACCACTTACCATGCGAAAAATGACTTGATTTGACTAGGAGAATCAGTTGCCAGAAGAACTGTTTTAGGAGGAGCTCTTGACATCTTGTACAGCAGACCTGTGTGCCCTATTGTGTTGTAGGATGTTTTTCTTTTTTTCTGCAGTTCATTTTCAGCATGCATAGTGAGCACTAGCACTTGGTCACGTTTGCTTCAACTTGGTCAAAATCTGCTTGATTGGATCACGTGGGTTGTTTTGACATCAGTATAACTATGTCTCTAGCTTTTTGCTATATGTGTATGATGTAAAACATAAAAGGTTCACTGACTTTTCTCCTTAAGAAGTTGTAGGAGTCCTGGCACTGCATTGTCTGGTGATGCATTGCTTTCTCTTTATTGATATTTTATCTATTTATTTATTTTTGTGCATTTCTCTTAGAGAATGATTGGAAAATTTGTCATGGCTGAGCTTGCGGGGTGGGGGGGGACGTTTCTTATGTTTAATACCACTCTTCTGTTTGATTGAATCCCCCCGCCAGAAGTTTTTATTTTGTTTAGCAATGTGGTGTTTGTATTACAGCACTGTTCGGAAAGACCTTTTATAGCTGTGTATGTGGTGAATTTTGTGCTGCTCCAAATTTTTGAAGGCCTGCTCATGCTTCCTTCTAGATTTTGACATGTCTATTTCTATGGCTTCTTCCTAGCATGTTCTTCAGGAGGTATTCAGGATTTCTAGTTGGTAGGGGTGCACTGATAAAGATTTTTGGGCTGATACCGATTTGGTTCTCCAATATGCTAGGAGAGCAGCATCCAGCTGGTAAATCTGTTTGGGGGAGGGATGGGGGACAGGCGTGGGGAGGAGGGGCAGATGGAGGCCCCCATGGTGAGATAGAGAATGGGTCTAGGGCAGGGGCAGGTGCTGTTTGGGCAGGGCATGGCTTGGGGTGAAGCTGCAAGTGGCTTGTTCAGAGAAGGGGGGTGGCTCCCCCCCCACTGCATGCACTCCCAGAGGAGGCGTGGGGAGCATGTTCCTCACATCTGTGCATGGGGTAAGGGTGGACTGCCTCCTGTAGGTTGGGGCTGGGGACAGTGCTGGGCTCTTCCTGGTGGGGTGGCTTAGACCAGGGCTGTGTTTGGTATACGCAGCAGCAGCTCTGGGAGGGGCAGGTATGGGAGACCTACAGGGAATTTTGGGGTGGCTGTAGCCTACTCCGTAGCTTCCCTTCCTGGTGCCACCTGCCCCAAATGCAGCCTCAACCCAACCCCCATGCTGAGAAGAGCCCAAAACTTCCCCCAGCCCGCAGCAGGCAGCTCACCCTCACCCTGTGCACAGATCTGGTGGCCACATGGCCATGCCCCCCCCAGGGGTGGGAGATGCCCCCACCACTCCTCCAGGACAAGCTGCGAGCCACTCGCAGCTCTGTCCTGTGCCTTGTCCTGCCGTGGCTGGGCAGTAACTTCCCCTGCCCTTGCCCCAGCTGCACTCCCTCCCTCATAATGGGGGTCTCAGTCTGCCCTGTACCCCTTCCTCCACACAGGATTACCCACCAGATGCTGCTTTTCAAGCTGCTGCATTGCTTTCCTGGCCACTTGCATGCTGCAGCTGTGCACATGCATGCAACATGTATTGGTAACATTATTGGCCACATCAGCCAAAAAATAAAATGATTGCCAATTATGTCAATTTCCCTTTTATCATTGTTGATACAATATGGACCGATATCGACCGATGTATCGGTGCACCTCTACTAGTTGGTAGTTAGTTACTTGTGAATCTGTGATTGTACTGTTTAAAGAGCTCTGTAAGTTCTTCCTTTAGATGAGATCTAGAAGTTTGGTTTTTTTTCCACAGAATTAAAAATTACTTTGGTGAACATGTATGCTTGAGTATGTTGAGGAGGGTGCATACTAGATGTTGGCTAGTGAGCTTAGTGCAACTATCCTGTTCTGTCTTTCCTTAGTTTCTGACATAATGTTCAGCTAGTGGTCACCATACATGTGACTAGTCTGATGTGGATGAGAATGGAGATAGGTTGCTTGTAGAGGAAACTTCCAAGGCCCTGCAGGTGACAGTAGTCCCAGCACTTCTCTAAATGATTATGAGATCAGGTGAAACTGTTCCAGCAGGTAGAGTGAAGTGTTATTTGTTACTCACGTTTGTGATGGAGCTTGTTGATAGAGTCTGTGTTTGCAAGGTTGAAACCTGTTTGATCCATTTCTCCTAAGCCTTGCGTGGCTATTAAAATTGCAGCATAAATAGTGGGATGGTGGAGTAGCACTGGTTAGGATTCATTAAGGGACTTGTAAACATTTGCAATTTCAGGTAGGGTTGAAATAGTCATTTTTCCATGTCAACCAAACCGGAGTTTGGTCACATTTTTCATGCAAGTTGTAGTTTGAGACATAAAGCAACTGGCAGCAAGATAATTAAGATGGAGATCCTGAAGGCAGATGAAGTTGGGAGAAAATGTTTTTGAGATGAGAATATTTTGCAACTGACAAGCCCTTGACAAACTGTATAGAAGGTCCAAAGTTTATACCATTTCCTTGACCTGGTCCAGGTCCACAGTAGCCAGAATCCACTGGGTTTGGTTAATTACCATTTGATGGAAACCAAAACTGCAACAGGGTACATTTTACGTCATTTAAATGTGGAAGTGGGAGAGATTCCTTATATATATTTGTTGCTGTTTTTTCACAGTAGAAACACGTTAATAAGCTTTCATCAAGGATGATTGCTTTAAATTGCGCATTTTAATCACCAGCTTTTATTGTAGTTTGTAGAAACTGAGTTCAGTGTAAACCAGTTTTCAATCATATTTTTTTTTGTTTCCTGTTGCAAAGTTAATTCAGATTGTTTAGTGTGAAAACCAAAACATGCTTTATTTAAGCAATGAGTTATTTGGGCTTAGTATACTTTTATTCACGATGTTAATGTTTATGACTGTTGTCTGATACCTTACTAGATCCTCTCTTTTACATCTGTCTGAAAGATTTATACCAAATAAAATTACTACATCAGCAGATAGATATATTTCTAGCTACTGTGATTTCTATGATCTAGCAAAACTTGCTAAGGTGATCAGTGGACATTTGCTTCAAATAGCTTCATCATTTGAATCCCTTTGCTTACTGACATACAGCTACATCCAGACCTAGAAGACGTTTTTGTTAGTTTAACATTTTTTTTAAATGTTTCAACTTTAAGTTACCCTTTGCTTCTCCTTCAAAGCTCTAGGCGGAGTTTTAGGTGGGCAAAAAAGCCATGTACATTTATATACGGCTTGAATCTGTAAATTTTGCCTATGGAAAAAAATCTACAACTAAAAAGATGGTATAGGCACATGCAATGAGTTATTGCCATTGACAAACTGTACCACGTGAATGCACATGCAAGCATTCACTGATCTTGCCAGGCAGTTAATTCAGAAATGGAGATGATCCATCCATCTCTAAGTACATGTTAGCTACTAAAATTATAGTACTGAACTGTTAAATAAGTGCATGATTAGACAGTTACTTGGAAGCAGATTTATGTTGATAAAAAGCTGCTTTAGGCTATTGGTGTCTTGCTGTGGACACTTTGCATGTCTGAAGTCCTATCCATTCTCTATCTCATTATTACTTTATCATATCAGTCTTGGAGTCAGTTCACAAGATGCATAATGGAAGGTCAGAGCCATACATTTTTATCCCAGAATTGTGTCTGTGTGCACTGTCATTGACAGATGGGCAGGATGGGAGCCCTTGTTTGGTAAGGTAAATCTTTAGTGTGCATGAATAATTAGAATTTTCATCCAGAATCTTATTTCATAGTCGCATTTAAGTTTGGCAAAAAATGCTTCAGACATGTACGTGTCAAGTTTGAGTTCTAAAGCAAACCCATTTGAGCTTAATGTGGTAAATGTCCCTGGCCAGCTGTGTTCTCTTTTTTTAATATTTAGCTTCTGATAAGTTAACTGTAGCATTGCCTTCACATTCCTATAACTGAGATGGATAGATAGATACAAAACATTTTTTAAACTTAAATATCAGAAGATATCAGCATTACTTTTAGTGCTCCTTTTCCTTCATCCTTCAATGGAATTGAGATTTAGCAATAAAGCTCAGGTATTCAGTATATACTTCAGGGGGGAAAAAAAGAAAGGGTACTTCTAACAGCCCTGCTATTTTTAGGGTTGAGGATGAAGAGGGATAATAAAGCAGAAAAGAGGGCAAACAACCAAATTAAAAAAGAATTAAAGAAGAATATCTTCTTGGCAATTTACCTTTAAAATATTCCCTTTCCCTCAGCTATAATCTTATTCTATACAAACAGCAACAACAGTAGTGAACAAGTTGACTGGCAGCCGTCTGTATAAATCATGGCTTTTTTTTTTAATTTTTAGCACTTACTAATCCAGTTTTGTTATTGGAGGCTGGGCAGACCTTCCTTCCCCTTTTAGGCCATTGAGACAGAATCCAAAGACCAGACTGAGTCCATGTTTGGTACTTTTGGTTATATATGCATCTGGGAATTGAACCCTGGTATCCTGTGTGATATACAAGTATTTTAACATTGACCCACAACAGTGGGTAGGCTTCTCTATATGATTATACATAATCTATTTATTTTGCATCCAGTAAACTGGAAGTACTGTGTGAGAGGGTTTTTTCTGGAAGGGGTTTGCAGGGGAAGGGGGAGGGGGTGGGAGTGGGTCAAAGAAAGCATTTCATTAGCTTTAATGGTAACTTTTATATTGGTATTAAGAAACAAAGTTATTGCTTGTATTCTGTTCCAAAGGGTGTTCTAATTAAAAATAAATAAATAAATAAATAAATCCCCAAACCTGAGATCTTTGTTAAAATACAAATGCCTATAATTTAAAGGCTTTTTAAGGTTGTATTTGTATGCGCACATGTTTGAGTATTTTAAATTTTGGGGGTGGGTGAGTGGACTTTTAGTCTCTTCTTCTCTTAGAAATGGTATTAAGAAAACTGCATCCGTACAAATGAGTGCCTGGAATGTGTAAGTGAGTGGTTTGGGGGGGTTTTTTTAGTAAATTTTTTTTATCACTTATTCAGCATCAGGTTTATGATGATGTGCCTTTGATGGTTTAACTTTAATTGGCCCCTCTGAGATAAATTGAATGTTATTGCTTTAGATGCTGTAATTAAATTACACTTCCAAATATCAGGCACAGTATCTTAAAGTTTTAACTGCTTGCCATATAGCCAGGAGAAGAAAAACATCTACTTAGGAGTTGCTTGACATGGTGTGATATGGTTGTAACTGACTGGAAGGGGACACTAATAAATAAGTAGCAAGGGTGGGAGAAGCTGTGTGAACTGGGAAATTGGCAGTTTTTGTCTCAAGGCAGATAAGTTGTCATAATTTCTCATCTTGGTCTTCAAAATATATGCTCAACAATACCCAGTAGCAGCTTAAAGAGAAGTCACAGTAATTGGTGTCGGCCCAAACATGATTTATTGAAGAGTAAACACCTGAAAACACAAAACAAAAGCTTACAGTATTCTTTCTGGGCTGTTCAAAAGTCTAGGTCAGTGGTGATCAACCTCCATCCCATGAGCTGGTTCTGGCCTGTGGAGCTGTCTCATTAGGCACCGGGAGATTCCCCTAAGTTCAGAAATTTGGTGGTGGGGGAGCGGCATTAATTGCAAGTAATGCTGCCACCTCTCCCATGTTACCAAATTTTTGGACCTGTGGGGAACTTGCAGTCTGAATGACATGGTGCTGTATGCACGATTGCACTGCCCCACAGTTGCTTTGCAGCTGGAGCTGGTGTGCATTGTCGGGCCAGCACACGGTGTTGTGCTGCAGCCCTATCCAGCACATGGGGTTGGGCTGGTACCTGGGGTTGTGCTGCGGCCAGACCATGCTGATGGACTGACCGTATGCACTGACCCCAAGCTGGGTCTAACCTGAGGGCCAGCCCCTCATGTAGCATCTGGTCCACAGAGCTGAAGAGCTGCTTTAGAGTTTAGACAACTAGTAAGATAATAGATTTAATTCTAGCAGGGTGAACTTCTTAAATAGTGCCAGAGGAATACCCTGGTTCCTCCCTCTGATGCTAGCTGTACTATCCAGGAGGACCTGTTTCCTTCTCCCCTTGCTTACTTAGCATATGAATGTCAGATGCATTCTGAAATGAAGCATGTCATTCTTTGTCTATTCAGAGAGAAGAGTATGGGGAAAAAAAACCATGGTGGAAATGTATTAGTCCCGTTCTTGATAGAAAGGTAACTGTAGAAGAGAATCCCATTGTAATCTCCACCCTTGCTGGCATGGAGAACAGAGTGGTAAATGATTGACATAGTTTGGAGAGTATTGCCTGTAGAGGTGGATCTCTTCACGGGGTTGAGATGGACCAATAGGAGGATTTTCCTCCCCCCCACCCAATTTTTGCATACCTTCCCTCCCTGCCCTACCTTGAATAGTCAAATGGGACACTGCAAGCATCCAGTTACACACACGTTTTGGATCTGATCCTGCAAGGACTTTGCATGATCACTGGTTTCTTATCCTTTGCTGAAGTCTATCAGTTTGTAAAACCTGAGGGTAGATAAATTGGAAATTATGATGGCTTTTTTACTTGTCTGAGAACCTGCCCTAGCATCTGCTTTCACTCTTACAAATATAAGCCGCTTGTTTTTCAAAAGCCCTTCTCAGCTTAACTCTACCTTGTCATCTCTTGTTAATTACCAGAGGGTCAGTTTCTACCTCAGATCAGCCATGAAGCCAGCCTCCATTGCTTACACACTTACTGGAAAATTTAATACCCTGGTGTTTTCTCCTGTGCTGCCAGTCATTCCCCATAGCATCTACCTTATTTGTTCCTCTCCAAATCCTTCTTGAAATGTTTCCTTTGGTATTGTGCCTACAGATTCATGACAGCAGGTGTGCCAGGGCCTGCTTTCACGACTGACTATAACATTTCCTATGTTATCATTGTTTTCTTGTGCTTCTGTCTGCATCTCTTCTCTCATCTTGTATTTATAAGCTCTTTGGGTCAAGGGCCACCTTTGTTCTGTTTTTGCAGCTAGCATAATTTTAGCCCATGATTAGTGCTCTTAGGCATGAAAGTAAAGTGAACATTAAGTAACAGGCCTTGTCCTGCTAAGTGATACACACACAAGTAACAAATATGCAAATAACAAATTGCACAGAGGGTAAGTTTATTATTAATATATTTGTTTTATGTTTCACAGAAGCACCTTGTGCTACTCCACTGATATGTAGTTTTGGAAGGCCTGTTGACCTTGAAAAGGATGACTACCAGAAGGTTATATGCAACAATGAACATTGCCCTTACAGCACCTGGATGCACCTTCAGTGTTTTTATGAGTGGGAAAGCAGCATTCTTGTCCAGTTTAATTGTATTGGCCGAGCAAGGAGTTGGAATGAAAAGCAGTGTCGCCAGAACATGTGGACAAAGAAAGGATATGATCTTGCTTTTCGCTTTTGCTCCTGCCGATGTGGGCAAGGCCACTTAAAGAAAGATACTGATTGGTATCAAGTGAAACGCATGCAGGATGACAAGAAGAAAAAGTCTGTAGCAGAGAAGAGCACAGGAAGGTCCATGGGAGAGTCTGCAGAAGATGCTAAAAAGGGCAGGCCTACTAACAAGCCACAGAAAGGTTTAAGTCATGATATTCAGCGAAGGCATTCAATGGACAGACAGAACTCTCAAGAGAAAGGTGTAGTTAGTGGGGGCTATGCTGTTCGTTCTCCTTGTGGCTCTCCTGGCCAGTCTCCTCCTACAGGCTACTCCATTCTTGCCCCTGCACACTTCAGTGGTCCCCGTTCTTCACGCTATTTAGGAGAATTTTTAAAAAACGCCATTCACCTGGAACCACACAAAAAGAATATGGCTGGTGGCGGGATGTTCAGAAATGCCCATTTTGATTATGGGGCAGCTGGGCTGCAAGCACATAGGTCAGGACATTTTGATGCGCCTGTGCAATTTTTGAGGAGGCTTGATCTATCTGAACTTCTCACTCACATCCCAAGGCATAAATTGAATACTTTCCATGTTCGGATGGAAGATGATGCCCAAGTGGGTCAAGGAGAGGACCTTCGGAAGTTTATTCTTGCAGCACTTAGTGCCAGCCACAGAAATGTTGTAAATTGTGCGCTGTGCCACAGAACATTGCCAGTGTTTGAACAGTTCCCACTTGTGGATGGAACCCTGTTTCTTAGTCCGTCGCGACACGATGAAATTGAATATGATGTTCCCTGTCACCTTCAAGGTACAGGTTGTCTGTCCGTTGTGTGTGATCTCTCATTAAAAGATGGAAATACTTTCTGTGCATTTCAGATGTCTCCCCGGGCAGTGTTTTAAAAGTAATTATGTAAAGCCTAAATTCACATTCATCTGACTCTGGTTGAAGTCTGAAACAATATTTAGAAAGAAAAGGTCTAAACACTGATTTACCTTGTTGCTTCTGTATTTAGCATTTAGTGGGTTTGTTTTTATTTTTTGTTTTTTATTTTGTGTTGTTTTTTTACAAGCAAGGAATTTGCCTTTAGGGTTCTAGTGCAGTATGTAAAGGTTTTTAGCCAGTATGTGTTGTAGTTTATGCACACTGGCTTGTTTGCTCTGAGTCTGAGACAAAATCATGAATTTGGACTTGAAAGTTAAGATTATTGCTGCAGCACAGAATAGGGATTTGAAGTTAAATAGGTACTGTGAGAGTCAAGCATGCCACTTCTTGGGTGGCTCTATGTGCTGTTTTCTCACTTATAGCTTGTTATATCCCACGCTTAAGTCATAATAGTCTTTTATCTAAGATCCTTTTTATTTAACAGATAATGAGGTGTATTTAAAACTTTTGTATCCAAGTCGCAAAGCCACATCTATGCTAACAATATTTTTTTTTATAATACCTACTGTACTTCAGAGGAAAACTAGTGATAGATAAAAGGCAAATGAACTAAGGTTCATAACATAAACTACCATAAATCAGTATTTTTTCCTTGTTACATATACATGATAATGAAGTCACCTTTTCGTTTTGATGGATTTACCAGATTGAGTTGGCTTCAGTGTATATAATCTCTCTGATCTAGCAAGTGTAGCGTATAAATCTGACAAAATCAATAAATGAAATAACCTCATTAGAGGTTATGTTACAAATTAAAATGCTTATTGCCATTTTGGAGAAAGGTGCAGTATGGTTGTGCTTTTGCCAGTACTGTGTTTTGGCAACAGTGAATGTATTGTCACTTACTAAGGACAGTTTGAAACTCTGCCTAACATAACTATTACTTAAAATATATATTACTTTACATTCCAAGTGTTTGGTAAATTTGTGGAAATCCTGGCTCAGAAGACAGGATCTACATAATTCATTGCTTTTTTTTTCTCCTGTTCTTTTTTCCTTATCTTCAGTAGGTTGCTTTGTTACTGAAAGAAATATATATATATTTTTTAGTGGATGTTTAGAATTGTAGGTAAATGTCATTGTTTTTACGGTATTATTTTCTTTATGTGTTAAACAAATAATAATTGTTTCGTTTTTGGTGGGCATGTTAGAGGTCAGGTGTTTGGTTTTATATTTTTGATGAGGAATGTCAAATGGTTAGTGAAGTAATGAAGTATTTCTGCTTTGGAGCAGCAGCTAATATGCCCAAAGTTACTTTCTGAGAAAAAAATAATATTGTCATGCACAAAGCTTTGTAAATGCATGGAATTATTTGAAGACTCTAATTCCAGGTGTTCACTTAGGCTATGAGTTTTAAACACTTCCTTGGATGGGGAATGCTTTTGTTAATTTGAAATAACTACAGTTTTGCGTGTTCATAGTAAAAAATAACTGGGATTTTAATTGGTGTTCAAAGGGTTTTGTTCTCCATTTCTCTAAGAAGGTTGCTTCAAAAAATATTAATTTAACTGTGGTAGACTGATCAGATGTGTTTTTTGGCTTCTCTGCATTTTTGGGTATGTTAACTGAGTTTTCAAAGTGGCTGCTACATACATATTGATTATATGAATTATGCATACATCTAACACGTTCTTGCTTAAGATCATAGGTTGTCGTGAAAAGTGCGTAAGCACAACCCACAATTCTTTTGTAGCTGATATTTATAATTGTATTAGTTTTACATTGTCTTGCATATCAGTAATGAAAAATGTGGTGCTAATTTTTTATTTATATAGCATGTGGGCGCAGAGAATGGAGCATTGGCTATTAAACTAGACGTCAGATCAAAACACTGAATGCCAGAAATGTATGTGGAGTTTTTTATATTCTGATCTGGATTTGCTTCTTGGAACAAGTCATTAGTAAGAATCATATAAAAGTTTTTATGGCTTAACTATTCAGTTATAAGGTCTGAACTGCTTGGCTCCATGGGAATTCACCCCATAGGGTGATAGGAATTCAGAATATGATTGGAGGGTAGGGAGATTCTTTAAAGTTAAAATAACGTAGAATATATTGAGTCAGATGTGTACATAAATGTATAAATCTGAAAACATAATATGTAGTAAAGATTATTTACTCGCACCTTAAAGTGAACTGCTGAACAAAACCAAAATTTTCAGTTTCGCTTTCTGTTTTGCTTGTTCCTCATGTTAGCAATGTCAAGTCCTTACCTCTCCTTCCTTAGAAGAACATGGTAAGATGAATATCTGCAAATTGAACTGGCCAGTTATAGCATTTCCTCCTTGAGGTGGGAACCGAGGAAGGGCAAAATATTACTTTTGGAGCATAGTTGAGTATATTGTTTGCTGTGACTGTTCTTTCCATTATTTGACATTGTGTTAATAACTTTTAGTAAAGAGGATTAAGGATCTGACATCCCTGCGGCTGTTTTGTTGGGATTTTTTTTTTTGTAAAGGGGTTTTTTGATCTCTTTTGAATATACTTTGGGCCAAGCTCTATTAAATTTAATAGAGAAGCATTTTTTAATAAGGTATGATTTGTATTGCAACAAACAGCAAATAGCATGTTAAAGGAAATGTCTGTTTTGATCTTTTGACAATATGTCCTTTCCTTAAGAAATGTGTTTCCTGTCCACAGGAAGGCTTATGCACCTTTATGCTGTTTGTGTAGACTGCTTAGAAGGAGTTCACAAAATCATCTGCATTAAGTGCAAGTCCCGATGGGATGGAAGTTGGCACCAGCTGGGAACTATGTATACCTACGATATTCTGGCGGCTTCTCCCTGTTGTCAGGTCAGTATTATGCATAACAAGGCTGGCAAGGAGAAGTTCCAACTGGTAAGTGAAACTGATGGGTGTTTTAAATTTTCCCTCCTTCCTCTTCCTCCAGAAAAACAGATGGCCTACAAGCACAAGCCAATGTTATTTAGAATGTCAGACTAATACTGTAATGGTCCTTCATAGTTTTAAATGGTGAAATTATAAAGCACTGAGGTGTATAATAATAGAACTTAAAAATTGGGGAACTGTTAGTTGATAGAATTTCATTTATTTAAACATTATTTAAATATATTAATCCTTAATACTCAGATTAAATAAGCACTACAGAGTATCTCATGCACCTCTAGTTTTTTTTGCATTAGTGTTTACTTTAATATAATCTTTGACTTTAATAGTATCTTAATAGCACCATGGTAGTTACTGCAAATAGTGTCAAATTAGTTTAGATGACTAAAAGTCTCTAAATATGCCTTTATCAAGGGGTAGTCATAACAGAAAGGTAGAGGTAATAGAAAGTCTTAAAGGAGCTCCCCCTCACTACTTTTTGTTTAACTTTGGAATGTGTGTGTATATTTGAAATAATACCACATTTTGAAAGAACTTTTTTTTGATATGTAAAACAACAGCCCAGTTTGTAGGATTTTCCTTGCATAGGAAAATCTCATGCCATGCTGTTGCAGATTAACATGTAATTGATTATTGATGAGAATGCTTCGCAGTTCACAGCATCAAGCCTCAAGAGGCTTTTCAAAATTGTCACATTTGGCAGTAGCTCATTGGCATATTGCTTAAGTATATACTAAGGGTGAGCTAAATTGTATGCAGGTTGCATTGAGCTGCCGGTGTGAGTGGAGGGGCTCAGTGGAACTGTTATTTGGACAGAAAAGAAAATAGAAAAAAATAGGTCTTTTCAGTTCAATATGTAGCTCTATTGCATTCATATCCAAGAATGACTGGATGAATACATAGACTGGTTTCATCACAATGGAAGAAAAAATAGATTTTTTTTTTTTTTTTAATTCGGTATTTAATTACTTTTCTTGTGCACTCACTTTATAAGACTTTCCAGTTTTCTAGATGTTATTAATGCTAAGTATCACAAATTCTTGGCTCTACATAAAACATGAAAGGGGACGGTCCCTGCCCTGAAGACCTTCGCATGATGAGAAGAGACTGTCCGCTCATCATGCAAATGTGCATTAACTTCCTTTATATTTAACTTTAAAATTTCCATATACGTGTGGGTAAGTACCCAAAGGGGCAGAGTTAAGAGTTGCTTTGTAAATTAATTCTGAACTGATTTTCTACTTCTCAGCTAAATAATTCCAAAAAATCTCGTTCCAAAAAATCCTAGAGCACTTTGAACTATATAAGTGGCATTATTATATATACCCACTGTAAAGATGGAAGCTAACAAGCTGGCTGACATAAGGAGGTTGAGGGGCACTGGAGGAGTGAAAATTGACCATGGTGACTTATACATGTACTTTCCATCAGAGAATGCTTTAGGACAGGGGTTGGCACCCCCTGGCATGCGTACCATTAGTGGCACACGGAGACATTTTCCTGGCACATCAGGAGGCACGCAAAGAAATTTGTGTGTTTTTTAAAGTTGCTGCTCTGGGCTCTCCTGTGCAGCCACAAGTCACAGCACTGTGGCAGGCACCAGGGCGGAGCCACAAGAACACAGGCAGGAAGGCTGTCTGTGCTCTACTGACCCACCCCGTGCTCCCAGGCTGCACCCTCCAGCCCGGCTGGCCCCTGGAGGGAGCTGCCCAGGCAGGCAGATGCCCTGTTCCACCTGGGGCAGCACTGAGGTGCTGAGTGCTGGGGCTGGGCATTCAAGACAGGGTCTGGGCAGTGTGGGAGGAGGTACTGCGGGCAAGCCAGCCTGGTCAGGCCTTTAAGAAGGTGGGGGCTGCCCTGGGGCTCTGCGGGCTTGAGCTGTGGTGGGTGGGCAGGTGAGGATGCCTAGTGGCACCCACGGTGGGGCCTGGCCCAGCTCGGCCCGTGCAGCTTCTCAGGGATGGGCCACAGCCACCCTGTGCATGTGGGGATGTTGCCTGGCTGGGGCAGGACACTGGGCTCATGGGACTTCCCTCTCTGGGATTGGTCTCCCTGCATGTTGCAGCACAGGCTCGGCGGGGCCGTTCCCGGTGCAGGGCCCTGGCCACAGGAGTCCCCGAAGCCTGGAAACAGCCACCACAGCTGCCTCAGCCAGCCCAGGTCCCAGCCTTGCCTACCCGCAGCTCCCCTCAAGGGGCAAGGGCTAGGGCAGGCACTGCATAGAGCTGCTGCACTGCAGGTTCCCGGCTGGCTTGGCCCTGATCACCAGCTGCGGCAGAGCCCAGGGAACAGCCTGTGGCTGCAGCTCCCCCTCCCACTGTACCTGGCACACACAGAGACCAAGCAGGAGCCCCCTGAGCCCAGTGTCCTGCTCCAGTCAGACAGTGTCCCTTCGTGGGCAGGGTGGCTGTGCCCCATCCCTGTGGAGCTGTGCAGGTCAGCTGGGCCCCACCTCTGGTGCTCCTGAGCTCCCTACTGTGGCTCAAGTAGCAGAGCCCTGAGGCAGCCCTTGCTCCTCGCCTGACACCAGCTCTCTATTTACTGGAATTAATATAAATTAATAATAAAATATACAGATATATATAAAATATGCAACACTAATGATTATTAATAGTATTAAATATGCAGTGCATCCTTCTATGTACCCCCTCCAGCCCAGTTTTGTTTTTGTGGCATTCCGGCACAAGGTAGACATTGTGGGTTTTTTAGCACTTGGGCCAAAAATCGTTGCCTACCCTTGCTTTAGGATCTTTGGTGTCCTAGCAGAGAAGACAATGCTGATTTATCTATTTATTTATTTATATGTAAAACTATGCTAATGCTTTCTTACTTGAATTTCATAGATTTCATAGACATATAGGCTGGAAGGCACCCTGGAGGATCACTTGAGTCCAGCCCTGATATAATAAACCATTTTAATATATACATATAACATAAAACATATACATTGTTTAAATTATATATTGTTTATTATATATTTTTTCCAAGTGAAGATCTAATTAATCTAATACTTTGAGCAGTCACTGTTGCTCTTGACCTGTGGTAGAAGTTCCAAAGTACCCATTAAATTGTGTTTGGGGCTTTATTGTGCATTTTGGACCCTACCTACATGTCAGTCCTCTTTCCTTCTATGCTCTGCCTCATGTTTCTTCCATTCTTATATTTGTCTTCTCCCAACCCTTCTCCACTTTGCTTGCTATGTTTTTAGCAGCCTGCTACCTTGTACATCCAGTGGCCTGATTTTTTTTCACAGCCCAATATCTTCCTTAGACTCACTTATTTTGCCCGGCCATCTGTTCTATTCAGCAATAGTTCTAGCTGTTCTCATCCTGACACTTACTTTTTAATTGCCTCACAGATCTATCCAATTAAAGTAGGGCCTATGTAAATAGGATTTTTTTAAAAATGCTTTTATACTATAATAATATCTAGCTCATATGGAAGTTTTAAAAATCTGAAAAAGATTTTAAATTACAATACATTGTATAATACCATATCATGCTACTGAAATATGGTAACCTTTAAGTTTGTTAATCCATAAAGATTCAAATGTTGATGTGCAGCACAGTAAGATTATGTTTAAGTATAAACCTAAATAGCATCACAGTAAGAATCTTTAGATTAAGTATTATGTTGCAAGGATTTAAAAATTGTTTATTTTTTCTTTTCTTTAGTGT
Source organism: Caiman crocodilus (assembly GCA_030014935.1). Lineage (NCBI taxonomy): Eukaryota > Metazoa > Chordata > Crocodylia > Alligatoridae > Caiman > Caiman crocodilus. The sequence goes on from JAGPOW010003648.1 coordinate 3,522,522, forward strand.
CTTTTCAAAGTTAAGGTACATAGACAGGAAGAATAAAGTGAAGTACATAGGTCTAATTTAGGAATATAATCAATATAAAAATCAGTATTTATGCATTTAAAGTTGATATGTTACATATATATGTCAAGTAAGAACTTAACTCCCCTTAATTTCTTAGCAGTTAGTTTTCACATAAAAATAGCTCTCATGATGTGTACTAATGGCTTTGGAAGTGACTTCAAGTTCGTTAATCAAGTCTGTATAGGTGCATACATTCAAATATACCATTTGCTTTTTGTTTTTAGACTTGCCAAAATGTAGTTAACTTATAAATTCAAGTATTACATTGCTAAAATGTACATACTGCTTATGCTGGGGACTCTAGCACTGTTTGGAGACTTCCCTAGAATGTACCATATTTGGTAGGGATGCCCTACTATATGTCCACGGATGAGATTAACTAGAAAGCTATTGATTAGCTGAAGTTTTTTTTTTCTCCCAGTTGCTTTGATCGCCACATTATACTTTTTGCCAAACTTTAGGACTCACCAGAAAATGAACATTTCTTCACCTCTGGCAAGAGGCTTGATAGCTTTCCCATTTATTGCATGCAGCATAAAATTCCTTAAGTAATTGAGTTTTCTAAAATTTTACGTGATAACGAGTCAGCCAGAAATGTGGACACTCGTGCTGTGGCAGCCTGACAAAGGGGAACTTTGAGTGCATTTGGAGAAGGGCTGTGTCTTGGCCAGCTGACCGGTCAGAGCTGGCTGAGGGAAGCGGTGGTTAACTAAGCAGACGTCAGGCGAGCTGGCGGATGGAGAGGTGGAACAGCGTACTGGGTTTAAAATAGATTTTACTTACGCCGCTGGTGGCCGCAATGCAGGCTGTATGCTCACTTACATAGTTACAAATCGGGTTACTGCAATGAGTGTACAGATGAAATGAGCACGCAGGGAAGGGGTATGTTAGGAGGTAGCTGACGGGGAGCTGCTGGTGGGTGATCAGTCTGCCAAATTCATCCTGCCATGTGCTCAGAGCTCTGCGAGGTCTTTCCTGCAACGTGGTCAGAGTGTGCTTCGCTCCAACTTGGGCGGAAACTGCGTGGACTTTTATAACTTTAGAAAGGCCAATAACAGATTGCCAGGTGGGAATGCCTAATGAGGCGAAATGTGACCAAAATTAGGGTAATGCCAATCATTTAGAGGGGGTGGTCTGTTGTGTCAGGGACACTCACTTGTTTTGGGTTGTGACAGGTTGGTGTGTTTTTTTGTTTGTTTTTCTTAATAAAAGGGGATTTTGAAGTAACTTTTGGAGTTTTAGGCAGAGTAATTGGCTACCATCAGGATCATGTGGGTTTTCTCTTTGATTATATTTACATGGTACAGCACAGAGATATCAGAGGCAGCTTTGAACAAGCCAGTTACATTCTGGCAGCAGTTACAGCCATATTAGCCCAGACATGCACTGCACTAAATGCAGGTATGCTGAGCCAGTTCTGAACAGTCTATCTGCATGGTGCTGTAAAAATGTTCTCTAAGGGCTCAGTCTTAAAGAGTGCTTAAAAGTTAGCAGAAACTATCCAGTGCTTTACAGGAGTGGATCTAAAATCACATGGAGATGTCCCAATTAATGGCGGTTACTATTCCAAGCAGTTGTCTTCACCATAAAATAATACTAGATATAATTCCTGGTTGAAGCCTGATTTCCTTTTATGAAAGAGGAATGACCTGTGTAAAATAACTTATTTTTCTGTGGTGTAGTTACTTGTTTCAGAAGTGTTTCTCTGTTCTTTTACAGGCTCGACTGAACTGTAAGCACTGCGGAAAGCCAGTCATTGATGTACGGATTGGGATGCAGTATTTCTCAGAGTACAGCAACGTCCAGCAGTGTCCACACTGTGGAAATTTAGACTACCATTTTGTGAAGCCATTCTCTTCATTTAAAGTTCTGGAGGCTTATTGACAAAAGCTTTGCTTTAGTAATAGCTATTTTATGGGTATTACTACTTTATTACATATCTTTTATAGGATGCATTCTGTGACAGAATTAATTTCTTTTCTAACTGAAAGAGCAGCTCCTTGTCTGTGTACACATTAAGATATGTGTGTTGTTAAGACCAGGGTCCTCCTGGCAGGTGTCAGTTAAAGGTTGTAGGAAAGCCAATTAATGGCCTTGAAGTATGTCCTAAGAATGGGGGAAAATTCAGCTGGAAGTGGACTGGTTTTATTTTTCATGTTATCATGATATAGGAAAGGTTGGAAATGAGAGATCTTATGGGCCTGTAGCTCATATGGCTGGGTAGGAAGAGGAAAGCCTCATAAAGGGTGCAGTCTTATTACTGCTGAATTTATTAGAGTCTTCGCTATTGATGCCACTGGGAGCAGAATTTGTCCCTAAGTTCATAGTAGCAGTAGCAGATCTGTTGTTTAGATTCCTCAGAATTGAGTAAACTAAAATATTGTGACGAGTGAATGTAAATCTATGCCAGAAAATGCAGCCTTTAAAAATATTGGTTTTTTTTTCCACTTTTGGCATAGTGTCTTTCTGCAGTATATATTTGACATCTGTTACCCTCACTGACAGATCATATGGAGATAGTACTGTTTCCACCAGTATTGTAAATTTAGCCATCCGGTAAATGATTTATACCAAAACAAGTTTGAGATTTTAAAACACTTTATTTAAAGGTATTCTTATTTTTTAAATATTTTAGGAATCTGCTGTGTTACACACAGGAGGAACAGAGAGTGGTATGGTCTATGGCAAAGCATCTATAGAGAGGAGTGTGTGCATGTTTGTGTCTTGAGGCTGGACCTTTTCAGGTAGCATGCCTCAGACCAGTATCCAGTATCTTAGTTTGAAAGAAGACCCTAAAGTGTGATCTGTAAGATCTGTGGGGTATTTGTGCCATTTTAGTGTGAGTGTGTCATGAAGAGGATGTTTGCACTAATATTTAGAGTTAACACTGAGGTCACCCACAAGAAGCCTGAGCTATGCCCTTCCCCATCTATATCATATCCTGCAGCCTGTGCCAAAACCATCCATATTGTGATGTTTAATGCTTGAGCATAGTGGCAAGATGTATTCCATGTTGTCTTATAGAGCCTTTCCAGGTATTGATCTCCAGGTTTCTTGTCTCTGCCTATGGGCTGTTGGAAAGAAGAAGTCAAGAACCAGGGAACTGTGGGGCTGCTGATACTAGTGCAGGAGCTGGTGATCTCTGGTGCCTCATAAGTTCCAAACATGCTGCAGAAAGAGTGGCATTGGGAAGTGAGCAGGGTGGGGCTGATTTCATGCCAGAAACTTCAGGAGAGCTTCCAAAGTTGGGTTGGGCTGGGCTGCTGCCAGGACTCAAGCTAAAGGACTTAGTGTATATGGTTGGTGTATAAAGGTTCAAGGCCTTAAGGTCAACTCTTAATCATCAGTATAGACTTGGCTGAATTCATTTAAACCAAACACTGCACCTTTGTCTTTCAAAACTATCGAAGTCTAGTTGAGATTCTGAGGACTGGGAGACTATACTGAAAAAAAAAAAAAAAGCAAATGTTGTAAAATTATTTTTTTAAATACCTATACCTAGCAGACTTTACACCAGAAAATTAATTTGTATCAGAGGGGTAACCTTTGTCAATGTTCTGCTTCTTGGTTTTGACATTTTTAATGCAAAAATTTAAAAATAAAACATCCTACATCTATTACTTGGTTTTATAAGATCAGTCTAAGTTATTTTCATGCCATGTTCATCGTGAGTTCTTTACCTGAGGCAAGAATTGCTGTTGCATAAATAGAATATTTTTTTTAGAAGTTGTAAGATGCTGTGTTCAAACAAAACACAGTTTTCTTGCATTGGAATTTTTCAGAATGTGTTTTGTTTGAAGTAGGTGTTTTAAATGGCTTTGACACACTGCACACCCCATAATGGAAGCCTAACCCCCAAACCAAGCAAAAATGAAAACCTGTCACATTCTGTATAGGTAGGCTGTCTACCAGTCTAAATACAATACTGTTTACATAGTACTTGAAAAATCTGGCTAGGTTATTAAATACTAAATAATCCTCTCCATTGGCTATGCGTAGGGAGTACACACAGGTGCACATACATCCTCTGAGATTGGCTGTGCACCTCCAGGAAGCACCAGCTGTGAAACTGGAAGTGCACTTCCAGTTTTGCCACTGGCTCAGTGATCAGCTGCTGGGGGACCTCCTTTTTCCCCCACCCACAGTCTGCAATCTGGTGCCTCCCCAGACTCAGGAGGCACCAGTCGCCCATGATCCTCTCCTTATTAATGTGTTATGGTTTCTGCACTTGCATGTACATTTGGAGCATATTCTGTGGGTCTGTGTGCTAACCTAAACCCACAGCTGGGTGAGGTAGTCTTAGCTTAAAATGTGTCCAGAAAGAGGCTTTTCTGTGTGGTCAAGAACAGTGGTTAGTGGTATACCCTGGGTGAAAATGGAAGATGCATGTAGGACAACATTCAGGCTGTAATTTGAATGAACTCTGCAGGAAAGACGTTCTCAAACATTTAGAACTGATTTTGACACTCAAGAGTCACTTGTATTCTCCATGATTAAATGATTAATTACTTTTAAATAATCTGACTCTCTTGCCTAAGGGTATGATGAGTGGTTTAAGAGTACAGTATACTGCACTCATTTTAGTGTTCTAAAATCATGTAGCAGTAAGGAATGCTGTAATACAAGGAGAACAAATGGGGGCACTTGTAACTGTATCACTCCTCTACCTTGGGTTAAGGGTAGTGATTCTCACCTGTGCAGAGTAGAATAGGCGTCAATGGGAACGGTAACTTCCTATTTATGTCTCTATCTTGCTCTCTAAAGCTGCCATACAACTATGCATGGTATAAGGCAGCAGAGACAGGCTCTTGCTTTCTTTGGGGCGCCTTCCCCCTCTCCTCCCCTACCACCGCCAATCACTTCCCTCCCTCTTTTTTCAGTTAATTTGGCTTTCATACAGTTGCTTAACTTTTGCTGCTTTTGTTTCAATATTTAATCAGTTAGATGCCTATCCATACACGTATGTATGACAATCTGTAATAACAGCATAGGCAAAAAGAGCTTTGGCTGATTTTTTTTTTTTTTTTAAATAATTGTATGAAAGGCTATACAATATCTGCAAAACAGCCAAGAATACAGCACACAATATATTGGGATAAAGCATGTTTAACATCTTAAGCAAATGTACCGAGGGCTTTAGATGCAACACTATCATAAGAAAACAGTTTAGTTCTCGACCAAGCTCTTTATTTTGATTTTGCTATTAAATGTGCCCTAGCCATTGCTTGATAGAATGCATATTATCTTACATACTGCAGCTCTCAACTGGATGTTAACATTGCATGGGTAAAAGGTATCCTTGATAGAAAGCAGCTGAACTGTGTAAGTACTCCTCCTGATATCTCTTACAAAGTAAACTGTCTTTAATTAGTAGAGAATTATTTTTGTATTTCTTGCCAACATTGAAAACTGGGTCTCAAGTTGTTACCTAATTTCAGTATAGATATTTTGTTTAACATACCCAAGTTATGTAGTTAAATCTGCAAGAGTCTGCTTTCACAGATTTGAACTAGAGTTGTATACAGATAGAAGGAACCAGTGATGGAGTCTATGGTTGCTTTTAAAATGTAGGTAAAAGACTTCATTTGTTTTGCTGCACATTTTGATGAGAGCTGGAAAGTGTCAGGAGCCCTTCAATTTTTCAAGTGGGAAATAACCTCAAAAATTGGTTGCTTTGCTTGTCTAGCACAAGTTTTATATTTTCATTTCATTTGTCTGGGGTTGAATCTTTTTATTTGATGTTGTGGTCGGAGTAAAATTATGTGCATGAAATGTGCTTTTGTAAACCAGAACGTAGCCTGTTGGATTTGGGGATTCATTCTGCTCACCCCACGTGCATGGTGCTCTCTTGATATTATTGGGGGAGATATGCATATGTCACTTAGTTCTCTGAATATCCAAATAAATTTTCCAGGGGACATGTGTGCATTCAGGTAGACATCATAGTCTTGAACTTGTTCTACTGATGGATGAATTAAATTTACATCTAAAACTAGATTTTGGTAATGGTAATGAACACAATCTCTTTCTTGATAGGTAATTAGACATCTACCCACACAATCTGGTTGAAATTCTTCTTTAACCTAGTGCTACAAAGACACTAAAGATATAGTGCCCTATTGCCTGAGCTAAGAGATACAGAGATACAACATTTCATTAATTTGCCTAGTATTAAGCAGGGTATAAAGGGTTGAATTTCTAGGGTGGCTTAGTTGAGGGAAATAAGCAATTTTCATTAAGTATTCCTAAGATGAATAACATCTAACCCAATGTCTTTATTTTCATATACTGTTTTTTTTAATTATACCAGGTAACTAAGGACAAACATGTGAGGTAATCTCTGAGGGTGGGTTAGGGGGAGGGGGCTCTAAAATCTACTTCTCAATAAAGTTCTCATTGAGATATTATTGGATTGCACTTTTGCAAAGGGAAGTGTATGTACATAACAAATGAATGTTGATGAAATTTAAATAATTGGTTATGATATCATTTGCGTGTGGTGTTAGAGGATTTTTTTTGTTGTGACTTCTCTGTATTAAGACAATAATAAATTCTAGAAAGGAGATTGTGTGGGTCTCTTTTTTTAATAGGAAGAACAAGAGTTCTTAATGGTCTAATTTTGGTTCGTTTAGGAAATAACTTGAGCTAGCTAGTTTTCTTTAAAAATATGTTTCTGGACATTCAGATAGCCAAGTGCTATCACTTTCTAGGAGCTGGGTGTGTCACACTAGCTCTTCTACTTTTTATAGAAAACACCTGTGGTATTCAAGGACATCATGGTTTTAGTTTTTCAAGACGTTATCAATAACTGTATTTTAGACAGGTCAGTGTCTAGGAAGGTAGCTTTATTAAGGGGTAGAGGCAGTGGTTGCTAAAGTGGGAGTTCTGTTACTAAGGCTAGCTCTTTACTTGTTGATGCTGCAATACAGCAAAGTCCCTGTATACTATATATACAGTTCCATTTACCAGCTGGACTAAATAGTATGCAGCCCACTAAAGCCTTTCTTGAATATATTTAAAGGGAGCAGCTCTTATACCTGTCAGGGCTTAATTGGAGATTGTGATAGGAAAATCCTGCTCTGCAGTGTTACTGTTGTGTTCAGACTGAGCTCTTCACTTCTGAAACTATGTTCAGGGGGATGGATTTCATTTGTTTCCCCATGTCAAGTTGGCTGCTACCTACCTTCAGTGCTGGTAGGTAAGTAGATTTACATTTTAGCAGGTCAGTGCATATATTTAGTATGAGTTTTCCCACATTTGTAAGCAACAAAACAGGAATGTCAAGATGAGCTACAAGACATAAGGGGGATTCAAAAGTTGTTTCAGCTGGCATAGAACATGTCTGAGGATTTACCAAAGGTGAAAGAAGAAAGGCCTAGTGACTGATGGGTCAGGGTGAGAATCTGAGACAAGAAAGATGCCCTGATGATGAGTCAGCAAAGGTCAAGATGTCCAGACCTGAAGTTGGGGCAAATGCTGCACATGGTTTTTGATAGCTTGCATACCTAGAAGATTGGTATTCACACGGGCTAGTGACAGCACACTGCATGTGCCTCCTAAATGAGAAAAGAAGAACTGGTATATTCATGTAGTAAACTTTTATATGGAGTATAGAATAGGGCATGGTGGGGAACCCCAGTAACCTGGGATTCATTATGTTGGGGAATATTGGTGGCAGGGATATTAAGCCTTGTGCTTCCTCAAGGCTGAAGCCAAAATGAGCTCTTAGAAATTTGATGATGACCCCATGCTGAGGGACAGATTATCTTACAATTTATTGCAGAGTTCTTTATCCCTTCTTGTAAAGATAGTCGGTGCTAAATTTAGGACTGCATGTGTGATCCAATGCAGTAATTCCTATGTTCCTAAATTAATGAACTGTCATTGGACGACTATAGAGGAAGGCTAGAATTACAGGGAGAAAAGATTTCAAATTGTTACATAATACAGTGTGAAGTTAAGTGGAGGTGCCATAGGTTTACGTTGGGTCAGAAATGTGCTTTGCTTTGTATTTCTGCTGACAGTGTTCCTCATTATTTCAGAGGCAAGGAACAATCTATGTAGATTGTATGTACATGTGAGCATCTATACCTAGGAATACATTTGCAAGCCTTACATGAGTATATTAGGATTTTCTTTCTATTTTGACAGTGTTCTCTGAACAGAGGGGTAATAAGCAGGTGCTGTGCTCTAGGCTGCCAGGCTAACATTGGCAGCTGCTGTTCTTATGCCACCTCTAAGTGCCCCGCTAATGATCTCTGAAACACTACTGTTTCTGAAAACTTCTTTTTATTCTGATTCTTGTAAAAACCTACCTGTTTAATCAAAACATCTTCCTTTTAAGTTATTGCTGAGGTACTTTTGTCATTTATTTTATACGTTTTAAATTTAGAATGTTTTGGCCTTAAATACGCATACAGCAGGAGAAGTGTTGGTCTCAACTAACTCAGAACACTTTCCAGAAATCATTCTGAGTTACAAGGTTATCCCAGACTAAACAGGCTCAGTATTGGTTGTTGGGGAGAGAAAGGGAGAACCTAGCTACTGGCTCTAAGCCTGCAACCAGGATCCCATAGCAATGGCCAGGCTTTCTGCCAGTGTGCACGGTTTTCAGAATGGGAAGGAGGAAAGGCAGTGGAGGGAGCTCATTCTTGGGATGCCCCAGCAGGTGTTGAAGGATGGGGTGGGTAATTTGGAACCCCCTCCCCCTCCCCCCCACACACTTTGGGTAGGGTGAGGGCTCTAGTACACCCATACTACAGTCTGGGTGGGCTGAAAAATGCCTCCTCCCCCACCTCTCTTCCCATTCTGAAAACAGCAACAGGCTGGGAGCTCGGCAGATGCAAGTTACAGAAGCCAATACATTTTTAAACACCTATCTTATACCTCATGCAATGAGGGGTCAGATTTTCACCTGATCAGCCATTTTTGAAGCTGTTTGCAGCTGTGCGCTTGTTTGGTCACATCTAAACTGCTCTCTGTGGCCAGATAAGGCAAAAATTGTCACTTCTGCCTGCACCTGAAGTCATAGATTTTATTGTTAACTTTTTTCCGTTGTCTGGTGTTCAGTTCATTTCAATATGGCTTGCAGAGCAAACCATGTTGTCTGGAATAATACACTGATCCATGGATGGATCTTAATACCTTTCTCTTCCAATGTTAATTCTTTGGTGGGACTGTTAATGTGAGTAAGTCTTGCAAAATTGGGCCCACAGTAATGACATTTTAAGAGCTCTGTATGTCATGTTTTTAAGAAGACTAGTTGTCCTGCCAGTGGAATCAAAGATTTTTTTTTTTTATTTTTAAGTAACTTCCTGGAGCAAGTATATTCAAGAGTTTAGAACTGGCTCCACTTATATAACTGAACCCTGAAGCTCCTGATTTCTGTTACACTGATGTTCCCTTTTTGTTTCCTTGTGAGGAAAAAGCATGTTTATAACCCACATTTTATTTCCTTCTGCATTGAATTTTCTGTGCTATATGCTCTGGTAACAAACAGGTGAAAAATTAAAAGCTACAGCATGATGTTTTCAAAAGAAAAATGCAGCATCTCTGGTTATCCTGAGAGAATTATAGAATTATGTTGCTTTTGGTAACTCCTGCACGATTCTTACTAGTGCAGTAATTCTAGCTGTGGAACAGATTCTTCAAAAATCTTGATGTAATCCAACCACAAAGCCAAGAAAATTTGAATAGTGGTACAGAACTACCAGATGCTTTAATCATGCTCATTTCCAATGTCTTGGCTTGTAGGACCATTAAATTGGATATATTTAGAGTAATCTATCCACCTTCTTTGCAATTTTGAGTTATTGGCTCAAGCTAGCTGCTCAAGGGTAGTTCCAAGCAAAGTCCCATTGTCTTCTGAAACAAGGTAAAGTATATGATGATCATAAACCCACCACTTTTCATAATGGGATATGTTACTGTTCATACATATATAAGGATAACCCACCTCCCCGAAAGGCAAGCAACCATGATAACTGAAGGTGTTCAGCAATTCAAGATTAATCTTTGATTTTCTCTAGTCTTCCATAAGAACTTCAAGCGTACAAGACTTCTGAAAATTCAGGAAAGTTAACATGGGAAAGTAAAGGGAATCAAATTACTGTATGTTCAGAGGGGAAGAAGATGAAAGATGGGAAGCTTTGTCACTTCTTTAGGCAAGTAATAATTAAATGTGGGCCGAAATCCCTTTCAGGTGCACTAAAGAATACTTAAGCAGTATGGAAGGCTTCTTCACTGCAAGATAATCCTTCAGCTCTTGAGGCCTACCAGAACCCAAGTGTGGACATCTTTCAGAAATGCTGTAAGGTCCTTCTGTTTGGGCAAGTGTTTAACCAACGAAGCTGGATCGAGATACTATTTAGAGGTTGCCTGTTTTATGTTGATATCCTAGTTCCCTTTTTGTTCTCTTGTCATTCTCCTTTCTTGTCATCTGTAACTTATTGTGATCTGTTATTATAAACCTTCCTGAGACTCTGCTGGTGAATTGAATAAATAAATGCTATATATTCAGCACTGGACAGGCTAGATGACAGCAGAAACTAGATAATAGCAGCTGAACTCTTCCAAGACCCATCAGTCGATGATGCGAGTCTAGTACAGTTAGTAGAAAAATAAAGCACAAACATATTTTTACTGATGACATCAGTGCAGTATCCAGATGTGCTCAAGCTGCCAAGAGACTACATTACAAGGACCTGTTCTTGCCATATATTCTATGGACTCAATTGATAGGCAGAGGAAATCTGGGTATACAGATCTGCTTAACTGCTCCTGCTTTGGTGCATTGGTAGGGCAGTACTTCTAATCCCATGCTTCAAAGAGTATGGAGTATGGAGAGTTTCCTGGAATTACATTTGTACCATGGCCATGGGGAAGTCCGATCAGGCATGTAGCCGTCTTAGATATATGCTGACTGCAACATAATAGTTGTGGGCATGCTTCTTTTTGCAGCAACAATGAGGTGTGCCTTTTGTGAGGCATTCTGTCCAATCCAAAAATATGGTTAATTGTGTTTCCTGCCTAACCAGCCCATCTTCCATCAGTAAAGATAGGATTTAGCCCTGGATGAGAAGCCTGAACTAAATAAAAATCGTAATGCATTATATTTCTGCTGCTGAAATGACTTACAGATATAAAATCTTCAGGGGAGTAAAGGAATATGTGCGTGTCTGTGTCTGGGTGTTCGTGTGTGTGAGAGAGAGAATTGCCAGAGTTAGACTGCAGACTTACCACCATAATAAATGGGCATGCCTTTGCTTGAAATGGAGTTTTTTGCCTGCTTATGCCAGATGAAAATGTGTCTGCTAACACGTGAACACAAAAAATGGAAGTTCAAAGTATGAATGCCAGTAAAATGAAGTGCTACATAAATGAATCCAATCATATTTGGGGGATTTCTCATTAACTGTAGTGAGCAATTACCCATGTAAATACACTTTGCAGTAAGAAAAGAACCTGATATTTGATTTGTAGTGAGGAAATTTAGTGAAGGCACTTGAAGAAAGGGAGGTGGCATAAGACTTAACATGGATGCATTTTTATGTAGAATAATGGACAATGAAAAGTTATCATTAAATTACATAATTACATAATTGAAGGAGGAACGTTCATTATCTGGCAGAATGCAAAAGAGTCAAGATAAGAATTTCAGAGGAATGGAAAAGATAACTGTTACTCAGATGGTTTACTAACTGCTTTAATTTTTTGATGAGATGAGATTTGGTTTGGGAAGAACATTGCTACCAAATAACAAGGGCTCAAATGCAACTTTGGTCCCCCTTTGCTATAGAAATTGGAATTAAACCAAGGGTGAGTTTCCTGTGGTAGTATTGGACACAAGTTACAAAAAATGTATCACAGGCTCTTGAAAGCATTGTAGAAGCATATGTTTAACTCAGTTTTTGCTAAAGAGCAAGACTATTCTGTTTAGTCTCCGCCCCCTGGTACAGCATTACTGGAAATGTGTTAAGTGTGTAGATTTTGGCAGGCTCATAGGCTGACTGTCTCCAGTGAAAATACACTGAAATCACAAGTCATAGCAACAGATTTGGCAAGGGAGAGGATAGTACATACTCCATTCTTTTTGGGACATTACTACTGACATCCATTTTTTCATGTCACCTTCTCAGTGCTGCTAAGACTGTCTAAACACAAATCTATACCTAATGAGCAGAAAGACATGAAATTCTGGAGTAATATTTTATCCTGCTCCTCTTTCCTCCTAAAATAAATCTTGTCCTTGTCTTTTCTCTTTAGACATAGTTTCATAAGCCATGGTGGAGAACATGGGCCAGATTCAGAGGTGGATATAAGTAAAACTAAAGAATCTTGGAGTGTGAGTTGGAGCGACTTGCACTTTCATCTGTCCTCTTTATGGGACATAAGTCTGGTACCCCATGAGAACTCGCACTGCTTTCACTAAAAATCATTTTAAAATTCTGTAACTTAAGCACGGGATAAACCTGTTTTTTGCATCTCTGCTAGGTTCAGACTAACTAGACTGACACTTAAACCTGATCTAATTGCAAACCTTAGACTTTTGCTGGACTTAGGTTCAATAAGCCAAATTCAAAGATAATTTGGAAGTTAACTCTCTAACTGGTTTTGAAAAAACTGTTTACATCCACCGTCAGTTCAAATGCCCTTATTTATCTCTCAGGCAAGGAAACATCCTGTGGTATGTGTGTACTACAAATGACATGTAAAATGCTTTGTTTGGCACTTGACAGATCTGTCAGCAAGTAGTGATAATAGTGCAAATAGGGAGGAGAGCAAAGCAATGGATCAAGGTGGCACTCTGTGAAGGGGCAGGCTTACTTTGTGACATGCCAGCCAAAAAGACTGGCTCTCACTTGTTTTAAAACACTGACTTTCAAAACCATTTCCATGTGTTTTTCTAATTTAGGCTTTGCTGTTTGGAAAAGAAGGGGAGACTCTCTCTTTATAGCAGTGGTCCCCAACCTGTGGCTTGCAGACAGTATGTTGGCTATAAGACCCTCTGGTGTTGCTCACTGGTACAAAAAATCCAAAAATTAAACCTTAGGTTGACAGAACAAAGTATTGCATTACCTGTGGTGCATTACTTGTTCAGTATTGTAGCTCCTGGACCAGTCGAGTGGGGAACCTTTTCTCTACAGCAGCAATTCTCACCCAGCATGCCATGGCACTGGAGTGTCTTGAGAACTTTTCAAGGGTACCACAGGGTGACACACACAGTGATAGCACTTTTTTTATTGTTTGAGGATTCAGATATCCTCTTCTTCCTCTAATGTTCTGGTTGTAATGTGAGCAAATTGTGAAAGGTTGTCCATTTTCATCCTTAATCACAATATCATTCTGTCTTTTTCTTATAAAACCAGGGATAGAACCAATCAGAAATTCATATACCTGCATAAAAGCTATTCTTTATTGCTGTTGCTGAGCGATTAATGTCTTGAGGAGACATGATAGTCAAGCCTTCCTAGAAAGTGATGGAAACTGGACATGTTGATATGGAAACGGGAACCAAGCTAGGAGGGCTGTAACTTGCACCTTGGGTGCAAGTTTTTTTGTGGAAACTTTTTTGGAAGAAGAGTTTTGTATTTTACATAAAGTTGACTTAGTTTTGCAGCTATTTGGGTTATGTTGCAACAGAGTACTCTTAATTCAAAATGAGTGCACAGACTTGCTCAAGCTCAGTCTCCCCATAGGAAACTGAGGCAGTAAACTCAGTTGGTTTATCTAAGGATGTAAGGATTACCAAAGGCTGACATTAGAATTTAGGAACTGCAAGGACTCTATGTAGGGCTCCTATCATATCTCTTACGCACGCTAGGTGCATTTACATGTGCAATTATTCCAAAGCAATAAACTCTGGAGCACTTTGAACCAGAGTAAATTACTCCCGGGCACAGCTTCTACTCCTACACCCAGGACTGCAGTAATTTGAACCAGGGCAGGGCAGTTTACACTAGGGCTGCTCAGCTTTGGGTGGTGGTGCCAGGCAGCAGTGGGGCTGGCTGGAGCATGAGGGTGCTGAAAGTACAGAGCTACGTGGCCAGGTGGCAGGCAGGAGCCTGGCTCCCAGCTGGCTGGGTTGACGGTGTAATTTATGCCTGTGGTCTAAGGCATCTACATATGTGTTTAATCGTAATAAAGTACCCCAGTGTAACATAATAGTGTCCCTGACTGTCTTGCTGCAGTGTTGATTAGTTTAGTGTAGCCTAATACTGTCACATGTGTAGACAGTGATGCTTTACAGCTTATTAGTCTACTCTGCAGTTAAGTGCATGTCTGGATGCAGTCAGTATGCATACCTTTTTGCTATCGGTGGTGATAATGTCAGGACTGTATTAACATTCACAGACAAATGTAAATTACATTGCTTTGCTGTGTTATGTCAAGTGATTTAAAATCTGGATCGACATATTTCTGTGTTATGCATTGAGTTATATACTAAGGAGCCCTGTGTAACGTAGTGAGAATTGCTTTGCAATACATCCAATGAATATATGAATATGATAATTTTATACAGTGGAGGTGCTCAGTTTTCTTTCCGTAAAGCCAGCTTAAGTTCCACACTGTTGCTGGTTTGCACAGTTGCCCTGGTTCATCGGTTTTTAAAGTATGTTTTTGAAATCACATAGACAAACTTAATGCTCCTGAAAATGAAGAACAAAAAATGAAATGGGTCAACTCGTGCATAGTGTGGGAAAACTGCTGAGTAAATTGTCTTTCACAGCTGAAAGTACATCTTTTTTCCAGACCCTCATCAACCTCATTCTTTTAGTCCTCAGCCTTCTATGAGCAGACATTTTCAGTTGTGATAAATAAAGCCGGAGTGGTGGGTTGTTTTCTGTAGTGGTGTAGTGTTCAGATGAGCAAATTTCAGCCCAAAGTTATCTTCCTTTTGATTTGAAACCAGATACGACCCTAAATATGTGACTTTAATGTGAGATTGCATTATCTAACCACAAAAATGTTGCTTGTAACACAACTGGGCATTGACCGCACTGTTCTTTGTTTTTGCATTTTAAGAAAATGTTTCTAATTTTCTTCCTGTTTCTTACAGCATCTGGCTTTATTCTGATTTGAGGGAAAACTAATTTAGTTAAATCTTTGTGTGCTGGAAGATTGTGGTCTACAGACGGTTTGGTATTGCATATCTTGCAATGCAATAAACGATGTGTCCAATATTGTTGAATTTGATATTTTGACAAAATGTTGAATTGAACATTAGACAAAAATCCTGAGCAGTCTTACTGCTGAAGGAGCTCACCCTTTAGAAAACAATGAAATTACTGGAGCCACATAGACAAATCTAGTCAATGATCAGCTGGATGAAGATATATTCTGTCAGGTCTCCTTCTTGGAATATTTGAGAACCTCTACATCTCTTTCTCCAAGCATGATTTACTTTCTTTGTTGGTGAAAGATGTAAAAGTGAGTTATCTTAACTTTATGGCTCCAGGCCCTTCTGAGCCATAAGCATTCTTCACCTTCATTTAGTATGCAGAAAAAAGTTAAGAAGTCCTTGGACCAGGGAGAAAGAGCATTATTCTCTGTACCAGTTTTGAAGGCACTTAGTTCAGAGGAGTGGTTGGTTATACTCCCTGTCCCAACGGCTGCTTGTGTACTTACTGTAAATGAAACAGACACTAAATAAAATGCAAAAGCAGTTCTTGGAGCATGAGTCAGGACCTAGGACTCCATTCCCTCTCAGATGAATGCCTCAGTTACTCTGTTGTAGAGTCTGTCTCTGACTTAATGATTTTTTTTCTTTATAGCTGACCAACTTTTACAGGAGGCATGGAGAGTGTTTCCCATTCCAGCTCAGAGTAGTCTCTTATCTGGTAACTAGAGCACACTCTAGAGGGGTGAGAGCTGTGGATTTGAAACCTTCAGTCAAAGGAGGAGACAGAACCTAGGTCTTCTACAGCTGTGAATGGTCTAATCCAGTTATTCTAGCTCTCTTTACGTTTTTGACATGCTTTGGATAATGCAAAAGAAAAAAAAATGTAATTCATTAATTTTAAAAAACTCAGATCACAACAGTTCAGAATTGTTTTTTACACAATGGATTCCTATTTGAAATCTGTGCTTGTGAATTCTGTGTAGATGTTTGCGTACCTACTGCTAATATTATGCGTTACCCTTCAAAGGATCTCGCATTACCCCCACTGAGAATCACTGAGTATTTCTATGAAAGAAGGGCAGTTGTACACTACCTTTCATTTAAAAAAAAAAAAAAAAAAAAGTGTGGCAGCTGCCACTATTTTGTGCAGAGCCTCATTTCCTAGGCCTGTTCTGTGAAAGCCCCCATCCCTTGGGTGAGATAGGCAGAGGTGTGTCTACTTTCTGGATGTTTATCATTTTCAGGGGAAGCTAAGTAACAAGCTACTCAGCTGTGTTATGATGGAGATGCTTATGTGCATTTGCAGAAAGAAATTTTTAGCATCCTGGGAGTCAAGAACTGAGACAGCTGTGGAGTTTAGGTGCCTCCAGGAATGAGTGACAGGTGAGTGGGAGTTTTCAGGACTTGGGTAGTTAGGGTGTCTTTACGCATACTCCAGGGGTCTCAGGAGCTGCTTCAATCAAAGTGCCTTCAGCATCTCGTATTCAGCATCCTGCACTTCAAAATAGCGAGGGCACTTTAACTAATGCTTGTTTGACAAGCTTTGATTAAAGCACCCCCACTGCCATGTTGAAGCATGGGGATGCTGAATATACAAGACACTGAGGTTGCTAGAGCATGCTAATTAGCACACTCCAGCAGACAATTAATTAATCAAGTCTGCTCCAATGCACAACATGTCTACAGGCACCTCTAAAGTCTACCTAAGTGCCACTTCAGATACTTCAAAACCTTTTTTGGACCTTGGTTCAAATGATTAACTGAGAAAACTGCCAAGCAATTCCATGAACCCCCTACTGATGGCCTGAAACTGAGTTCAAGTTTGTCTAACAACTTTTTTCTAAAACTGGCCCAAATATTTTGTTGGAAATGAGACCTGAACACAAGTGAGACTTTGTCATTCTTTTATGGTTTTTATAGTAGCTTGAGAGAGTCCAGAGGAGAGTCGCGCACATGATCAGACGTCAGGAAAACAGACCTTATGACAAGAGGCTGAGAGCTATGAGACTCTTCAGCCTGGAAAAGCACAGGTTCAGGGGTGACCTGATGGCCACCTATAAGTTCATAAGGGGTGCTCTCCAGGACCTGGGGAAACATTTATTCACCAGAGTGCACCAAGGGATTACAAGGTTGAACGGTTATAAACCCCTGCAAAACCATTTGGATGTGGTTCAAGCACTTACCGTGAATGCCTTTAAGAGAAACCTGGAATGTTTTTCTTGCTGGGATCCTATGACCCCAGCTGACTTCCTGCCCCTAGAGTAGGGGGCTGGACTCAATGATCTTCCGAGGTCCCTTCCAGCTCTAATGTCTATGAAATCTAGTAGGTGTGAACACATTTTTCTAACCAGTATAAGCAGAGCAAGAGGGCCTAGTAATGGGATGGGAGACCTTTTGGAGTGTTGTGTTGAAGGAACTATCCTTTGGACGAGGTTAAAACCAGCTGTGGTTACTTAAGGTCCAAGTAGATAATTAAATATGATCTTCTGGACTAATTCTAATTTGGTAACTTTATTTTATATATCCCAAGGCCATAGCAATTTCAGCTGGGTAAAATATTTGCTTATTAGGAACAGTGAAGTTGCCAATGTTCTATATATAAGTATACAGATTTACACCAGTAGAGAATTTGGCCCTCTGTCTCTGACTGTTACCGGTGTCAAATCCATCAGAGGAAGACGCAAAAATTAAATGATTATGGGATAATCTGGCCATAGGGAAAATAGTTCCCAAATCCCATGCAATTAGTGGTTGAATCTGCTCAGAAGTATAAGTATACATATCTCTTATCTGTTTAATCAAAACATCTGTCCAGAATTTATATATTATTGTGCACTGTTGCAAGATGGTTACTGTTCAGCTCTGTGAATTGATTTGGTGTGCTTATAGAACATAAACCATTTGCAGATCCTTTGTCATTAAAGGGACTATACATGGTATTTTATGAAAAGTAATACATGAAAAAGATAATAAGAATAGGCAGGCAGCATCTTGATCTAGGGTAAATGAAACAGGGAATCTTTTACAAATTAGGAAATCATTTACTTGGATACTGGATTCTGATGTTCTAATAAAGTTGGTAAGTAGGAGATGTTTTCCTTCCCTTGTTTGAGCCATAGCCTGCAGCTATCAGGTGGGAAGCCTTTGTTAAGCTTTTGAAATCTTTTGTGCTGAGCATGGCAGAATGATAGCCAGTATTTGCAAAACATTTGCATTGTGGGAGTGTCAGCTGAATCTCAAATCTAGCTAGTAATTACTTATTCAGGTATAGACTTGCTCTCAAGCCTTTTTGGTAACAATTAGCAGAGAGACTGTTGCATGACCACAATCTTTGCAATGGGCTATAAAAGTCAGGGGGCCTCAAATAATATGTGGCATAAATATGTAAATGGGAAAAAGCTCAGTGGCCTTTTGACCTTTCTCCCCCAAATGCAGGGAACCCCTCAATCCTCCAGTGCTGACAGCCTTAATTTGCTGGTTATATTGAGGCATGACTAAACTTTAGAATCAATGGGTCTGGGTAGAGGTAGAGTGGGGTAGGTATGTGTACAGTGAGAACTACTATTTTCCTAAAGCCTCTTTTAAAATTAACAATATCCCAATAAATGTTGATGTACAGCCTGTTCAGTGTTATTCATTTAAAAAGGACAGGAAATATGTGAGACCCTAGCTGAAATATGGTATCCAATTCTGGGTGCTGCACTTCAGAAAAGATGTAGAGAATCTTGAAAGGGTCCATAGAAGAGCAACAAAAATGATTTAAGGGCCTGGAGGACAAAACTCATGAGGAAAGACTAAGGAATCTGGGACTGCTCAGACTGGGGTAGAGAAGACTGAGTGGCGACTTGGTGACCTTTTATAAGTATGTAAAGGGTGAACATTGGGAACTGAGAGAGAAAACTGTTTGCTAGGGCACCCAGGGGAGGACAAGGAGCAATGGCCATAAACTGTCAGGTGATGGTTTCATGTAAGGAGGAACTTCTTTACAGTAAATGTGACCAAAATCTGTAATGGACTTCCCAAGGAGGTGGTACAGTCCCCAACTTTGGAAGTTTTCAAGGGGAGACTGGACAGACACCTTGCTGGGATCATTTGATCTTAGCAGTATTCCTGCCCAGAGCGGGGAGAGTTGAACTCAATCTTTCAAGGTGCCTTTCAGCCCTTAATTTCTATGATTCTATGTACCGCAGTGTTGAGTTAGATACATATGTGATTTTTTTTTTATTGACTGTGGACACATTATCCAGGAAGGACTTTTGCCAAGAGCTAAAGCTGGTGTATTTATTAGGAAATATGTAGAAGAGTTGAACCCATAGAGAGTAAATCAAATGATTATAGATGTTCAGCTTCTGAAAGGATTTGTTTAGGCTAAAATTATTAATTCTAGGCACTTAAATGGGCTGATTTTCAGAAAAGATGACCATTTATGTAGAAGCCTGAATATGAATGTAGGTGTCCTCTTTAGGCCTCTAAGTTTGAAAATTTCAGCCAGGATAGATAGGGCTAATATCCAAACAAACAACTGTTACAAATCAGAGTTCCCAGCATGACACCAGTTACCTTTCCTGAAAGATTGTACCAAACAGTGCAAACAGAAAAAGTTATATTAAGTCAACCAGGGTGAAGATCTCATTGGGAATGAGCAAAGAAGGTAAAAAGTGTTTTGGGTGAACTGCAACATAATTCCCTTACTCAGATGGCAGTGTTTTAGCTGTACAAATGACATTCTTTGCACTTAAACAAAGTTTGCAGTTTTTACCTATACAATGTAAGTACCCAATAACTACTGACCATATGTAGTAGGCTATGCACTGGCTGAGTGAATATGTATCTCTGTATTTGCATATGCTGGTATGCATAATTTATAAAATTCCATTTTGCAAAAACTGACAACTAGCTGGTGCAAGATACAGGAGGAGCAGAAGGGTCTTCCACCCCATGAGCTGAATGCTTAACATCCTTGGCTAGGGTGTGGAAGCCTTAGGTTCTAGGGTCCCTTCTTTACTCTGAGTGGTTTTGAGCCTGTATTTGTTCAACTTCTAACACAGTGCTCACTCAAATCACAGGTTAGGAATGAAAAGGCAATAAAAGGCCCTTTTTAGCCTTTCTTTTGAAGTTGGCTCCCTGATCGTTCAAGAGACAAAGAATGTGTAGGGTCAGGCAAGCTGTGTAGTATAGTACATGTCTCAGTTACATGGCTGTTGCCCTGGATAAAAGACTTCTAGCTCAGCTTAGTTGATGAATGTTAAATACAAGGGGCAGTAGCTCAGCTCCAAAAGGAGGGGCTGCAGGCATGACTGGATAGGTGGTGTTATGGTACTATGCTGACAATTCAGATGTTTACACACTTGGTTGAGGGTCCCCTGATTGCTGAGGGGTGCCCTATCTATTCAACTATTGGGGCTGAAAGATGGAAAGGGCCCTCCTTTTCCTTGTTCTTTCAATACGTACGCTCAGGTATGTGTGTATATTTCTAGCCAGCATATAGCCTACTACACATGCTCAGAAGCCATGCTGACAATTATGTATCCACACAGAATGTGTAATAAAATTGCAAGCAGTACAAAAATGCCACTTATGCATTTGGAAACTGCCAGCTGGGTGGATGAAGGGTAAAGATTCTGTTCTTTGTGATCCATCTCCCACTGATGACACTTTCTCTTAGTCCATCTATATTTCAACTTCAGTTTGAATGTGTAATATTCCAGCATAGTGGTTCTCATACTTTAAGAACCGATGGAACACTGTCAGCCCTCAAAATTATGACCGTGTACATTTATCATGAGAATTATAATAAAAAAAGGCAGAGAAACAGCGTGACTACTTATTATGGCCTAATGAAACGCCAATGGTTTATGTTCCACAGTTTGATAAAGACTGCTTTACAGCAGTTTAGGGATTATCAAGGTTTGCATGTAAAAGTGGATTTGTTTGGATAGAAAATTTCCTTGTCTAGCTTCTGGACATCTGTTCTCACACAGTCTATCTCTTTATAATGTTGACCTATTCAGGTCAGAATGGTATCTTGTGGACCCATACTGATTATAGAAAGCACATGATAGAGACAAGAGAGGTCTTGAAACTGCCTAATATATTAAAAAAAACAAACCCAACTCAGACTGTGCTGACATCTAGAATGTTTTAATGTTCTTTTATTGCTAGAGATGTCTGCGTGGATGTGTAGGTGTGCAGGGGTGCACCTGCAACCTTTCTCCTCTCTTGCTCACAACCGCATGTTTCCACATTCCTTGTACCCAGAAGGAGCAAGGACTGGTAGCACTCTGGGCAGCAGGATTCCAGGAAAGGGGTGAGGAAGAAGCTATAGGATTATATTTCTGTCTGCACCCACTTGTGCAGTAAGACTGGAGCACAGGAGGGAATCTGCTTCATTCTCATGGAGGGAGCAGTCTTTGCAACATTGTCTCTACTTTGCCTCCCATTCAAGGGCTGTTACTTAAAAGCCAGCATCTGGCCTTCAGGATTAAACCACTAACTCTGTGAGGAATCTAGCAAAGGAATTTTTTTTCCTTTCAGCTGATTCTGTTGCAAGCAGTGACATAACCACAGCCTTAAACAGAGGTGAGGGTCAATGTTCAGTGCTGTGAGTGTTTATACTATATACACAGTTGCCAATGACAGTGAAATCTTGCAACAAATGAGCCTGTTGTTATTATCTGTCCTGGATTTGACCAAGCTTACTGAGGTGCTCTCAGCATTTTGCTATGATTACAAATTCTCATCTTCTTTCTTAAAATCACCTGGTGCCTAAAGAGGCATCCATTATGTCATGCCAAACCAAATTGACACAGTTGATTATAGTTTTAAAAAATGTGCATCTGTATTGCAATAACTCTTAAAACACAACGCCTCAGTGGTTTCAAGTGATTTTTGCCAAGTGCAATGACTCATAATGCCTGGAAAGAAGATCTTGCAATTTTTTGTTTTATAATTTACTATAATTAAGAAAATATGATTGGAGTACAAGGGACAGCAAAACTGAAGACCTATTGTTACAGTACAGTGGTGGCAGAGAGGAAAATTGCGTTATATGCTCCTACAAACAGCACAGTATCCTACAAATATGTTTCAGCATGTTTTCAAGCCCTATTTTTTGTTGTTTTGTTTTTAAAATCAATCTGGGGAGAGTAAGAGGAACAGTGATTGGTAGAAAATGAGCCTGAACACTGCATTGCATTTAATCTACTCCTTCCATATCATTATCTGGTGTTTGTTGTGTGGGCTGATCTTGAGTTGGCCACTGAGCCTGAGCTCCTACACATTCTTCATCCTTTGGCTCACTTTCAGTTGGCTTCAGTACTGGACTTGCTGGCCCTGAGTGACTTGCTATCTCAGGCTGAAGGGTGGGATGAGGCAGAAGTTCTGCCTCTGGTGGGGGCAGGGGACTGTGTGCTTGCATGTCACTTGTGTCTTGATTGGTGTTTTCATCCAAGACTGCGAGGGGCTGTTCCTTGTGATGAGTCACCACGAAAGCTGCAGCCAGATTCTTCAACATGTTCTCATCAGCAGTGTACAGCTCTGTATTAGGCTGTTCAATAACACAAGGACTTGCACCGGCCTCCTCTTGCAAGATGTCATCGTTTCTATCCTCCTCTTCTAACTCTTCAGGGAATTTTGCATCTCTTATTTTTTTGTAGAGTTCATTCCTCTCTTCCTGCAGAGCTCTGCAAAGGTTTTCTAGCCTCTGGATTTTCAGCACAAAGCATTCATACTCTTTGGTCCTCATTGCTTTCTGTGATCAAATATAAAAAATCAAATCAGGATAGAGAAAAACGGAGTTTGTGAGTCACGCAAGTATGTGGCAGTTCTAAGGATACAACTTCAGCTATATTCAGCTTTCCTTCCCTGCTAAGTAGCTGATTCTCACACAGCAGCACAATGCAACTGAAGTCTTCCTAAATAAGCACAAAGAACTTAAGGAAAATTCACCCCACTGCACTCACGTTTGTCACTTCTGTGGTGCTTGAGGCATTCTGCAGGCCTTTTATGATACAAAGACACAGTGATGAATAATCTCTAGCAATATAAGAACATTAAAACATTCTAGATGTCAGCACAGATAAGCACCAGAAGACTGTAAGTCTTATCTAGACCTTTTGCAAGACTGGGTTAGCATTTTTATGAAAAAACATCTCTTATGCTTTCTGGTTCCACTTTACTACCAGCTAGCCATAAAAGTTGAGGGGTTATGATAGGCCCTGGTTTTGGCTCTTTGAGTTTATCTACACAGTCAGATGAAGGTGTTAATTTAAAATGCATTACAGCATCAGACTTCTTGGTGGAGGCTTTAATTTAGAAATAAATAGACTTGTAGTTGAAGTGAACTAAAGCCAATTTACTGTTCCACATGGGTTGCATGTGGCCAAATGCAGCTAAAATTCATACCTTTACCTAATTTGGCTTAAACCTCCATGTAGGCAAACTGTGAATATACACAATAAGCCAGATACAGTAATATCTAGGCCCCAACATATATGATATTTTCCCCGAAAGAGATATCCTTAAGAATGTACTACAGGGAGTAACAAGGAATAATGGCCATAAATTGATGGAGAGTAGATTCAGGCTAGTCATCAAGAAGCACTCCTTCACTGTCAGGGTGGCTAGGATCTGGAACCAATTTCCAAGGGAAGTGGTGCTTGCTCCTACCCTGGGGAGTCTTCAAAAAGAGGCTAGATAATCATCTTGCTGGGGTCAAATGAACATCCTTTCTTGCCCAGGGCAGGGGGTTGGACTTGATGATCTGCTCAGGTCCCTTCTGATCCTATCAACTATGAAACTAAGAAAAGAGATCTCAATCCAGAGGCCATCAAAATTAATTGGAGTTTGCCCACTGTCACTGGAACGTTTGGATCAGTCATATTTAACTCTGAAGTGTGAAGAAACATTTCAAAACAGCTTCCTCTCCTCACCTCCTCAATCATGTCCAGTAGAGCTTTGTTACAGTTCTCAAACCGGGATTTCCATGTAGCTGTGTCTTTTTCCAGCTTCTTCATCTTCTTAGTCATCTATACAAACAGGAAGATAATTTAATTCATAGCAGGAGATCCAAATAGTTAATTGAAGTAAGAACAGAATTTTAGCGATCTTTTCTTTAGGGCATACTTATAGCTCAGGTGCCAGTAACTGCAGTGAACATAATAATGCCATTGTCAAGGAATGATGACTGAGTAATAACTTTCACCATTAACCTTGTTTAGTTTTAATTCCTGAGGGCCGAAATTTGACACACAAGTCCCTCTTGCCATGTGCCTTCAACCCTGATATCTACTCCTTTAAAGGTAGAGAAGTTTATTGCATAGTTAATTATACATGTAGAAAATACAAGTTCAAGCTGGTACCGGTGTTGGAGGCAAGTAAACATTTCTCAAAGGAAAGCTATGTAATGGAAAGGGATACCCAGGTCTCACCAAATAGCCAAAAGTGGTTACTCCAATACAAAGGGCCAGTTTATAAACTCATTGCTGTTCTCTTTTACCATCTCTTGCAAGAGAATGATCTGTAGCTAATATCAGTTGTATACCAGATTTATCAGGAGGTGGAGGAAATTTAAAGACTGTGGAAAGGGAGAGATTACTAAGTCTACTCAATTCATGATTCTGTGGATTTCACAGAACTGCAAAATCAACTTAAAAAAGACTTAATAAAAATAAAATGCTGGCAAGTCAGTGGTCCTCACTATTGCTGCAACCTAACTTTGCAGCCTGACTGGGGGCGGGGGAGACACCAGCTGGAGGGGTAGCATGAAGTATGGCAGATAAGATGGGGGCCATCTTGTCCCTCTGCCCTCCTTCCTCCTGCCCCTCTCCCCCAAGCTAGGATTTCTCCACCAATCAGCACTGAGGGGCAAGGCCTCTGGAGTTCATCCAGGAAATATTAATGAAATTTGCTTTTTATGCTAAGAGCAACCAATGAAAATTATTTATTTTCTCTGCAGTTTAAGTAGACCCTGTCCTATGAGGTATTGGCAGTTGGGACCTGGACACAATGGTTCAAGAGGCACCTTCCAATTCTGTGTTCCTTCCACTTCCATCTGAAGTCTGAGATGCTTCTGAAAGCAAAGCCCCTCTTGGCTGCTTTTACTAAATTTAAAGTACAGTTTCCAGCATTGGAAAGGATTCTTTCTCCTTCCTTATTAGTTTAAGATTTCCACTCTTGAGGACAAATACTGAGGTACTTCTTAGGCCTATACTGTGCTCACTCTTGCCTTGGAGGGAAGAGGGAAAACCATGTACCCTGTGGCTACAATAGCACCTCCAGCACTGAAGATCAGTAAAGTTTCCATGATCCAGGACACCAGCATTTTGCATCCTGAAACACATGAACTGTAACGGTCCAATTTGCTTTTGTGTTTGCACTTTGCTGTTATTGGCACTAGTGCCAAAAGGGGCCAGATTTGGTTTGGTTTTATTTAAATTCTCTTTGTATTGGAAATACTCAAGGTGCACCATGGTGGTGAATAGGGCTCTAAAGATTGATGCTAACATTTTTGCCAACTCATACATGATATTAAGTGGACACTATACAAAGCACTAGGTTAGATTTTAGGTATCCTTTGGATTGTTCCTCTTTATTCTTTCAAATCATTTTGATTTTTTGCTGGAGATACTGGACTATTCAACCTCCAGTGCTGAGAAGACACAGAGGGGTATAAACTCTAAGCTAGTAAAAATCATCATAGCTCCATTAGGTCTACAGAAGAGCAGGACCCACATGTTTCTGTAAAGAGCAGATCCTAGGTCTTCTACTGGACTTTGAGCATGGTAGTGGTTTTCAACCTTTTTTCATTTTCAGATCCCTAAAAAAAAGTGAATGAAGGTGCAGACCTCTTAAAATAAATAAATAAATAAATTGAAAATGGAGGTGCAGACTCCTTTGGAAATGGAATGCCTTTCATAGATATTAGGGATTGGAAGGGACCTTACATGATCATCAGGTCCAGCCTCCCTGCACTTGGGATCTAAAACTTTATTTTCATAGTCATCTTTCATGGATTCCTTAGACACAGTTTGTGGATCAAAGGTTGGAAACTGCTGGAGTATGTTATCAGCTGACAACAGAAATTAGAAATGTACATTGAAAGTATATCAGAGTCATGTAATATGATTGGTCTTGGTGATCAATGTATTATTCTACCATGTGTGCAGAAATCCAAAGACAAATAATCACCAAAGAGAATCATCCAAATCAAAATGAAAAGTGTCAAGAGCTGTTTTGGGAAATTATCTGTGCTACTTACTTTCTCCATCTCCTGTTTGAAACTAGCAAACACCTCATTACTTTTTGTCAGTGTTTTCTGGAATTCTTCAAACCTTTCAGAGTAGAGAGTTATCTACAGATCCAGGAGCAAAAAAAGGAAAAGAAAGAAAAAACAGATCAGCTTTACAATCCCCATGAGGGCAAACTGATTTTATTTGATTAGCTCTTATTTTAATTAAATGTGAGGGGCATAACTCTGACTAAATGATAAGCTATTTTATTGGCTGCAGACCAGCTTCTGTTTGGAGATCTGAAAACACTACAAAAACTTGAGTGAATTTAGCCTTTCTATATGCTTATGAGGTCACAAAGTATTATCATTTCTCTATTACAGAGGAGTAAACTCAGAGAGAGAGCAGAAATATTTTGGCTAATATTTTCAAAAGTAGCTAGAAACTACTGTTGCTGAAGATCAGGCTCAGCTGGTTTTATGTGCCCCTCCCCATCCCCCCACTCCCAAAAAAGAGGAGAAGGCCCCAATATGTGGTGACTGCTGAAAACATTTGCATATGTGATGTCCTTAAGTTCTTTCAAGCAGACAGCAGTGAAACCTAGAAAAGAACCCAGGGACTCTTGTTTTAACTACAAGACCTGAATATAACACCTGCATAAAACTATCATATTTTCCCATGTTTCTAGAGAAATAAACAGACCAGGTGCAGAGAGAGGCTACCAGAAGATCATAGGAAAGAAGGGTCTATTTTTTGAGAAGCAACTAAAAGAGGTTATTTTGGCAGAACTAACAAGAGGCCTGGCAAGATGTAGGCTGATCTACAATATGATTGTTGCTGAAGAAACGCATGTAAATGAGGGTAAACACAAGAGAGAGAAAAGATTTAAGTTGAAGGGCAATGTGAAATCTGATGGGTCATTCTAAATGTTAATTAGATGCTTAACAATACTACTGTTAGTTACTGGGTCAGGAGCCAGGACACCTGGCTTCAAATCCCAGTGCTACTGCTTTTTTGTGAAAGTCACTGCACTTCTTTGTGTCCTCTTTCCCCCAACCCTTCCCCCTTCTTTCCCTCCCACTGTTTGTGCTTCATTATAGTATAATTCTTTCAGAGTAAAATATGCCTGTCCAATGACAAGCCCTGATCTTGGCTGGGGTCTCTGGATCACACTAATAATAATACATATAATCTAAATTTAATGAACAAATTAATGTGTTTTATAGTGTCAGGATTAGGAACCATCCCTTGTTATGACCATGAATCATGTTAACATAGGGAGATAAAGAGCACTTAGCTTCACTTTCATGGTTTGGCAAGACATGTCCATACCCTCTGTATGCTGTTCTTGGAAGCCACAACATGAAGGAAGTCCTACCTGATTGCTTCTACTCTGCATGTGCCAACTCCCCAAATGAGGCAGTGGGTGTGTCATTGGCATGCGCTCAAGGCTACTCTAAGGCAGGTGTGTTGCTTTATTTATGGGAGTTAGTGTGTATTGAGTGGAAGTGAATGGCCAAGAGGTGCTTTGTGCCGGTGTTCCTGTGTGGCATGGAGGTGGTGTAGACATGCTCTTAAATTCCTTATGTGGGTGAAGACCCTGGGTAAAAAGAGACAGCTGCTGCTGCTTCAAGTATAAATGTATAGATGTAGTGCTATAGGAATTAGAACCTTCCCACCATTCTGTTAATTATGTGCTTGAATGAGCAGAAGGTAGTGCTTTAAATGAATGCGTCCTCAGGAGGTAGTGGCTCCATTTGCAAAGCTTGGGTGAGAGTGAGGGCTCTCATGAAGTCACCACATGTTTTACATTCAGTTCAATTTGTTATCTTTAGTGTAGGGTCTTATTCAGACAACAAAAAATGAAAGGCCTCTATTACCTTTTATCTTATGCTTTCTTTCAAAATATAAAGCACAAAGTGATAAGCAATACACTTGGAGAGCATGTGCATTATATTGAATCAGATCACCATACAATAGATGTGTGTTTTGACTTAATACTACGTACTTTTAACCATGATGAGCATTTGAGTTCTCCAGCATAAGGCGCACACTACTTTTTAAGTGTTTAATTAGCTCTGGTGCTAATGTTACTGCTTAGTTCAGTGGAAGCTTAACTGCTCCTTGGAACTGGAGCAGAATATAGCTCTGATATTATACTGGGCAAAAACAATGCCTCCCATACTGACAAATATCATCTCCTCATTCCATAGGCTTCCCAGTCTGTCTATATCCATATGCTGTCTCTAGCTTGCTTAGGTTATCTGAGGCAGGAACTGAGTTATTTGTTCTGTGTTTTAACAGCACCAAGTACAATAGGAACTGGTCCAAGACTGGGACTTCTCAGAACTATGGTGATGTAAGTAATAAATAACAAAGAAGAATTACTGCAATATTCTAAAGTAATTTCATAGATTTCATAGACATTAGGGCTGGAAGGGACCTTGGAAAATCATTGAGTCCAGCCCCTCACCTGAAGGGCAGGACGTCAGCTGGGGTCATAGGATCCCAGCAAGATAAGCATCCAATTTACTCTTGAAGGTGTTTAACGTAGGTGCTTGAACCACCTCTGATAGCAGGCTGTTCCAGACCTTGGGGGCTCGGACGCTAAAGAAATTCTTCTTTATATCCAGCCTGAAATGGTCTTGCAGTAGTTAATAACCGTTTGACCTTGTCATCCCTTGGGGCACTCTGGTGAACAGACGTTCCCCCAGATACTGGTGGCCACCCCTGATAAACTTATAGGTGGCCATAAGTCACCCCTGAGCCTGTGCTTTTCCAGGCTAAAGAGCCTCATGGCTCTCAGCCTGTTGTTGTAAGGTCTGTTTTCCTGACCTCTGATCTGTGCATGGCCCTTCTCTACACTCTCTTAAGCTTCTCCACATCCTTTTTGAATTGTGGAGCCAAAAACTGGACATAGTACTCCAACTACGGCCTCACCAAGGCCAAGTACAAGGGGAGAATGACATCCCGGGGTTTGCTTGAAAAGCATTTATGGATGCAAGCCAGCGTTTTAGTTGCTTTACTAGCTACAGCATCGCATTGAAGGCTCATGTTCATCCTGTGGTCAATGATGACCCTCAAGTCTTTCTTCTATAGTGCTAGCCAGTGTAGCACTGCTGATCCTATAAGGATGCTGCAGGTTTTTCCTCCCAAGGTGAAAAACCTTGCATTTTTCTGTGTTAAACACCATCAGGTTCTCATCTGCCTATTTGCTGAGCCTGTCCAGGTCAGCCTGGATCACCCCCATGTCTTCTGGTGTGGATGCTTTGCCCCAAAGTTTGGTGCCATCGGTGAACTTGGCCAGTCCGCTTCTGACTCCAATGTTCTCATCATTAAAGAAGATATTGAACAATATGGGTCCCAGGACAGAGCCTTGGGGGACCCCCACATGGTCACAGGGCACCATGATGATTGATTTGTGTCAATTACTACCCTCTGGGTCTGACCACGGAGCCAATTTCCCAGCCAGTGGATTGTGGCGGACCCAAGGCCACAATTGGCTAGTTTTGCCAAGAGGTGATCATGGGATACCAGATCAAAGGGTTTTTTTTAAGTCAAGATATATGACGTGAATCTCTTCTTCCTTGTCCAGGTGATAGGTAGAAGGAAATGAGATTGGTCAAGCAAGACCTACCCTCTACAAATGCGTGTTGGCTATCCCTCAGGATGTTGGCATCAGCCAGTCCATTAAGGATGGCCTCTTCAATAAACTTTTCTATAATCTTTTCCAGACAGAAGTCAGGCTGATGGGCCTATAGTTTGTCGAATCTACTTTCCTCCCTTTCTTGAACATAAGCACCACATTGGCCTTCTTCCAGTCTTCAGGCACTGCACCAGAGCACCAGGAGTAATAGACCTCTTTGACTACCTGGCCTCTCAAATTAAGGCCATACTACAACAGAACATGTAAGTTAAGAATGTGAGTAGTTCCGCTAAAACCAGACACTGAAACCTTTAACTAAACAATGTGAGAGGAGCACGGGGCACTGTCAACAGTCTGATTTGGGTTCCTTTTTCACAATTTTTTATTACCATTTGAAATGTATGTTAAATCTATTCTGTTTTATCTGTCCTTTTCATTAAATTAGCTACAAAGGTATAGCTGATACACAAAGCTTTTTGAACCCAGCATAAAAGCTAATTAAAAGAAAATTGGGAACAGATTTGCATTTAGGACCAACTCTTCAGGAGACCTTTGAAGTTTGGTAAAGGGACCTGTCAAATTTGTGTCCATAAACAGAGAGCTTGCAATAAATAATGTATTTTTCTTCAGTGTCTTCCCTGCTTTTTTTAACCTTTGAAAACATACATAAAAGACCTTATCATATTCATAGAGATATAGATGAAGACATCTCTGAAGTAACTTCACAGGAGACCTAGACTGTTTTGCATGGACTGTAACTTGAAAAATGGGTGGGGCAGGAAATCCTACTCCAGTATAATTCATCATGTACAGGTTGATTGGAAAAAGCCATGGAAAGCTTTGATTTCTTATGCCTTTACTTGCTAATCAAAGTAAATCTCTGGACTCTCCACAAAAAGAAATAAATAACATGCTCATATAGGGCAAGAAGAAGGCCAGAAAAAAAATGCTGTTCTTTGAGTTGTACTTTCATCCCCAGAATGTTGTTTGGAAAATGTCACTTCTACGTTCTAGCCCAGTGGTGCTCAACCTTTTTGATCTGGACGGACCTGACTAGTGATCCTGACCTCATACCCAGTGTGATTATGGCAGGACCCCATCCTGGCCCTGTGGAGGGGAGGGGGCATGGTTTGGCCCTGATCCAGCAGGCGGACCGGGTGTGGTCTGGCAGTCCAGCTGTGTGGGAGGAAGGGATGTGTCCTGGCCCTGATTCAACTGCACGGGGGGGGGGGGGAGGGAGGAGGAAGAGGGTGTGGCCTAGCCCCAACCCACAATGCAGGGCTTGGGGATTGGAAATTTGGAAGCGGGGGACAGTGACTGTATTAACTGACACCACTTCCACACTGCTAAATTACATGGGGAGTCCCATAGGCTGGATACCATGGCTCTATGGGCTACAATTGGCCTGTAGGCCAGAGATTGAGCATCTGTGTTCTAGCCCAGTGGTTCTTAACATTTTTTATACCAGGACCAATTTGTAAATCTCAATGGGCAGTCCTGACCCATTACCCCTCACTCCTGACCTGCTGCTTCCCATCCCTAGGCCCCGGCCCCCCCCCAGTGTGTGGGGCAGTGGGGAGGTGTGTAGGGCACGGGGGGCCCCAAGCAGCCCTTTGCAGGCTGGAACTTTGCCAGCCTGCAAGGGAAAAGCTACAGTTTCCTACAATTTTCTTTTAAAGGAGAATCCATTTTTAAAGTTTGGTCGGAACACTTTCATATATTCTTGCAACCCACTTTTAGGTCATGACCCACAGGTTGAGAAATGTTGTTCTAGCTCATAAACAGATCCAGAGCCACAAAGGCTATGTTTATAATAGCCTTTTCTCCCTCATAATATTTCTGATTGTTACTGGGTGTGATATTTGATTGGTGGTTATACCAGTGGAAGCACTAGCGTTAGCTGTTGCCACTGTTTTGACCACTTTGTTTTGTTAGCTGGACGGATTCTGAGTTCTCCAAGGACAATCAACAAGCACTCGGAGGGTAGTAGGCACACCATTTCTCAGATCATGCTCTCTGAGTTAATAGAATTCTACAGGCTGTCTTCTAAAGTTTGTAGAACAGAGATCATTCTCGTTTACATTCTGAAATATCATTCTCTATTAATGTTTCTATAAGGCTAGGGATATTATATATATTTTCTAAGT
This sequence comes from Caiman crocodilus, assembly GCA_030014935.1. NCBI lineage: Eukaryota > Metazoa > Chordata > Crocodylia > Alligatoridae > Caiman > Caiman crocodilus. The sequence goes on from JAGPOW010003648.1 coordinate 3,554,724, forward strand.
CCCTCTTAATTCTTAATGAAGATTCAAGGTCTTGAATTATTTCATCAGTCCTTTTGGGTGAAGTGGTGACCAGTCAGTGCTTTTGTACCAGCTAGCTGTACGTTACTCGACTTCCACTCAGGCCTGATCTGTGTGACACTTTTAAAAATAAAATGTATTTAAATGCATTTATCAAGCACTAGCTAAGCACTAGCTGAACAGAAAACCTACAGGCAAGTCTAGGCCATGTCTGACAGTGCTTGAAAATGCCTCTGTGAAAACAAGCCTATGTTCTGCCTGTGCCACATAGTGGAAAAATGTCACATAGCTGCTCTGATGAAAGTTGAATACAGTGCTAGGCATGTATGAAAAGCCGCCCACATGACTCTTTATTTCAGCACGTGGCATATGAAAAGGAGTGAGTGAGTGGGTGGGGATTGTCATAGCAACACTCCCAAGCCCTGTCCAATGGGTTATAGATATGTCTGAAAGCTTCTCTGTATACAAGCCCTCTATGCATAACCACTTCATTGGAAGCTGTCATATACGAGTCCTAAATAGTTAAGTGCCCCTGTCACAGTGGATTGAGCGAGCAATGAACCCCACCCCGAGCAACTGGTGCCACCTCTAAATTTGGTCACGTTCCACCTCATTAGTTATTCCCACCTGGCAGTCCATTATTGGCTACTCTAAACCTACATAGGCCCATGCAGCTTCCGCCCAAGTCGGAGAGCTCTGAGGAGAAATCTGAGGAGGTCTCTGAGAAACACCTCAGAGGCAATTGGCAGCCTGATCAACCTCCAACATCTTCCCGTCGTCGACCGGCCCTGACGTACCCCGTTCCCTTTGCATGCTCGCTGCATTCACGAACTGTTGACTCGTTGCATTACGTTACCTGTTATCTGTTACGTTACCTGTAACCAAGCAATCGTTCACCGCCTACGCCAGTGTCATCAGAGGCGTAAGTAAAATATTCTTGTAATCAATATGCTGTTTCAGCCTCTTCATCCACTCGCCTGCCTGACGATCCCGTTTCGCTTACCAACCCGCTCTTCTGGACCGGTTTACCCAGACCACCAGAACAGAAGCTAATGAGAATCTGCATTCAGACCACTTAAGCACACATTTAAGAGCTCACTTGAGTACTTCAAGGTAACTATTCAGTGGATTACAGGGCAAGTAGCTGTGGGATGAAAAAAATGATATGGATGGTTTACTGGTATGGACACCCAGCTGTAGTTCAGCACAGCTCCATGGATCAGTGTTGTATGCATATGCAAACACTTCGGAATGATTTGCAGTATAGTTCTGTGTTCTTCTATGTACTTGGAAATAGCATTATTCCATTGCCATGGCCTCTTTATGGTTGATAATGAAATTAGAAAGAACACCTATAAAGCACTTTAAGTATTTTACCTGGGATGTGTCTCATGGGTTAAAAATGGGCAAACAAAGGCACACCATGCCCAGGACTCCCCTACTTCACCTGGGCCTGTAGTATAGTCTCTTGTTCCTTCAGCATTTTGGCCTGGAGTTTCCATTCCGCAGCTTGATTCAGGAGCTGGGTGTAGAACAACAAAGAGAATTTTGTTATTTTTGTGCTTTTATAATTTTAAATCCTAGTGCTTCACTCATGAACGTGTTCTTTATATTCACTAGCACCTTTTGGAAATAACAGAAGTTAGTCCCAGCAAAGTGCAGCGCAAGAAGCTAGTCTGTTTTATGTGTCAGCTAGTTTGTTTCATGTTTCATAGATTAGTGTTTTATGTTGTTTTGAAAGTTGGGGAGTCACAATATATTGTGCAGTAAAGAGTGCAGCAGCTAATCACAGAAAAGTGCCTCAAACTTCTATGGGCCTCTTAAATCCTCCTTGTGGCATGTGTCTGTGCTAATACAACTTAGAGCCTGCGCCTGTTCTCAGTAGTGTTACAAGGGTTGGGTGACTGCAGCATCAGCCCTCAGTGTCCATTTAGAACAGCAAGAACAACAGCTGCTGCTGCTCCCAGCACCTGGGGAAACACTTAGTAGAAGTTTAACAGTTATTTATAACTAAAGACGGGAAGTTTCCCTGACATAGTAATGAAATGTTTAAGAAATGCCTGGAAAAATCATTTGCCAAACATTTAGTAAGCATTTTCTTTGACTGCTAAAGCCAAATATAAATGTTTTTAGGGTGAAATCCTACAGGCAACTTGAGAAATGATGGATGATTGGCTTGGTTTAACATGGGACCATGTCCTATAGCAGTGATTCTCAACCAGGGTGCCATCGGTGTTAACATCGATAGTGTACAAACATTGAGGATAAACCCGGAGATTTCAAGTAGGAAGCCAAAAACATTCTGATTTATTGTGGTCTTTCTGAATTCTTTGCAACAGATAAATATCTCTATTGTCAGTATTTCTTTGTAGTCACAAAAAAAGGGAAAGCTGACAGCTGGCATTTTCTGAGGGGTGCCTTAAGTCTAATGAAAGATGCTTCAGGTCTAAAGAAGGGTTCAGAACCACTTTCCTATAGAAACAAGAGGTATTGGGAACAACAAAGTAGATACTGAAGAACTATACCTGAAAACATAACTAAGTCCTCTGGTACAGGGCATTTTGGGGGAGATCACATAAATAGCATAGAAAACTCTGAAATTCCATTGTGAAAGTTTATATACAAAAAACTAGAATTCTTGGTTCCAAAATGATACCTTTTATTAGACCAACTGGGAAATTGCAAGAAAAATGTCCTTTTCATAAGCTTTTGGGATCAAAGTCTAGTTGGTCTAATAAAAGGTATCATTATTTTGGAACCAAGAATTCTAGTTTTTTGTACATCTTCTTGTCTCAGACCAACATAGGTACCAAGTACAGCCAGACATTGTGAAAGTTTGACACTAACCATTCTAGTAAAGATAACATAGGCAGGATTTCTTGAACAATACATAACACAAGAAAGTGGGACAATACCATATAAATGTTGACAAAACTAGTTCCATTGATAAATTATCAACACTCTCACCTAAAGCCTCCAGACCAGGGTCATATGAAGTTCAAGTTATGGTCACATCCTTGTTTACACCTAAGAATCACAGAGGGAAGCTTTGGGATTAGGAGGAGTGGTGCCAAAATGGTGTTCAAAGGCAGCATAATTAAGAATGAGTGTCTGGCTCCTCTACAAACCCTACAGAACCCATTACCTGAATCCCATTGTTTTGACACCTCTGATTTAAAACAACAGAGAGCAACATAAGAGCTTTCATGTTGAGTATACAATCTGCCCTCTACCTTGTCTTTAAATCAAGATATCTTTACACAGTATTGTACTCTACAAAAGTGGACATATAGCCCAGAGCTAGGTGAATTCTTTAGTGAATGATGAGCTTGCGGAAAAATGCAGTTTCACGATGACCGAATTTATTCACAAATCTAGGTCAAGACTAATAGAAGAGAAAAAAAAATCAGAAAGGCCAGAATATTATTACATTTAACTTCTAATTTTAAGAGGACATTTTTATGTTTAAATTGTTCTGACTTGTTAAGAAAGGTTAAATAACCCCCGAGTGAAAGCAGACATTTAGTTTCAGGTGAAACGCACATCTCAACACACAAAAAAATATTTTTATAGTTTGGTCACTGACCTGAAGAATCTGTCATTTGTGTCGCTCGAAACATGTCTATATACCTTTAACTCAGCCAATTGGATAAAAAGTTGGCTCCACTTGTGCAAAGCTCCCACTGGCTTTTACAGAGACAGGATTTTAGCTAAGATCCCAAGTTTTGGCTAACAAATAATTGTCAGGTATAAGTGTAATGCAGAGAATCACAGGGAAATCCACCCAGCATGAAGCAATGATATAGATGATTTTTAGTTGGATGGGCCTAATTTTTGCATCTCTTTCTTGGTAAGGCATGCATATAATGTACGTGAAGCCTGTTTATTTGTGTTAACATTTGACAATGGGCTGGATTTTCAAGGCTAGGTCTTGCTTTTTGTGCCTCTGTGTTTTCTGGAGGAATGATGGGTGCTTGGGTTTAATGGTTTGAAACAAAACATTGAAAAGCCTAAAGGCCTGTCATTCTCCAGACCAGTCATTAATCCCAAGGACTGCTTGGACTTTGATCATTATTACCTAAATTTCATGGGAGCTTTTTTGGAAGCCTTTTCAGTTAGTATGTTGAAGTGCCCCCTGCCCAGAGCCCTTAAGTCTCATGCTATAATGCAATATACTTAAAATAAACTGACGAGGCAGAGGAAAATAGTTTTTTTGATAATGTACCTCTACCTGCTAATGAAACCCTATTTCTATCTTACCGTATTACTACTTCCAGGAATATAATTTTATGTAACAGAGGCAAACTGCAGAGCATTGACACAAACCAGTATGCCTTCTTACCTAGCCTGGAGTCATGTGTAAACATAAACATAAAATTGGTAGAAACTGAATCATGAAAACTGATGTTTTTATTAATAAGATATGAAGTGGTAACAAGGGAGACCCAACTCATAAAATATCAATGTATATTTAATATTGTGTTCACATGTTGCTTCACTGAAAAATATTTTGTAATATTTTGTTACTTTGGGCATAGTAGTGGCCTGAAGGCCCAATTAGCATCAGACCATGTTGTGCTGGAGAACACAAGAACAGTTGTTGCCCCATAGGAATGCCCTTCAGAAAGAATTTAAGACCAGATGTAAGAAGAAATATTTGGGGTTGACTTAGCAAACCCATGTCTCCTAAATGGTCTAAATTGCTCCTGCAATTAACTTGATCCAAAATGTGTGTTACAAGTAAGATAAGGAAACTGGGGAGTCCAAATCATATCAGAGTCATAGATATCAACCAGATAGATATAGGATGACAGAGAAAGGCTATAATGGGCCATGGAAGCTGTGTGCTAATCAATTCTTAGGTTTTGCTGACCTCTAGGGAAGGACTTACAGTAATAACTAGAGGCAAGATTTTTTTGTGATATCTTTTACTAGACCAATATATAAAGAGCCGCTGGACAAGTTTTTGGGCATCCAGTGCCATTCCTCAGATCTAAACCAGTACCAACTGGTACATTTTTTTTTACTAGAGCTTGCATTTTTTTTTTTTTTTTTTTTGCTTGTGTAGGCTGAGCTGTGCACCTGGAGAGAGAGAAATATATTAAATTGCTGTCTGTAATAGTGTAGGTAGCAATAGCGGGAGCACCTGAGAAATTTCTCTGCCTGCATCACTCTATAGGTTTGACTTTTTCTGGCACTGCTAGAAATCAGAATATTCCTGGGACGCTGAAATTGATTGGAAACAGTATTCAGAAGTTGAATTAGCTATGATATTCTGAAGTCAGATAGAAGGCAGCATAACATAACATCTGATGAAATTAATTCCTGCGCATGAAAGCTTATACATCTCTGATTCTGTTAGTTTATAAGGTGCATCTCTATTCTGCCTTATTCAGAAGTCACCACACTACAGATGCACAGAAAAATGTTACTGAGTTTAGTGTAGAACTTTATTTTGCTTGAGCAGTTATGTACTTATATTTTATTACATGACTAGCTTCTTGACTCAATTTGTCATTATGTTAGAGGCATCCTGCCTTTGCTTCCTGGCTTGAGTAGCTGGGTTCCCCAGTTCTTGGTGAGGAACTACAGGAGGGGGAATCTTCTTCTGTGGACACTTGGGGGCAGCAGAGTTACTCCTTGACCAATGCTCCAAACTCAGAAAGATTGTTTTGTTTTTTACTTTATATTGAATGTAGTGGCTTTTTTCAGTATGTAGATGCTTATGCACAGTCAATAGCACAAATTTGCCACAGAGTGCCCTGTTCATTCTGAGCTGACGTTCTAAGAACTTAAATGTTTGTTTAATACTTTGTGGCATAGGTTCCTGAGTAGCAGGAACACATCTTAAAAAGTATCCTTGTACAATGCAAAATTTTGTAGGTTCAGCATGTCTAGCTGAGTGTGGTAGAGAATTTTTGTAGCTGGAGTAAAAGCTCATGCAAGTTACAGCATTGTGTTGAAGTTAAGACAATAAATTAGGCTTCAAAGAAATGCAAAACAGATACTTAGATAAAAATATTTGCCTAAAAAGTTTGAAAATTAAAAAAACCTGTAGCTAAGCTGATGTGATCTCCAAAACAGTATATAGAGATGTATAAGATAGATGTTAAGAATATTCTAAAACACTTTCCTTCTGTATCCCTTTTATCTCCACAGTGTTGGATGGAGCTAAATTTGAGAAGGCCTACACCCAAAATGTCTTAATTAGATGTACTTTAATAACAGGGTCTTTAAACTAAGTCTACAATATGATTCAAAAGGGGGACAAGTGTAGTCTAGTAGTCTGGAGGCAGGACTCTGAATGATGAACTAATCCTGCTCTGACACTGACTTATTGCATGGCTTTCAGCCAGTCACTCGACTTCAGGTTTCCCTTGCTCTAAAGGGGTGATGACAGTATATATGAACATACTTCAAAGGCAGGTTTGTGAGCATTAACTTGAATAGTATTTGTAAAGGTTTTTATATTTAAGGCCTTATTATTATGTGTCTATTTTATATGGATTTTTAGCTAATTGAACTGGTTCTCAAGCCTGTTATCTCAGAGGTGTTAGTCACGCAGAGCAGCACTGCAAAGAAAATATCCCCGCCCTGTACAATTTGGAAGGATGATGATTACAACTGCTTTGTAAAAAATGGAAATAACAGCAATGTCTCTATGTACCCTAGGTAACTATATGCTAGACAGAGCCAGCCAAAGACGGCAATTGCAGCCCCATGTGGTCAACCACCTTCTGAGAGGACCACCACTTATAGGGACTGTACTTTCGGCACACATTGATTACTGGATGATCCTCTTCAGTCCTCTTCATAAGTTCCTTAATTCCTTACCACTTCCAACTGAGTGGTTGGTCTTCATTTGAATACTGTGTAGGTCAGGGGCGGGAAATCATTTTGGGCGGAGGGCCGCTTACTGAGTTTTGGCAAGCCATCGAGGGCTGCATGGCAGGCAGTCAGGGGCAGATATATATTACTTTTCTAATTGTTTTAGGGGCCCCGTCAGCTGGATAGAATGGCCGCATTTTGCTCACTCTTGGTGTAGGGTCTTCAGAGCCAGACATCGTAGGGAGGCAGAGAGGTGATGGATGCAAGGCCTTATAGGTTACTTTTGCACACTGCTCAACAAAACCTGGAATTTGTCTTGATGCTGCCTTTCACCTTTTTTGCTAAATGGATGAAATCCTCAACTGTTTGGAATCAATGGCAAAGCTCCCAAAGACTTTAGTACATACTTATTCCAGTGTCTAATTACTCTCATTGTCCCTGGAATGGTATGATACTTCACATTGTGTGCCCAGGCAAGAATATAAATCTCCTTTGCCAGATTTTGATTAGTTCTATGTTACTGTTGTGGTGGGCCTGGGCAAACCCCTTTTTTTGTACATACTGGCTGCATCTACACAAGATGCTAACTTCACAGCACTAAAAACAAGTACTATAAACAAGTAGTAAATGACTGCAGAGTAACCAGTGACTTCCCAGTAATGCCACCAAATGGCTTTTTCGTGACCCTGACTTGGCTGTAGTCCGAAACTACTCTGCAGTAGTGTTGCATCATGCTTTTTGCCATGCAACACTATTGCACAGTAGTCATGGGCTACTGTGAAGTCAGCATCTCGCGTAGATATGGCCACTGAATATTTATATCTGTACATGCATGAGGGAGACCTTCAATCTCACCTGTATTATTTGCGCATATACTAAAGTGATGGGCAATGTAATAGGATAACGTAGTCACAATCAGGATGTTTACTATGAACAGAATTGTGCAGAACTCAGAATTGAATTCTTTGCAACAGGAGAATTGCTCTCTTATTTTTCTGTAGTCAAGAAATTAGTGAAAATTAGCAGCTGCCATTTTCAGAGGTGTGCCTCCAGTCTAATGGAGGGTGCCTTGAGTGTAAAAGATGAATATGGGTTGTCAAATTGACAAAGTAATTAGTAGAGCTAACCACACATTGTCATGCATTAGTAGGTGCATCACAAACAGGTCCTGGGAGGTGCTCCTTCCCCTCTACTGAGCACTGCTCAGGTTGCAGCTGGAGTACTGTGTCCAATTCTGGGTGCCACAATTCAAGAAGGATGTGGACAACCTTGAGGAGGGCCACTCATATGGTTAAAGGCCTGTAGGGAATGCCCTATGAGGAAATGCTAAAGGATCTGGACCTTTTCAGCCTCTGCAAGAGAAGGCTGAGGGGAGATCTTGTGACAGTAAACAAATTCACCAGAGGGGCTGCAGGGAATAGGAGATACTCTGTTTACCAGAGCACCCCTTGGAATAATCAGAAACAACAGCCACAAACTGATAGAGAACAAATTTAGGTTGGACATCAGAAAGAACTTCTTCACAGTAAGGGTTGCCAGAATCTGGAATGGGTTTCCCAGGTAGGTGGTGCTCTCCCCTACCTTGGGGGTCTTCAGGAAGAGACACGACAAGCACTTGGCGGGGGTTACGTGACCCCAGCACTTTTTCTTGCCACGGGCAGGGGGTTGGACTCAATGATCCATTGAGGTCTCTTCTGACCCTAGCATCTATCCTCCCCCAAGTCGGGAGCTTCAGACGCCGAGGCTGCCAGCAGTCACTTCTGGGGAACTGGGACTCCTGATTGGCAGCTGAAAAACCGCGGGAATTTCAAATCCAAACTGAAACTGACAAGCAGGGTCTGACTCACTGCTCGGCGGTTGGGAGCGGAGCAGGGAGCCAAGAAGACCTCTGATAGAATTCAGGTGTGGTCTCGGCCACACGTGAGCCTAGCAGCAAAGGAGGAGCAGCAGCAGCAGGAGCGGCGGCGAAGCGGTGAGTGGGGCACTGCCGGCAGCTGCAGCTGATCTGGAGGGGAGCCTCCCAGATCACTTACAGTTAAGCCGGCAGGGAGCTGCACGCTAACAGCGCGCCGGCGTTTGCGCCGGTGTTCGCACAGGAGGAGAGCAGGAAGAAGGGAAGAGTGACGATAGCGGGAAGACCACTTTTTCTAGTAACATGGTGAGTATACGCAGTGCCACTGCCAGGGACCTGGCCCCTCCCCCTTCCCTGGTGCTGGCCCCCCGGCGCACTGCTGAGGCCGCCACCCAGACCGGGCCCTGAGCAGGCTACAGGGGATCCGGGAGGCAGAGGATGAAATTGACATGTACTTCTGTTCTCTGCAGGGCCAGAAACCTACTGAGGAGCCCCCCAGACCCAGAATAGCAACTTGTCAGTGGCAGCAAGTTCCCCCTGGACCCAGGGCAGCCCGTGCTGCTGCAGAGCCTGTACCTGAGGTGCCGCTTGGGAACAGGTATGCAGCCTGGCCACCCTGGAGGAGATTCCTGAGGAGAACCCCTCTCAAGGGGTTGTTCATGCACCATCAACGCAGGTGGAAGAGAAGAAGAGATCCCAAAGGAGGAGCAAGCATCGAGTCCTGGTCATCGGGGACTCCATCCTGAGGGGCACGGAGCGTCCCATCTGCCGTTCTGACCCCTTGGGCCGAGAGGTCTGCTGCCTGCCTGGAGCATGGGTTCAGGAAGTCACGGAGTGCATCTGGAAGATTGTTAGGCCCACAGATTACTATCCATTAGTGGTAGTCCACATGGGGACCAATGACACTTCGAGAGGCTGGCCAGAGGACATCATTGAAGATTTCAAGGCTCTTGGAGGGCAGCTCAAGACAATTGGAGCACAGGTGGTGTTTTCTTCCATTCTACCGGTGAGTCAATGGGGAAGGCGACACGAGGCATGTATCGAGGCTGTAAACCAGCGCCTTCAGGGTTGGTGCTGTGGTGTGGGCTTCGGATTCTTCGATCACAGCCCACATTTCTCTACGCGGAGCATGCTGGTGGAGGATGGACTTCACCTATCGCCTAAGGGTAAGCGTTTCTTTTCTTCCAGG
>JAGPOW010003648.1:3564710-3600388 GCA_030014935.1 Caiman crocodilus
CAGGGCTCAGTCCTCGGGCCTGTGCTGTTCAACATCTTCGTCGCTGACTTGGATGAGGGGGTGGAAAGCAAGCTGTCCAAGTTTGCTGATGACACCAAATTGTGGGCTGAGGTGGGGACACCAGAGGAGAGGGAAAAGCTGCAGCAGGATCTGGGCTGACTGCAGGAGCGGGCGGACAGGAACAGGATGGGATTTAACGTGGAAAAGTGCAGAGTGATGCATCTGGGGAGAGGCAACCCCCAGCACATATACTGGCTGGGAAGCTCCCCTCTTACTAGCATGGCGGAGGAACGGGATCTTGGCATCATTGTTGATACCAGGATGAACATGAGCTGCCAGTGTCAGACGGTGGTTGGGAAGGCCAACCGAACCCTAGCGTGCATCCAATGATGCATTTCGAGCCGGTGGCGGTGATCCTCCCCCTTTGTTAGATGTTATTTGTACTGTTTCTCCCTTTCAAGCATGGTTTAAGTTCCTAGTTTTTGCCCATATTTTGCTTTGCTGTCACCATTTTCCAGGTTACATGTCAAGATTATTCATTTCCCAGACAATGTGGGGAGAGTAGAGGATAAGCACAGCTTCCATATTATCTCATCAATACTCCTTTAAAATCAGCTGAATGGCTGGTGCAAAGCGACTCATTCTCATCCATTCTGAATTGACTGCATCACTTTTGCACTGCTTTTAGCTTCTGCCCACCCCTGTGAAAGGCCATCCTTCCCCTGAGGTGAGTTTACTTCAGTGTGACCGTATGACCATATGACTTTGTTCTCGTGACAAAGTGTAGTGTTTTATTATATGCCTTTCTTTTGAAGAGAGAGAATATGGGATATCAGAGGGATTCTTACAAAGTAACAGCACAATTTGGCTCTTTATATGTTATAGTATGTTATGGTTTGCTTAAAAATTGTTTGATGCTAATGAAAAGTGCTAGTCTGATAGTCCAGGAGACTGCTTTCCTCTCAACTCAGGACACAGTAGCAATGAAAGACTTCTTCACACTGTTCTGCCATTGTTTCAGAACTCGGACCAGGAGTGCCACCAAGATGAGGGGTGAAATGGCAGTAAGGGGTGATTTAGGGATTATTGCTAGATAAAAGACAGACAGACTATCAGACAGATGATACAGATACTTACATATTCCTTTTCTCTCTGATGTCGCTCCTCTGCCTCCTTCATCATTTCCTGTGACTGCTCCAACTTGGCATCTACCAGTTTCTGTTGAAGCTCTCTGTGCTTGAATATTTTGTCAAGGTGCTGCAAGAAAACAAACCCTGCTGAATGTGCAGGTTTACACATATAGCTTCATGCTCAAACATGTATGACTGCCTTCTGGGACAAGAATAAAACTAAAAGTACTGCAACTCTCAAACCACAGTATTCCCAGGAAACTCTAACACTTGTAAGAACAAGCTGTGTCAGAATTTATGCTGGAAGTGAAACCAGTACACCTAAAAATGCTCGTGTGCCCTTTTCAGAACTGGGCATTAAAATATATAGTATTTACCTATATCATCAGTGTGATCAAAGAGGCGCCAGCTAGATCTCGAAAAACTGCTCACCAAAACATAAACATAAATGACACACAGTTAACTAGTGAAGATTTTTTTGACTGAGAGAGGATTTGGGAAACATGTCTCAAAGCTAACTGAGCCCATAAAGAAAACAGGCACTTTAGGCCCACATCTTGCAAGGAGCCATTTACCCAGCTGCAAAGTATTTACCACCACAGAGCTCCTTTCAAGATCAAGGCCTTTGAGTATAGAGCACCTGCCCTCATTCAGCAAAGTATGTAGATGGGTGCTAATCTTCAAGAATGTGTGTTGTCCTATTCAGGTCAATGGCACTGTCTTTATTTAACAGATGTAAAGTTAAGTAAGGGCTTGTGTGCTTAACTGGATACCCATGTCTGATCTCCTGAACACACTTCTTGGTACCTTGCAGGATCAAATCTTCATTGATCATTATTTTTTTCTCTTCGCAAATCTATGTGCTCTAGCTCAACCTCATAACACAGCAAAAAGCACTGGGCAAATTTATTTGACCCCTATACACAGGAGGTTGGTCGGACTAGATGATCTAGTAGTTCCTTTCAGCCTTTAAAATATTTGTATATATAACAGCATCTCCAAAAGAAGTGCCAAGAATGAGTCTTCTGACTCTTGTACCCCAGAGTAAACCATGCCACTTTTACATAATTATAGGACTAAAAATCCTGAGAATATCCCTTTACTTTTTTGGCCCGCTATTAGAGACCATCCAAAGCACATATATTTCATTCAAGAAAAATCAGGAAGGTTTGAAAACATTTCTTGAATTTTTTGTGTGCATTGAAATGTTATGATCAGCTGTGATATTTACTGGAAGGATAATAGCTATCAAAAAGGCTGTGCCTGCCAAGTAGAATCTATTCAAAATGTCCACATTTACATTTTTATTAATCTGTAGAAAGAAGGACTTTACCTGCCTCCTTTAAAATCTTTGTTAAATTGGAGCATATTCTTAAATCTTTACTGTGCTACGCATACGATCTACTGCACAAAAGCCGCCATGAAAACACAATCGTTAACAAGTTGGGAGGACAGGAGGGCAATTAGACTGACCCGTATACACTTCAAAGTGTGCTTCTTCCTACCTAAGTGTCTGTTTGGAAGGCATGCATATTGTTCTCACCTCCTCTCTGAGTTCATATTGATCAATGATGCATTTCAGTTTCTCTGCCAACTCTGTGTTCTCTTGACATAGTTTCATATTCCTCTCACTTTGCTGTTCAATCTGAGACTGGATTTCACTCAGCGTGCCCTGGAAATGATTAGTTATCTCTTTTCTCTTCTCATCTTCCTCCCGTGCCCGTTGGATTGTTTCCTCCTGTCATTAAGAAGGTAGAGAACATGATCATTTAAATGGATAACACAGCAACCAGTTTGAAAAACATAATGCATTTGATTAGTGTGAGGGTTATCACTAAAGGATTACAGGGTTGCATTTCTCTTTGAAGCCCTGTCTATATTTCATATATCCAAGCAACAAGTATGACTATAAATACATAGATCAGATTACACAGTAACCTTGAGAAAAATGAGGAAAACTAAGTCTTGAATTTAAATGAATACTCTTCGACCAAAAGAAAGTACTTTTACCCCTTATTTTACAAGATAATGAATGTGGTGAAATTAAGAAAAAAGTCCCAAAACATTTTATTTGACCTGAAATAATGTGTTGTGATTCATTTTGATTTAACCTGTTTTCTTATAATGGGGGTCAATCAGGCCATTTTGAAAAGAGTCACAGAAAAGTAGGGCTGGAAAGGAACCTCAGGAGGCCATCTAGTGCCATTCCTATCCAGCTTGTTTGAGACAAATCCTTATCTAACTTATTCCTAAAACTACACAATCCTGTCATACAACTACAAAGCACTTTTCACTAAATCACCAAAAGCACCCTAACCTGCTACAGATAAAGCAGGGTAACAAGGGATGTCAATGTCCTGCTATTGCAAGGATAGTTAAAATTCACTCAAGAGCCCAAAAATTAGTTTAGAAAATGTCAAAGCAAAACGTTTTGACATTTCTCAAACGAAACATTTCATTTAGAAAAGGTCCAAATGAAATGTTTCAACATTTCCATATTTTCACCTGTAGTAGTGGGGGCCAACCTTTTTGGTGTTTTTACCACAACTTAATTTGGAACACTCCCCAAGTGCCACTCCCGTCTCCTTATAGATTCATAGAGTCGGGAGGGACCTCAGTGGGCCATCCAGTCCAACCCCCTGCTCCTGGCAGGCAAGAAAAGAAACATCATCCCTGGAGTCATGTGATCCCAGCCGGGTGCCTGTCCAGTCTCTTCTTGAAGACCCCCAAGGATGGGAGGAGCACCACCTCTTTGGGAGCCCATTCCAGATCCTGGCAACCTTGACTGTGAAGAACTTCTCCTAATGTCCAGCCTGAACCTTCTCTCTAGTAGCTTATGGCCATTGTTCCTTGTTATTCCAGGGGGTGCCCTGGTGAACAGATTGTCACCTACTTCATGTTGTTCTCCCCTTATGAATTTGTATGCTGCCACAAGGTCCCCTCTTAGACTTTTCTTGGAGAGGCTGAAAAGGTTAAGGTCCTTTAGCCTTTCCTCATAAGGCCTTCCCTGCAGCCTCTAATCAGGCAAGTAGCTCTTCTCTGGACCCTTTCCAGGTTATTTGCATCCCGCTTGATCTGTAGCATCCAGAACTGGACATAGCTTATCATGGTCATTATTTGAAACTTAGCAAAGTAATAAATTCAACTGAATGTTAAAAAAAAAAAAAAAAAAAAAAATCTACCTGTATTAGTTATACCTGTAACAAGGTTTTGTAACACTATGAAAATAAAACAGCCAGAAAATAAAAATCACGCAAATATTAAAGCATGCTGACAACACATTGTATCTTAGGTATTATTTACCATGCTGTAAAGGGAAAAATAATTGCTTGGACCAGGAAGATTATAGAAAAATATCACTAGTAAAAGGCACTTTGAAAAAACTGCTGCATTAGTTAGAGACCTGTAATGTTAATTTTGATCTTTTCCTCTCTCCCAAACAAAAGACTAGAGAATGACCAAGGTACTGGCTGCCTCATGGGGTTCTGGGACCTTGTATAAACTACTCTGCAGCACTAGGACTAACTACAGGCAGTCAAAAAGCCAGAGGCTGAATACATTCAGTCTTTGCAGGTTATTCTAAGCCAGGGATGGGCAATTAGTTTGGATTGAGGGCTGCTTATAGAGTTTTGGCAAGCCATTGAGGGCTGGCTGTGTGACAGGCAGCCAGAGGCAGATAAATATTAATTTTCTAAATTTTTTTAGGGGCCCCATGGGCTGGATAGAATGGCGTGGCAGGCCGCATCTGGCCCATGGGCCTCATTTTGCCCACCCTTGGTTTAAGCTGTGTAGATTGAATTGATAAGCAGTGCCAGGTGCCAGGCAGCCTGGGCCACACAGTGCTGCCCCATGCCATGGGAGAGGCTGTGCCAGGAGAGCCCCGAGCGCCCCAATGGCTGCTGCTGCTGCAGGGGGGAGGGGCTGTGTGGTGTGGAGGCCATGTGCCCTGTGGGGGCACGTGTGGGGTGTGGGGGAGGCATGTGTGCCCTGTGGGGGGAATTCTTGATAAGTAAATTATTATTTTTTCATTGTTTTTATTTCTTAGTAGTGTCTAGAGGCTTCTGAGATTGTATCCCCGTTGGGCTAGCAGAAAACACTCTTTGTCTAAGAGTTTACAACCAGATAGGGAAAGGAAGTATTATTACTGTCCCCATTTTACAGATTTGCCACATCGCGTGGGCCCAGCCTGGCATAGGGCCTTGCAACTTTGCATCCAATGGGCCACTCTGGTTGTCACTCAGGGGCCAGTGCTGCTCTCAGGGATCATGTGTTGTCAGGCCAGGTCCTGCCTCCATGGAACTGGCTTGGCCCAATGGCATGTGGGGCCCATGGAGGCAGGACCTGGCCCAGCACGACACAGTCCTTGAGTGTGATGCTGGCTCCTGGGTGACAACCTGAGTGGCCCAGAGCTGCCCAAAGGCCCATGACCCCACGCTAAGCTGGGTCTGCAGGATGTGGCACAGGCAGCGCTGGGTGTCAGGCAGCCAGGGTGTGCTGTGATGCCCCGCAGCACAGGGGGTGGTGTGCCAGGAGGGCCCTGCATGTCCCAATGGCTGCTGCTGCTGTGTGTGTGTGGGGGGGGGGGGCAAACAGGGGACCCACACAGTACCCTGCTCCAGTCCCCCTCACCCTGAAGTCCCTTACTTACCTGAGACGGAGCCTGGTCCCATCAGGCTGCAAGCTGTACCGCTCCAGGCTGCCCGACACGTGGAGGCAGTGTGCTGAAACACCTGGCAAGAAGCAGCTAAAGAGATGCTTTGGCTGGCTACCAGAGCATCTCTTTGGAGGACCCCAGCCTCTGGTTGCCTCAGGGCACGGTCCTGGACTGTGCCCTGTCCCACTTTTATTCCTTGGGTTTTATTTTTGATACCTGAATTTCCAGGTATCATATTTTGAGCCTGCACTGCAAATATACAGAGCAAGGAAAGTTTGTTTTGTTCCCAGCATACCTCTTGTGGCATCTCAAAGTAGTTTGAGATGCTGCAAGAGGCTCACTAGGAACAAAAGCAACCTTCCCCGCACTGCATATTTGCAACAGGCTTGTTTGGACATGCCCAAGGAGTCCCAAATTCCAGATGTGTGGGCTCACACATGTGGAGCATATGTTTGGGCTCATTTGAATGCGCCTAAGGAGTCCCATGTTCTAGATATGGCCCAGGGCCTCAAGTGAGTTTGACACCATTACAAAAGCTCCATTGATTCTTATCCCACAGTTTCTCAAGCTTTGTTTCTATAAAGCAAGAGCATTTTTTCCCCACAATAATGAAGATTAAGGGCTGGATTCTGTTCCTGGTTACTTTAGTTAAATTGGAAAAAAAATGAACTGATTTGGTGCTCCAGAGTCGCACTGCTATAGTAGAGCAGAATTTGTCTGTGAAGTTTCTTTTTAGCATATTTGACCCTAAACCTAATCATACTTTCTGCATTAATTAGTGCAATCTATGTTTGCTCTTCTAATGCCATTTCAGGGATAAAAGTCTGCTTTTACCACAGTTAGGCTATATCTCTCCTGTGCTTCCAAGTAGATGAGCTTCAGGAGACTAAAGTTTAGTTTTAAAATACTGTTCTCTTGAGCTAGCTCTCCATCCTTCTCCTACCTCCCTCTTTTCTTAATCTATTTTCTCCATCTTTCCAATAGCTGAATTATATGTCTGAGTTTATATTCCAGTATCATGCTGATATAGCTTTCATATGCTTCAGTGTTGTCAATGGAACTTATTTAATAAACTCCCATAAAATTACACAGAAAATACATTATGTATTATGTTTTCATCATGTGAATAAGAAATATATTGTACATTGGCTGGGGTCCTGTGACCCTGGCACTTGTTCCTGCCATGCTGGGGTCCTGTGACCCTGGCACTTGTTCCTGCCATTGGCGGGGGGTCAGACTAGATGGCTTGCTCTAGGCCCCTTCTGACCCTAGATACTATGATACATAAAAGGAAACTAGTAGAATTGAATTTATCTGGGCTTGATTCTCATCTTGACCTGCTGTACTGTTACTCCACTGAAGTCACACCAGTAAAAATAGGTATAAATGACATCTAATGGTCCCAAGATTCTGAGACAAGGCAATTTTTAAATGGTTTGAGGCTTTATCCCTGGCATTAGAAAGGAAAACCCCTCCCCAAAGCCAAAGGACAAAATTGCACCTCTCTGATCTGAACTGAGAAATTCTTGTCTGCAGGAATGCAGACATGTATTATATTATCTATTAAGCACCAGTTCCATTCTTGGATCTCCAATGAGTAGGAATCTAAGACACTGAATGAGCAATAAATATTCTTATGATATTCACATGACATAATATGTTATATGGTAAATGAGGGGAAATTTGGTGGATAGGTATGTTTTGTTTACCTTCTGCTACCTGAATGACAAAGTACTTAATACAGTTTTTATTTCTCTGTATTCTGCAAGATTAGCAAAATTTCCAATTTCAAGTATGAAAAATATCAGAAGTAAGCCTTCTGCCCTCATAAAACTGACTACAAAAGAGATTTTTAACTGACTTAAAAACAGATTTTAAACAGCAAATTTTTTATTTTGTTTATTAGTCTTATTTTCAAGCCTTTTTTCCTCTAATCACAAGGGCTAGAAAGTTACAAGACTGGAAAATGAGATTGTCATGTCATCACATGACTCCAGAAGTGAGGGCTATAAAGAAACAATGTTAATATTGTGAGGGCTGGCAATTCTATGTAAGGAAACAATTTCTTTATCTACACTTTTCATTCTTATCTATTCTACAGACAATATTTTTTTCTTCATAGTTCATTTTATCTTGCTTTTTTGGATGTCAGCACAAGGTCTACAGTGAGGTAGTGCCTCTATCCCCAGATTTAGTCTTTGGGTAAGGACAGATGTAACATTTGAAGTACTTCAAAGTGCAGCTGCCCTTAGAAGTGCTTTAAAAATGGAATGCATCAGCTGTGGACGGGTGTACAGCTCCCTGCCATGACCCCAGTTGGAGTCCGTCAAAATGACTGTAGCATGGTGGAAGTGAAGTAGACTGTCCCTTGTGTGCTCTGTCTCCATATCTCAGAGAACTCTCCTACCAACAGAACCCAGAAACCAGGGGTCCTGCACTCCTCTGTGCCTCTCAAACTTTGGAGGGAGGGGTGGACACTCTAGGACAGTGGAGGTGGAACATACAAGACTAGAGCCAGGGCACATTGGAAAACACTCACTGGAAGTCAGTTCTGCTTCATCCCCATCCCAGTGGTGTTGGGGTACAGCTGAGTTGCAGGTCACAGCAGCCCTTAGGATAGCAGGAGCTACAGAGCTGAGCCACAGGATGCATCAATTTTTAGGAAACTGAGGAGGTGGGGCAGAGGAGTTGTGCAAAGGGTGCTCAGTAACAGTGAATGGAGCTGACTGCCAGTGAGATTTCTCCTGTGTTCTCTGTTTTCCCGGAGCAGTGACGACTCATAGTGGGTACACCGGGGTGCATGTGCACCCCCTGAGAGCACTGGTGCACCCCCTGACAGGCCACATTCCTTATTCAGGTGATGGGCGGGGGGGCAGGTGGGAGCTGGTGCCCCCCCTGTGAGTGCTGACTGGGGAGTGGGAGTGCTGCGGCCAGTTCCTGGAGTGCCACAACTGCTTCCTGGTCAGTGTGATCAGCCACAGGAGGACCCCTCACCCCTGGTCAACGTGATCAGCTGCAAGAGAACCCCCCCGGTTGGTCTGATCAGCTGCAGGGGGACCCCCTCCTCCAGGTCGCTGACTAGTTGTTGGGGGGGTCATGTGCCCCCCACCGATTAATGCGGCACCAGTTGCCCATGCCCCAGAGCACCATCCTACTGGAACTGGGACAGGTGTGGAGGACACGGGGCCTCCAGCCTCCCAGTTCTGGGGGGGATGGGACACCTCTGAGGTGGCAGAGATGGGGCACACAGGAGAGCATATTGACATCTGCTCCATTCTCCCCACACTCCCTCTATTAGGTACGGGCAGGTGCAGAAAGCATGCACATGAAACAGGAAGTGCTTCATTTTGAAGCTTTTATAAAGAGTTATTTGTTTTCTTCAGGGTTATTTTTGAAGGACGTTCACCATTTTCAGAGTCATTTGAAGCACTTTAAGTGGTATGTCTGTCCACACTCTTTATGTATTCCATACAAAGTTTCATTGGTTAACTGAAGGTGTTGATAGGCATGGGGGGGAAAAAACCAGACTCTACCAGAAGCAGCAGCATGTTACTTTGGCCTGGCTCTGTGGCATTTGTAAAGATTGGGCACTTCAGTGGAGCTTTTAGCTAAAGCTGATTCAATCAGGTATTAGATAAAAGTGCGGAAAAAGTCCCACTAAAGTGCCCAATCTCTATGGATGTTGGAAAAGCTAGGTGCAGCTAATCCACTGCCTCTTCTGGGCATTTGCTGGGCTTGGGGTGGAAGTGTGCTGACTTTAAAGTAAAACGCTGTTTTTTTTCCCCGCATCTGCAAGCAGCCTGAAGGCCTGGCTTTCTAATATGACCTTGTTAAACCTGTACTAACCCTTGAGTGAACACTTTTAAATCACTTTAAAAATGCCTTATTGGTTTAATTTACAAGAGTAAATTAAACTGATAGAAACTCTCTGAAAACAAAATTAAGTGTCCACAGAGAGGTTTGTCCTGGTTTGATTCAAGAGCTTTTCTCTTTTAGCATGGTTTCTTTGTGTAGAAAGGGCCATAACCTCTCCTAGGCTAAGTACAGACAGTCAAAAAGCCTGAGGCTGAATAGTTTCAATCTTTGCAGGTCTCTTGCAAACCCCAGCTTGGGGTGGGGAGGGCTGGTTCTGGGCTGGGTGGGAGCATTCCCCTCCCCCCAGCCCTTTGGAGATAACGACAGCTGGTAAAGGTGTGGGGATAAGGGATCCCAGCCCAGGTATCTAGGCTGCAGGGGGAGACAGAGAGGAAGGGACTTTTCCTCATGTGGTATAGACCCCAGATGGGGCTCCTGTGTTGGGTGGGTGCATTTCCCCACCCCTGCAGCCTTTCCAAGGCAAGGGCAGCTGGGGGGTGTGGGACTAAGGTGATTCTAGCCCAACTCAAGAGTGTGTGTGGGGGGATGATTAGCCCCACAGAGGATGCTTTCTCTCCCCTTGTGCTGTGCAGACCCATGCTAGGAGGACCTGGGGTACCTTCCCGTGGCCCCCATCCTGCCACTGTGTTGATAGGTACAAGCAGCAGCTAGGGAGCAGAGGCTTTACTGCTTCAGCTCCATGACAGCAAGGGGTGGTGGGGCAAGCCCTACTCTGCCGGAGCAGACAACACAGCTCAGGGCTGCAGAGCATCCTGGGATGCTGAGGCACTATGAGTTAACTGGAATCAGGAAGGGTTCTGGGACAGAAATTCCATAACTGGTTTGACCTAAATCAGGTAAGTCTGTTACTACCTCCAGGTTTATCTTAAACGGGTTTCAGCCATTTTGAAAGTAATTTATGTGCACTGAACTTCTGTTCTATTATAGGTATAATATGGTTTCTGATCACTTAAACCAGTTTAAACGTCTATCCCTAGCCCTAGAAGCTAGTTTGCTAATGCTCCATTTTCATCAGCTTATAACTAACATTTAGCCAGGTGCAGACTTTACATTTTTACCAGTATAAGCGATTGGAAACCAGTCTATATCCATAAAGGAACAGAAATTTGACAAGCACAACTGGTTTATAGCTGTAACAGGACTGAAGTTCAGAACACAAAACTGGTTTCTACTGTAACAGAACAGAAGTTTAGCGCACATAGCCTGGTTTAAAAATGGTGGAACCTGGTCTAAGATTTGATCCCATCCCCAAAGGGTGAATGTGCGTTCTGTTTGCTACTGATCTAAACTACACCACTTGCAGAGAACTGCATAATTTGGATCAATTCTGCCTCGGGCTTTTTGAATGTCTGTACCAAGCCTTTGAGTGTAGACTCTGCAGGTCAGTTTCTCAGCTGGTGTGAATCAATGTGGCTCCTTTAGTAGTCCACAAAGCAGTATTGATTTATATCAGCTGAGGTTCTGCATCTGAGACTTGAAATCTGTTGCTTTATGTAAACTTTATACAACATGTACCTACAAAAGGATTTTCCTTTGCATCAATAGATCAAAGCACAGATTTTTTTCTGTAATGACCACAAGAACAACAAGTACTGTTACATCTGCTGTTAATTCTTTCTGGTATTTTCAAATACCTGATTAGAATGTTTATATCCAAAAGAAAATATATAGAGAATTAGACCTTTAAAGATATCTGGCTACGTTTTAGATTTAGCATCTAAATGGCATAATATATCAAGGAAGAGTGAGGCATAGTTTAAATCATCATACCCCTTAATTTTTTTTCTCTCAAACTCATATTGTAAGTTCAGAAGTTTTTTGTGCACCCAATCAACATTCCCCCCATCTTCAAAGCAAATCAGGCCGGTCAATATTAATTCCTTTTTTCCAAATATCCCACTGTCCAAATTATATCATGATACCTGAGAAACTATAGAGAATCTTTGGCAGAAAATCATCTGTGTGTGCGCACACGCACACACTCACTCTTTAATTTGTACCTGTAGATTTACCAACACAAATTATCTACATAAATAATTTCTGTATGTTTATACATTTATATGCATGCTTATTGCATCCAAATTTTGTGTACCATAAGGCTTATCTCACAATTCTGAATCAAAATCCCCATACCATTGCTGTAAAGAAAAGTTGGACTCTGTCTGAACTCTCATTGTAAAGTGTCTTCTTTAGGAGCTGTTTTAAGCAACCTTAATGTAAGTAGGACTCAAACGCACTGTAAATAATTGTATATTGTTTACATTCCTGTAAAAATTTGTTTCAGTGTGATGGTAGACCAGAATGAGGAGCTTTATGAGCCTGCCCAGTTAGTATGGGATTTATGTTCTGCTGTGTAATTTGAGAGGCCCCCTACTTACCTTGAGGGTTTTGTTGTGTCTCTGGAGCTCTCGACAGAGACTCTCAAGTTTGCTGCGGGCAAGGATGGCTCTACTGTGCTCACTCTGCAGCTGGTCCTTCTCTTTGATGATCTGTGCCTGTCTCTTCTGCAGGTGCTTCAGTTTTTTCTGCTCAGCACGGTGTTCTTCCAGCTAAAGAGAGGGAAAGAAAAGAAGGAAAAGAATATGTACACAGGGCTTTCAGTTCAATCTCATTCTTTCATAAGCATTTAGAAACTTGCTCATGTTTTTTAGCACCTATTGAAGAAAAGCAAACTGCTTATGGTAAAATCACAAACCTACTTTCTACAATAGCCCAAAGAATGGTGTGGAAGCATTGAAGGGGAAAGAAGTGAGAGAATGGAGTATTAAAAATTATTTCAACTTTTTCTTCTTCAGTTTGCTAGATCCAAATTTATTTTGAATACCTGGTTATTATCTTAGAGACAAAAAAAGTAATCGGCACTCATGGCAGAGGTGATATCTTTTATTAGACCAATTAGATATTTGCAAAAAAAATTCTTTATTTGCAAGCTTTTAGGCACAAGCCTCCTTCTTCAGGCATAGGAGAAAGCAAAGATTGTAAAAGTTCTCCTAGGTAGAAATAAAAATTCATATTTAATTTTGCTGAAAGCTTGCAAATATATATTTTTTGCAAATATCTAGTTGGTCTAAAAAGAGATATCACCTCTGCTCTGAATTCTGATTCCTGGTTATTATCTTAGTTTTTGTTTAGTTGTTTAAACTGCGGCAGTAACTGGAGACTCGTGCAATGGGATTTGTGAGGGGCAGGCAGATATATCAGGAAAAGGAAAAATGCTACATTTTCTGTCTTTTTGGGCATCTGTTTAAAAAAAAAAAAAAAAAAAAGGCACCTAGAGATCAAGAATGTAGCCTCTCTGGGTGCATACAGACAAGAACACAGATGCAGTTTGTGACACCAAAAACCCATCTGCAGCACTGCAAAATGCACACGTTGCACATGCAGGCATCACCATGCTGCTAATTTGAAGAATAGCAGGTTTTTTTTACACCGGGATCTCCCAGTATAAAAGGAAACTGCCAGAAAAAAGTGGGGCAGGGCATGTGGCAGCAGCGTGTGCTACCTGAAATGAGAGCCTGGTTGGCCAAAGCCACACTCCAGCCGTCAGGCTCTGCATGCCCGGATCACCGCCGCTGCAACCCTGGGAGGACCCCAGGACTCCAGATAAGGCTGCTGGGGCTAGCCCAGGTGCTGGCCCCTGCCTCCTCTACCCCACCTGGGGCAGCTTGCTGTGCACCACAATGTGTGTGCAGGGGCTTTCCCTGGGGACTAGTAGCAGCAGCACAAATATGTGCTGCTGCTGTTTGTCCCTGGGGAAACTCAAGTTCACACTTGTGAGGAGACACTTTCTATGGGTTTCTGTTGTCACTGATGATATATCCTTCAGTTGTAAAAGTTCCTTTAGGGCATAGGATAATAATACTAGAATGTAATGGCTGGTATAATTATCTAGAAAATGTTTTAAAATATTTTCCATTGCCTAATTCTAACAAAGTACACAGGAGCACAATTTTTTAATTCGAGTTTGGTAATCACTGATGCTGTTCCTTAGCTGGCATTGCACATTCTACAAAAAAATTAAGTAACATATTATTTGCACTATGCTGGTCAGTTATAGAAGTTACATGGTATTATTTTTTGTTGCCTGACTGTCAGTTGACCTATGCAATGCCACAATACAATGCTGAGGAAATGATTACAATAGAATAGAAAGTCTCAATTTCACAGGGCCTATTAGCATTTGAATGACGCTATAGCCATGATTATCCAGGAAATGTGTGAGAGGCAAGGATTTTGGTGCATAATATCTTTTATTGGATCAACTGTATGGTTGGGATAGACAAGCTTTCAAATGCAATGCAATCTTCTTCAGGTCAATATTATTAGTTATATAAGGCATCCATTCAGTGACCAGAAAAATACCATGTGACTAATCAAAGCAGTACAGATAGTGATTTATTTATTCAACTGTGAAATGCACAAGTCTTGATATCTACAGGTCAGAAATATGAAGAAACTGAGGAAATATGAACCCCCCCATCCTTTTAGAAAAAGCATTACTGCCCTAAGAATGTCATTAACAATAGTGAAACCCCTGCTATCCATAACCCCAGTAGCATAACTAAGGCAAGGTGATTGGAGCAACAGCCCTGGGTGCCAACTTGTGGCAGGGGATTGCAAAATGATAACATCTGCTGCCACAGTTGCATGTCTGCATTGGCAGCACCAGCAGCCTGAAGTCACTGTCGCTCTGCTGCACCTCTGCATAGGCGCATCTACACGTGGGAGCACGTGTGCTTGCAACAGCTCAAGTAGAAGTGGTGCAAATTTGAGCTGTAGGTTTTTGCCTTAGCACATGTGCCTGGACATGCACTTTGGTGTGGAGCAAATTGTGCCAGTTAGGCCAAAAGAACCCCGCCTCGCTTCTCTCGGAGCTGCAGCCGGTGGGAGCTAGAGCCCGGGGCCAGCACCTGTTCTATCTCCAGCAGTATAAAACCTGCCCTCTCTTGGCCCCATCAACCCTGTCAAATAGCTAAGGGCTACTCGCTCTCAGGAGCTTCTGGGGCCCAGCCAATTGGTACCTGGGGACACTAACCCTTGTGCCAGCTGAAGCAGCCCTGAGAGTTCTCTGCCAGTGGGCTGTGGCTGCAGAGTTGGCCTTTGTGTGGCACTACTGCCATTTGTGCCCTTGCCTGCCCATCTAGGCAGCTATCACCCAGAAGATGTCCCTAGTGTGGTGGCCTGCTTTGAACTGTCAAAGCATGTCCTCCTGGCCCCAATTGGCCAGGAGGTCAGCCACAGCCAGCTGGGTCCAAGATGCCAGCTCTGAGCAGGCTCTTCTGCCTGGCTCCTGCCACTTGTCTTCCTAGCAGGAATTCTGGTGTGCCCTATTTGAAAACTGAAAAATCCCTGATTAAAAAAAAAATCCCAAAGTCACTATGTAAAATACCCCCAAATCCATGTTCTTCCATAATTAAAACAAAAAACCACTATATATATGTGAGAGACGGAGAGATAGCAATCAGTTGGGCAATGTTTTATTGCTATAGCTATGGTGTTCAAGCAATTTGGAAGCCATAGAGCAGTTAGAACTCTCTGTGACTCCTTCACTAACCACGGTGTGGGGACAGCTGCCCCTGCAGCCACAGTTCCTGCCAGCAGATTTCATCCCGTCTAGCAGCTGGTCACGCAGGGTGTGTGCTGGGGGAATGTGAGGTTTGCAAGATGGGGAGAAGGGAGATGGAGGGATGTGGGTGGCTGTGGAGGGATATGAGAGGCTGTGGGGTGTGTGGGTAGGTGTGGGTAGATTGTGGAGGGACTGTGAGGGGGTCCTGCTCAGGAGGGGTGGGTCCCCTGCTCCCCACAGGGCACATCCCCCTGCACAGCTCACAGACTGCCTCCCACAGGGCTACAGCCCCCGCCAACAGGGGCCACATGGTCCCCACAGGCAGCAATCGGTGTCTGGGGGAGCAGGTGGGGTTGGTGGGGTCCCCCCATGGTCCCATCCCCCACCTTCTAGTTTCTGGCAGGAGCCTGGGTCTAGCTCCCTGCAGCTGGCACACTGCCTGCCCCTCATGGCCAGTCATAGAGATACTCTGACTGCTGCCCTAACATCATTGAGGAGAACCAGCCCTCTAGTTGCCTGCCCTGCTTTTTTCTCTCATGGATTTTTTTGATCCCTGGATATCCTGGGGTCTAATTTTGCCTCCACACTGTAAATTTGCAGTGCAGGGAACATTTATTTGTTCCTGCAGGTACCTGTTGCAGCATCTCAAAGGGCTTTGAGACACTGAAAGAGTCTCAAATATTAAATATAGCAGGGCAGGTCAGCACTTTAGGCCATGTGTAGACAAAATGAAAGGCATGTGTGTATGACACTTTAAAGCGGGTTAAATGCTTTAGCACCACTTTAATGGTGTCGGTGTTTGCACCCTTGTGTGGATGCACCCATTGAAACAAACAAACAAACAAAACCCAACCCACAAGCAAATTAACAAACAACTAGCCTATCCCAAGCAAAATTTCCTCTCCAAAAAGGCCCTGTAAGAGGTCTGTTTGCACCAGGGGGTTGTGTTGTTCAAGGGGTTCATGTTATAGCATGCTGATCAGGACACACACATCCTGAGGTACAGCATCAAGATGCAAGAATTCTAGTTTTGTTAACAAATATTTGTTAACAAAATTACACATGTGGGTAGCACTTGGGTTCTGTCAACTTTTGAAGACCTGCAAAAACAGCCCTATAATACCATTTCTCACACTGGACACAGGATAGAAATCTAGTTAAGCTGACTAGAGGCCTATCACCTCCTTAAAAATGTTCTGTTCTGTGTAAAACAAAACAAAACAAAACACCCCCAAAACCCCACAGTCCCTTCTATTATATATGTACAAGCACAATATAGTTTTCACAGTGGTCAGGCACATACTTGGCCCCCAACGTTTGCATGGAATAAGAGGTGGTGCAGTCTCCATAAAATACTCCATGGACTTTAATACCTTTCTGTTGATGTTATATTATTCTACTATAAATTCAAGAGCCCATATTCAGGGATAAAAACAAGGCAGTGTAACATTAAAAACTATGCTCCATATACTGTTCACTGATCCTGGCACATGTTTGTGAGCAGCATTGCCTGATTTAAAAAATGGACCACGTGTCAACAGAAATACCACAGAGTAGTCTTTGAAATATTTACATCTTTATTTTTATTCCAAGGGAACTTTCCTTTCCTCTATACCAGTGATTCTCACCGTTTCATGAGATCCTTTTGTGCGGTACTTAGGTGTGCAAATACTTGCACATGATTCATCCAATAAACCCTGAGATTTCAAAGAAGACTTCACAGTATCAAAAACATTCTGAGCACTTGTGATCTTATCTGAATTCTTTGCAACAGAAGAATTTCTCTATTATTTTTCCATAGTCAAGAAACCAGTGAAAGCTAAGAGCTAGCATTTTCTGAGGACTGCCTTGAGTTTAATGAGGATGCCTTGAATCTAATGAGGTTGAAAACCACTGGTCTGTCCTATCAGCATATTATCATATTTAGGAATAAATATGTGTATTAGACTTAGCATGTCTACCTGATCATTGATTATTTACATAAAACTAAACAATAAAGTACTGTTGATGATAGGCATAACCCAGAAAAGGACAAGGGGAAGAGGTTGTTAGTTTAGGTTATGTGATATATAGCTCAGATTAGAATGATAGTCGTAGTGAGTAATGTTTTATATTTCTGTTGCTTGGTGAATTTCTGCATGTGGTCTGCAATTTATCTTGGTGTTACTGAACTAACTATTTTATGAATCAAATCACATCAAGTCAGATTGCAAATGAAAGCAATCGGCAGCTTCAGATACTTTTGCATCTCAGCTTTAACATTATCATGGAATCATACAGAATCATCATGGTGATGCGCTATGTTGCTGTATAATGCGCTATAGCAACGTAGTGATAACATGAGTCTACATGTGACCAGCAGCTACTTTCCCTCAGTGGCACGCTCCCTCATTTTAGTGTGCTTCTATGGTGAAGTAGTGGCTTAAAACTAATCCTGTGCTGTAGTACCAAAGTTGCCATAGGGTGATGTGTAGATGTGCCCATAGAGAAGTAAGGCTGGAAGGAACCTCCAGAGGTTATCTAGCCTGACCCCCTGACTGAGGCAGAGTCACCCCTATCCAAACTGTCCCTTACAACACAACCATAAACTGTACATAAGACTACCATCAATCCTGACACAACATAGACCTAACACCCGAACCTGTCGCAGGTAAAGCAGGTGAACCAAGACAGGCAATGTCCTGCTTCTATAAAAGGTTGTCAATATATGCTCAAGAGATCCTGAAACAGCCCCATGCAACCCAGTAAAGATGATTTAATTCTATGAGGATTTTTCAGCAAGCCCTGAGTTAATGTTATTAATCAATTTGCATTGGCAGGGTCAGTGTGGCTCAAAATGCACTCTTGCTTCATTTGTTCCCTTTGTTAGGAGCCCTGACTATATGGACCAAAATTTTCTATTATGTTCAAAATGTCTTTAAATATAGCAGGGCAGGTTGGCACTTTAGGCCATGTGTAGACAAAATGAAAGGTGTGTATGTATGATACTTTAAAGAGGGTTAAATGCTTTAGCACCACTTTAATGGTGCTGGTGTTTACGTGCTTTGGTGGCATATTGCATATTAATTCCAGCCACTATAGGAAATTCAGTGTCAATGCACCTTTAATGACTTGGGGTGCAGCCACAGAGCAAAGCATTGGGCTCTGTGCACCTTCATGGCTCTGCAGGAAGCCCCTGCAGGCAGCCTGGCAGCAGCCCAGGAAAGCAGGCTCCACCCAGGAAAAGCAGGGAGCCTCTGATTTTTTTTTTTTTCTTTCCCCCCTGGAGCCTGCCTGCCTGAACTGCTCGGGGGCCTGGTGTTTCCCTTCATGGCTGCGGTGCCCCCCGGGTGCCTGTGGGTGGGTGGTGCCTTGTCGGGGGGTGCGGAGCCCGCCACTGCTGTGAAGGGAAGCACCAGCCCTCCCCTTGCACAGCCCAGGGACTGCACCAACGGCCAGCAGCTCACCCTCCCCTCCCTGCTGGAGAGGCAGGTTAGTCAGCAGGGTGTGTACATGACACAGGGGTTTAATCGGCCCTAAATTGAAGCAGTGTTTTTGAAAACACACCACTTCAATTTAGGGCCCTTTTTTTGTCTACACATGCCCTTAAAGACTATGTGCTTCTGAGTTAGCTGGTCTCTAAGGTGCAACCCTTTCTTGGCTTCTGCCTGTCTTCAGACTAATATGGCCAAGTACCTCTCTCTAAATATGCCAAAGTTTAAGTTATAGTAGAAGGAATAATGCTTTAACTTGTACCATAAACATAATGTCCCTTTAAATACATGCTTAAGTCCCATTAAACTCAGTAGAAGAACAGAGGCCCAGGATATGAATTTAGAACATTTACTAAAAAAAATCAACTTAGTTTTGTGATAAAACACCTCTTACAATTGCAGATACATTTGTATATAAAACCAATTATAAAATCAATGATATGTGAGGCAGATTTTTAATATTCTGCAAAAATTCAGCTTCATTTCTATATGTATGATAGCTACAGCCTGTGGCATTTAGAAAAAGTCTTGATCCAAAAATAGTGCATCTTACAAAGTATGAAAAGAACAAAGAAGGGGAAGTGGGTGGCTGGCATGGTTACAGGGTAAAGTTATGGTTGTTAGTACCTTGACTGTTCATTTCTATATTTTTTTGATATATTAGGTTCTTTTAAATTTAAGTTTGACTCTGTATTTTCTGGTTTTCTATATCTCTTCCCCCTTTTTCAATAAGCACATTTTTGATCTTAAATTATTTAAATGTGTTTTCAACTTTACAGTTTACCGGCATTTTTAAGCCTGGGTATTTTATCAATAAAATCATATCCAAACCTTTAAGAAGATGTCAAAAATAGTAGGATTTCCTTTTAATATATGTTCACATACAAACATATGTATATAAAGAAAAGGTAAAATAAAACTGTCAATCATTCTTAGTAGCTATAGAGTATCCAAAATAATGCTCGCTTCTGAAGGTAAGGATTCCACTAATCTTCAATAAGTATTAACTTGATAATGCAAAACCATGCTCAGTTTCTCTATTTTCCCTAATCTATTTTAAGAGGCAAACAGTGCAGGAACCAATATACTAAGAAAAACATTGCCTGAGGTGGGTAGGCTCAAATATGATATACCAATAACTGCTATTGTTTTTCTCTCTCTTAAGTGTTGTCAAAAGTACAAACTTGACCTACTGTCTCCTCCTGTACTGTGTAGTGAGCTAATTGTAATTCTTATCTCCAGAGTATGTTTCCAAAACAATGGCTTGCACCACCCTACCTTTTATTTTGGTGTCGGTTTTTTGACCGTGAGATCTCCCTGGGTCAAACCTGCCCCCCAACAGGTCAAGGTAGCAGCATGAGGAATGCCTGCATATGTGGTGCCACATTCTGCACGTCTGAGCTCATCTGGATGCAGCCAATTTGTCCAAATCCTGCAATGAGCTCAGCTCAGGAAGATATTTGTTCCCACATCGACCCCAGCCTACTGAAGCAGAAAATCAGCTCTCGTCAAATTAGATGAGGCTCTATACATTTAAAGGGGGTTTGTCACTGGCAGTTCACTATAGGTTTTATGCCTTAGATTGCAGTTACATGATCCAATGCTTCACTGTGTTGTACTAAATGGTACATGTACAATTTGAATATAAAACCCAACTGAACCACGGTGGTAGTCTGGTACTTTGTGCTGTTTTTTACAGTGTGCACTGCAAAGGAGGGTCAGGGCCCTAAGAGCCAAATCCTATTCCATCTATTAGACATTTAAGTGGACTTAGGTGCCTGATTGATCCTATTTTACCCTGTTTGATTCCTAAAAATGTATTCATGCATCTATTTTTGTAACTTGGTGTCATCTTAGCCTTAAGATTAAGTTACAAAAAAACAGCAAGGAGGAAGGCCCATTTGCTTTTTGTATTATCAGTTTTTCATGGACTCAAGCAGAGTAGAATATGATTGCATATAGGTTTATTAGTTCATTTAAGCGCCTAATAGGTAGGCTGACCATAAGGAATTCCAGACATGCTGGACACTGCCTCGCAATGGTGTCTGCCTGGCTAGCATGCTGTGCCACTCTGTACTGCTCTGCTTCCTCACTAGATTGCAACCCGAGTCCTTGCATTTCCAGAATGTTCATTTTAACTCTCACCAGCTGGCCAGGACCAGCCTCCGAAATTCAGGACTCTCCTGGCTAAACTGGGTCACCCTGCTAATAGATGTTTATAACACCTTTGAATAGGTATAAATAGTGATAGAGAGTACAAGAAGTAAAATGCCCTACTTCCGGGCTTGTCAATCAGGGGTACGTGTACCCCTGGGGGTATTGAGAAGGCCCTAGGGGGGTACTCACAGGCAGGTGGGGATGGAGTGTCACCATGCACCATCCTGCGCTGCCGTGCAGGTGCTATCCACCAGGGTGGACACAGGGGTGGGGGAATCTTGCATACAGTGACTGCTGCCACTCTGTGTCCAACTGCATGCTCTCCCCCACCTTGGTATCTGGCTGTGCACCCCTTGCTTGGCACCCACGGGTACACTGCCCTGTGTCTGGCTGCCGGGGGGTACAAAGATTCAAAAAGTTTGAAAACCCCTACTCTACATTATATATGTTTCATAGTCAGAGACTCATAGGGAAACTGGGCTGGAAAGGACCTTCAGAGGTCATCTAGTCTGACCCCCCCTGCCTGAGGCAGGATCATCCCTATCCAAACTGTGCCATACAACTATAATCTAAACTGTGCATAAGACTACCATCAACCTTGACACAACAGAGACCTAACACACTAACCTGCCCCAGGTAAAGCAGGAGAACCACAGTAGCCAATGTCCTGCTTCTATAAAAGTTTGTCAGTATATGCTCAAGAGGTTCTGGAGAGAGGGCCATGCCCGCCCACTACAGAGGAAGGTATAATCCTCCATAGCTCATACCAATACAACCATGGGGTAAAATTCCTTCCTGACCCCAAATAGGGCAATTGGTCTGACACTGAGCAGAGGGGCAAGACCTTCTAGCCTGGAACCTCTGACCCTGCTTCTAGCAGGGACATTGGCACACCCCAGCCAGCATTCAATGCCTTTGGGAAGGTCTGAAGATACCTTGACACATATAGCAGAAAAGGGGAGGGAGGAACCAGCAAAGTCCAGAAGCATGGGAAATCAGAGGTATAATAATACCACTTCTGGCTTTCCTGGTGTTACAAATGATATTGTTGTGGATTCTACTCTCAACTACATGCAGAACAGGACTTATTTTAAGGTAAAAAGAGTCAGGGTAGTGTATATGACATTGGAATCTGGCCTAAAGTATCTGTGGAATTTACGAGCTGTGTGCTGGTGGGGTAAGAGGGAGACATATGGAACGAGAGCAACTCTTCTGATCCTTGATAAATCAAAGAATACTGAGAGAATAAAAAGAGTAAAATTGAATCTTCTGAAAAATGGACTGGAAACTGTGGTAAATAAATAGGTTTGATAAGGAAGTATAATCTTTATTTTGGCTATAGCTTTACAGCAGGTTGGCAAAATTATGAATTCAAAATTATACTCCATTTTACTGGAAGTTTTTGTACAGATTTCACTTCAACTCCAAATGTTCTATGTCATGAGCTGTCTGTCTTAAAAAACTTATCTTTTCTTCCTTGACCTTTCTGGTTTTTTTGTGTCCTGGGTATGATTTATTATTTAACTCTGAAAAGTGTTCTGGGACACATTTTGTATAAAAGGGTCTAAAATGAATACTATGAGTGCCTATTGCACTCTTTATCTTGTTTCTAACCCCAGGTATAGATTGATTCCACAAAAGGCAACAAATGTTTTACGAACCAGCTCAGCATACTTCTTAAATAACATGTCAAGCTTCTCCTCTGGCGTATTCATCTTGTTCAAGCTTTGCATCAGTAAGGTGGCTTCTTTACCTGAAAAAAGAAATAGAAAATTGATAGCAAAGGAGGTTTGTACATGGCATGCTTTTAATAAATAGGAGATTTGATGTTCAAATCTAAACAATTCTGTGAGAAATTAAGCATCTTGGATCAAGGGAGGGTGATATCGTGTTTTTGTTATATGGAAAAATAGTCTATAACTTGTTCCTATTCTAGAACTTAGCCATGTGCAGTTTTCTATTTATGAGAGTAGATTTTAAAAGGTAAAAATGCCTATAGGCACCTAATCATCTGAAAGTCAGTGGGAGTTAATTGCCTTTGAAAATGTGCCTCCCTACAATTTATTGGGGAGAATATGAAATATCTGTTCAATGTTTTTTGTGAAGCGATTGAGTCTTATGCATTGTACTGAAATAGAAGTTTGCAAACTTGGTTCTCTGGTGATACAATAGTGTGGATTTGGAAGCCAACTGAGAATTCCCTTTGTAAATGTAAAGCTGGCACAGCCAACCACCATATCACTCTCTTCCAAAGCCAGAACGTAGTATGGTAGGGTATGGAAAGAACATGCTGGATGTGAGCTGAGCTGGGGAAGAGTGGGGCAGTATTCTGTACCACTGTACCAGCTCTTTGTAACCACATACCAATGCATTACTTCTACTCAGTTTAACTGATCCATGCAATCAGTGAGGTCCTTGATCCCACTTGAGAAGCTTGGATGCAGAAGGGAATCAGGTCCTATATTATCGATCGTATTACATGTACATTCACAGACTAATACCCATGTCTGTCACTGAGATGAAGAACAGTATCTGGGTTTCCCTAGGCATGTCTACACAAGATGTTTACTGCAGAGCTGACTAGTTAGCTCCACAATAAAGTCTCAGCATCTACACATATGGCCCTATTAAACTGCAGTAAACTAATAAATACTGCTGTAGGATAGTACTTGTAAAAGTAAACATTTGGAAAAGCAAACTTCATTGCTAAGCAAGAATGAAGGATTTTTTTCACTTCCCTGTCTGACTTGGACATTGGACACCTCCATGGAAGAAGACAACCTAATCTACTCATCACAGAGCAACAGTCTCACAAAAGGACTTTGAGATACCCAGAGGAATAAACTTCCACCCTCTACCTTCCCTGTGCAAAATTGAATTTATTTTCTATCTAGGGGAACTTTTACAATCTTTGAATTCTGCTCAGCGTGATAAGGGTGTATGTGCCTGAAAGCTTGCAAAGAAAGGACTTTTTGCTACTATTTAGTTGGCCTAATAAAAGGTATTGGCTCTGACCCGAGCTTTGTGTATCCTATGGCAGTGTTACTTAGTGTGCTGCAACACATGTAGATGCTGATTGGGTTGGCTGCGGCATGAAGGTGTTTCAGTGCAGGGACTGCCTACTGGATAGCCCCATGCTAGAGCACCCTTGTGCCTCAGCCAGCCCCTCTGCAGCACTCTGAGCTCGGTTGGAGCAGCTCCAGGCTGACAGGCTGATCCTGTGGGGTCAGTTCAAGGTACTGTGGTGCCAGGTCCAGTGAGAATTGTGCCAGAGTTTATTCAGTTGAGTTAACTGCATTTGTAGATGCGTTCCCTGTGTATTATTTTGAGTCTGTATAAATTAGAACAAGATTAGGGCTGCTCTAATTTATGTCCAGATTGTCAAGGCCCCTCTAGGGGTCATGGACAATTAAGGATAGTTGGAGCACAGCATATGCCCTCATATTCCCCAATATACTTCCTAGACTAGATCCTGGGAAGGAAGTTATCCTCTTAGTCTGAAGTCAGGTAGCATTCAGGACAGAGTGGTACCTTCTTAGCTATCATAGATGTCACATCTCTGTAGACCCAAATCCCTCATGATTACAGACTACAAGGCATAAAGAACATTAACCTTGCTGATGACACTGCTTCTGTTTATATCGCATTCCTGTGCTTTGTTGTCACACACATCCGTTTAAGATTTTGAGACTCCCTGTACCTACAAATGAAGGACACTGCCATAGACACATGTATGGGCCCCCCATCTGCAACTATATTTATGACAGACCTTGAAGTCTGCTTCCTATATGGCTGCCCCCTCGTATACATAACATTCTCTAGGGTACCACCTTCCTCTTCCTGCTGCAGAGGACTGGCCAGCTGTGCACCAACTAAGGACCATCTTTACTCCACGTCCACTTCCTTTGGGCAAAGTCCATTCTTCTAGGACCAAAATCTTTTACATCACCATTGCACTGTTTCTTAGATTTCATAGACATTAGGGCTGGAAGGGACCTCGGAAGATCATTGAGTCCAGCCCTCGCCCAAAGGCAGGAAGTCAGCTGGGGTCATAGGGTCCCAGCAAGATAAGCATCCAATTTTTTCTTGAAGGTGCTCAGTGTAGGTGCTTGAACCACCTCCAATGGCAGGCTATTCCAGACCTTGGGGGCTTAGACAGTAAAGAATTTCTTCTCTATGTCCAATCTGAAACAGTCTTGCAGTAGTTTATAACCATTCGACCTTGTCATCCCTTGAGGCGCTCTGGTGAGCAAACATTCCCCCAGATACTGGTGGTGACCCCTGAGTTATAGGTGGCCATCAGATCACCCCTGAGCCAGCGCTTCCCCAGGCTAAAGAGCCCCATAGCTCTTGGCCTGTCATCGTAAGGTCTGTTTTCCTGACCTCTGATCATGTGCATGGCTCTTCTCTGGACTCTCTCAAGCTTCTCCACATTCTTTTTGAATTGTGGGGCCCAAAACTGGATGCAGTACTCAAGCTGTGGCCTCCCCAAGGCCAAGTACAGGGGGAGAATGATGTCCCGGGATTTGCTTGAGAAGCATCTATGGATGCAAGCCAGCATTTTGGTTGCTCTACTAGCCACAGCATTGCATTGAAGGCTCATGCTCATCTTGTGGTCAATGATGACCCCCAAGTCTCTTTCTTTTGTAGTGCTAGCCTTTCTTCTGTAGTGCTATTGATGTAGTGCAATAGAAAAATCAGGCCACACAAGTGCAAAATAGGTTTAAAATGCTACAGGCCCAGGTGGCAAATCCTGATTTGTTAGTGCTTTATACTTACAAGATTACATAATTACACTAAATGCAAAACCATGGAAAGTCAGGCTCCACTATGCAGGGCTTCTGGCTTGGCCCTGTTAGCTGGCTCAGTAGCCTGATCACCATCTGGCTCTACCTTTTGCTATGAGTCAGCTCTCGGACCCTCCATGCAGCGACTCCTGCACTGAGCTCCCAGTCTTGTTCTGGGAGTTGAGGACCTGAGCTGCCCAAACCCTCCAAAGGTCCTGCTCCATGCTCTGTCCTGTGCATCAGGGTTTATGGCTACGCACCAGAAGTTGCAGACCTGAGCCACCTCACGCAGCTCCCAGGATCTGGATGCCGTGCACTGTGCTGCACACCGAGAACCTAGCTGCTGGAGCCATCCGCCATTTCCTGCTGATGGAAGTCTTCAGGGGTGCTTCTGGGCTACTGCTGAGCAGCTCTCCTCAGCTCTTTTAAGCCCTACTCTTCTCTCTCCTCTCTCTCCGGGATGTGCTTCCTTCATGCTGGGCACACAGCTCCTTTTATACACCTCAGGGCTCCGCCCCTGAAGTCTTCCAGACCTGAGTGTTGCAGTCTTCAATCAGGTCCATGGGGTGGGGGGGTGGGGTGGGGGAACTCCTCTCCCCCTCCCCTCAGGAAAGGGGCATGACTGAACTCCTCTTGTTGCCTCCTGACTGGGAGATGAGATCCACCAATCAAAACAGCAAGGGAGGAGATTTCAAGGCTGGGACTCGATCTGAGTTCTAAAAGGCAAGCCTGCCACAATAATTTTTAGGGCTGTGAGAAGCTTTGGGTGGTGATTCAATTCAGAGGAGATTCAGCTGGATTCGGTGGCTGAATCTCTGAATCTGAATTGAATCAGGGGACCAATAAAAAGGTCTGAATCGATTCAAAGCTCTCAAAATCTTTAGAAGAGAGTTGGAGAGCTTTGATGATTCGGATAGTCCCCAGTGGCTGCAGCAGGGAGCTGTAGCCAGACTTGGAGCTGGTAAGCAGGGAGAGGGGGAGGGGACCATAGGAGAACCCCTGCCAACCCCCTCAACTCCCTGCTTTCCCAGTTCCCCTGGCCTCCCTCCTTCAGTCCCCCACCCCCACCATAGCTGCCCCGCCTGCCCCAGCTCCCGGTGCTTTAAAAAAAAGCCCAACTCACTGGGTAATGCTGGGTAGGGGGGTGATCCCTGCTGCTCCCTACTATCCCACACTGCATGGGGGGTTCTGCATGATCCCCCTGACCCTCTTGCTCCCTCAGCCTCCATCATACCTGCCCCGCCCCAGCCAGCTCCGGCCCTTTAAGGGAAAAAACCCAGAGAAAGGCCCTAGGATTCACTGCTCCTGTAGCAGCCTCGGGGCTGTAGGGGCTCATGAAGAACCGTGGGGCAGTGGAGGGCAGTGGGGATCACCCCCCACCCGGCAGGAACGGTGAATGTGGGGTTATCTTGTTTTTTTTTTCTTAAAGGGCCTGAGCCACAGCGGGTGGGGCAGCCATGTGGGGAGGACTTGGGGGAGCAGGGTGGGGTCAGAGGTCTCATGCAGAGTCCTCCATGCAGCGTGGGGCAGTGGGGTTCCCCCTTACCTACCAGCACCTGGTGAGTCAGGGCTTTTATTTTTTTTTCCCCAAATGCTGGCAGCTGAGCTGGGAGGGGCAGCCATTGCTGGGCTGGGAGAGCAGGTTGGGGATGGGCCTGGGTAAAATCAGATTTTGGCTGAATCAATTTGGGACAGTGACTTGAATCACCAAATCAAATCACTGTCCTCCTAATCACCCAAATCCAAATTCACAGGCCTAATAGTTTTGTTACATCATGCCATTGGCTTTGAGATCATGTTAATTTATGAAACTTGAGGTCAAGTTATATCTAAGCAAGCTGAGTGTCGATGGTGAGTATAGCATATACTGATTAAATGGAAAGATGACCTTCTTACTCTACAGTGGCTGCTGCACTGAAAGAATACAAGATATGACACCAGGAAAAACAGAAGCGATTTCAACTAGGCAATGCATTTGTTTTGCAATTTGCTCCCAATCAAGCTTGGTAATAAATTTAGCACAATAAACACTGTTTTGATTGTTTAGTAAGGAGTTTTGGAGAAGGGATTTATTGAATTAGTAGCTAATTGCCCATTGAGAAGGTTGGATTTCAGGGAGTGTTTACGTGGCCCTCCCTCATCCCCTGCTCACTCTTCAGGGCCAGCTATGTAAAGACTCCCTCTGCTGCTGCCGCCTCCTCCTGCAGTCTCTGACATGGGGACTTCCTCCCACCTCTCCTCTCCTTCCTGCTCCCCTGCCGCCTGGCCCTGACAACAGCAGCCACCGTGACCCCTCATTTCGCCTTCCCCCTGTGCCCGCCTGGCCCTGTGCAGTCTCCCTCTCTCCCCGCCACCTCCCCTTCCCTGCCGGCTGTTGTCGGGACCTCTTTCCTGCTCCCCTCCCCTTTCTCCCTGCCACCCAACCCCAACTACAGCTGCCACCATGACCTCCTCTTTGCCTCCCTCTGCCCCACTCCCCTCCCTCCCTTCCTGCCTCCCCCTCTCCAGTGGCTGTTTCGGGGGGCATCATGGATGGATGGTGGGGGGACACTGCCACCGTGACCCCTGCTTTGCCCACAAGCAGGGAGATATGGGAAAGCCCGCTGCTTGTGAGGCTGGGGTGTGTTCACTGCCTCCACAAACTTCCCTGGTAGTGGTTCAAACTTGGGCCCGTGCAGTTAGTCATTGCCCACCCTCTTGGCAGTGTATGTGCAGCTGGTCAAAAGTGTTATGGACAGACAGACAGACAGACAGATACACCATGCCCTTTATTATAGTAGGATAAATCAGTGATTAGATTTTATTTTGCTAAAAGAACACCTTCCCACAACATGTTTTCCAATCTGGTGTTTTCATATGCTTGTGGGAGACAAAAATGTTGGATTGGGTGGTTTTGCCATATTAAAAGAACAAACGTGTATTACAAGCTAAATGTATTTTTGGGGAAATTGTTTAAAAATGATGAACTAGTCAAAGGTTGCAAAACCAGCCACATTTGGTCACTAGTAACCAGGAAGTTCTTATTATCATTAAATGATGGACATATGGACATGTGCATTCCCCAGGGACAAATAGCAACTGCACATAATTGTACCTTGCACATATACACTGGCATGTGGCAAGTTGCCTTTGGGTGGGGTAGGGGAGGATGGGAACAGTACCTGGGCTGGCTCCAGCAGCCTTACTGGGGCTTCTTGGGGCCACAGCAGCAGCGATCTTGGTGTGTGGAGCCTGGCTGGCAGCTGAAGCATGGCTCTGGCCAGCCAGGCTCCAGTTCTGGGTGGTTCATGCTGCCACCATGTGCACCGTGCTATTTTTTCTGGTGCAGGGTTTTTTTGATACCAGAATCTCCCAGTATCAAAAAATCCTGTGGTGCTGCAAATTAGCAGTGTAATGGATGCCTGCATGTGCAGTGCATATGGTTTGCAATGTCAAAGATGGGTCTGCAGCTCTGCAAACTGCACATGCATGCTTATCTGGACATGCCCTTAATGTGGGAACCAGTACTATGAAGGTTTTTTTTTTCTTTTAATTTCTGTTTTAAGCCATGACTCACAAAAGGGGTGCATTTATGTTATACAAGTACTTACCTAGCCCTTTCAGGATTTTCTTCTCCAGTTTTTGCTCCTTACTGGTGCTAGATTCCTTTGCTCCCAAGGCATCCCCAGTAGCTATTTGTTCTTTCTCACTCTCATCATTTCCATCTTCATATTCTCCTTCCTCATTATTGACTGACTCTCCTTTCTCAGACTTGTCTGTTTCCTTAGTAGTTCTCTCTTCCACCAGACTAGCAGCAGACCCGTAGGTTTTAATAATGTCCTCCAGCTGTCGGTTCAGCTCTTCTGATATGTCACAAACTATTGTTTCAGGCGGAGCAGTTGGTTCATTCTCAGGGGGGTTGGATGGAAGCTGGGAAGCTGATTTCTCAGTGTTTTGTTTCTCAAGGCCATTCTGAGTAGGTAACGCTGTAGTGCTGTTTGCAGGAGAGAGGGATTGCTGTTCAGATTTGAGATCAGGTGACTGGTTATTCTCCATATTTGTTGTAGAATCTTGGAGCTTAAAAAGGGGGGAAAAAAGAAAAGTTTAACTTAAGCAAATGAATTCATCTATTTAATCATACATGAATATCATACAATATCCCAGTGATTTTGTATAGAATTTGGAATTACAGGGGACTATGCTTATCTGTTGGTATTCACTTGATAAATACATCATGTAAAAAACATCAGCATCTGAGGCTATTTATCCCAACTGAGAAAATCATATTTTACATACTGAAAGAGGAAACACAACTGACAGAAAACTAACATTAAAAAAAAATCTTTGCTAATGTTGCCTGTGATACCACTAAAGATCACACCAGAAAGGACCTACATTTCTTGCTTTCCTGCGTGTATTGCAGGCCATTTCTGCCTTTTCTGCATTATATTCAGCTGAGACAATGACAGATGATTGGGGAAGTTTACTTCAGATTCGGATCAGTTTCACTTTCCATTTCTGACACTGCCTCAATAACATTTGCTATTTCTTGAGTCAACAGCACTGACCAGGGACATTTAAACCTAAAATATCAGCTGTAAAATTGCTCTGTTGTTACAAAGCCAGAAGCAGTGAAACCTTTATCCCTGAGTGGGGGTTCTCAGCCTTATCCCAATATAATAAATACTACATTAAATTACTTTACAGCATGATTCCCATTTATTGAATTAGTGGTACTGTGAGGACACTTAGCACTGGGCAAAGGATTTAGGAAGTCAGGTACAACACAATCTACCTCTCACAAACAGGGAGGAATTGGTTGAGAATGTGAAAATGGAAGATAATGTGGGTGACAGTGAAATGATGGAGATCAGGATCCTAAGGGAAGGAAGGAAGGAAGAAGATCAGAAGAATAAGGATATTGGATTGAGAAAAACAGACAACAAAATCAAGGACCTCATGGGCAAGACCCTCTGGGAGGTAAGTTTGAGGGGACAAGGAGTCCTGGAGAGCTGACTGTAATTAAAGGAGGCCCTCTTAAGGGGACAGGACCAAGCTATCCCAATGCAAGGGAAGAATGGGAAGTGCAAGAGGCAGCAACACTGGCTAGACAGTGATGAGCTGAAACTCAAAAAGAAATCCTACAAAAAATGGAAACTTGGTCACAGTAGTAGGGAAAAGTATAGAGTAGCATACAGGAATGCAGGAAGAAAATTAGGCACATCAAGGGAAGTGACTCTTATTCAACACCGGTGAGGCCTCGCCTGGAGTCCTGACCCCACACTTCAAGAAGGATGCAAACAGTTTGGAAAGAGTCTAATGCAGAGCAACAAACATGATTAGGGCCCTAGGAGGCAAGACTTATGAGGGAAGACTGAAAGAACTAGGTTTATTTAGTTTGGAGAAGAGAAGACTGAGGGGGGGATTTGATAACCATTCTTCAAATACCTGAAAGGTGATTTCAAAGAGGCTAGAAATGGGCTTTTCCCTGTGAACATAGGGGACATGACTAGAAAAAAATGGCCTCAATCTGCAGTAGGGGAAATTTAGATTGGAGATTGGAAGGACCTTTCTGACCAGGAGAGTAGTCAAGTATTGGACCAAGTTACCTAGAGAAGCTATGGACCCTCCATCCTTTTTTGCTACTTTGCCCTTTTGTCGTGGCGCAAGGCACTAGCTGGAGACTCAAGACCTGGGTCTTGCTTTGGAAGTCCTTCATTCATGTTGGTTATTTTTTCTTTTAGGATGTGATGGCCATTAGCACAGATCAGCTATAGTGAAAGTAGAGCAGGGGCAGGCAAAGTCTGGCTCACGGGCCAGATTGGGCCCATGGGAGACTCCATTTCCTAGCAGCCCCTGTCCGTGTCACCATGGCTGGTTTCCATGGAGACCCCAGAAGAGGTGGCTCCAGAATTTCCATGGAGACCAGCCCTAGCAGAGCTGGCAGGGTGTGCAGCTGGCTGGGGAGCTGCTCTGGGGTCAGGATCTTACAGTGGTGATAGTGCGGTCCAGAGGCAGGGAAGAGCTGTGATCTGCTGCCCACATGCCCCAGGCAGGGGTGTGCAGGCAGTGGATTGTGGCTGTCCCCCAGCTCCGGGCTATGCTATCACCAATGGGTTTCAGCTATTGGGCTGAAACAAGGAAAGGCCACCCTTCTCTTTTTATATCTGTTAGTAACAGGTTTTTGCCTAGTTGCAATTTTGTGACTTACAGTCACCCAAGTGATTGTCACGTGTATGGCATTTCATACCTGCCTGGCTAGGGCACAACGTTTTGTGCATGCTCACTAGATGTGGGAATACTCCCACACTGCATGTGCACTAGGATCACAAACAGTGTGTAAGGGCCAAAAGTGGTATTTATGTGGCTGGGTAAGTGCCATTTGGGCAGATAAAATTAATTAGGATTCTGCCTTAGCTGTTTTCATCCTTTCCAGTTTATAAATATTAATTTCCCTTTCTCCTCTCACATTATGTCCCCAATACGTTTATAGCCAGACATAAGACAACATGGTTCCTTTCATTTAGTTTTTTCTATGTCCCAGCATCATCATCTGTATGCCAGCACTGGTCTTTTAAAATATTTGTTTCATTGTTTACTGCCTCGTTTTGCAATCATAAAACACAAAGTGTTAAGCTGATAAATTAAAAAGAGCCTTACTGTTTAGAATCTGGGGCACATTTATTTATTTAAATGTAGGTCTAAATAGGATAATCTTGTGGTGATAATCCATCTCATCCATGAGTGGAAAGAGATAGGTTATAATCAAGTTAATGAAATCACAGCAATTCACACCAAGCTGAAGTCCTGGCCCGTTACCTTGAACTGTAAGGTCAATATGAACCATACCCAGACTTAAAACCCTGGAGTGAAAGCCAGCCTCAGACAAATTAATTGTAAACTTAGGGGCATCTCTTGTTAGGTCATATTAAATTATTTCCTAACTAGATGTATTGATGTTATATCCATTCTCTCCTTCGCTTGTTTAAGAGACACCACTACTACTGTGTATGCAGAATCATAAAAAAAAATATTGCTGGATTTAAGACCATCCCTGTCTGAACCATCCCTCACAAACATTTGTTTACATACTGCTTAAAAGTTTCCAGTGACAGAGATTCTGGTCTATCTAGATAAAGACCAACCAAGATCATT
This sequence comes from Caiman crocodilus, assembly GCA_030014935.1. Classification (NCBI taxonomy): domain Eukaryota; kingdom Metazoa; phylum Chordata; order Crocodylia; family Alligatoridae; genus Caiman; species Caiman crocodilus. The sequence continues at coordinate 3,597,488 of JAGPOW010003648.1, forward strand.
TTGTACAGCAGCTTTCAGAGACTGAAGGGCTGCCTATACACATGCTTAGAGGCGGTGGTGGTGGTGGTGGGAGATGTTCTAATTTCACTGGTTCCCAGATTGCTGCTCTAATTAAAATGGCTCACTGTTACTTGTATTAAGTCCACCTGTGTTTCAAAATGGCCATGGGGGGTCTGTAACTAAAGCTCATTTGACAAGGTTTAGTTTAAGTGCCTCTGTGGCCATTTTGAAATGCAGGGGGGCTTAATTCACATGACAGTTAGGTGACGCTGGAGCACTTTAATTAGAACACGAATGAACATGTCTATGGGCAACCAAGGTACTCTGAAATATTAATAAACAAAACATTAGCAATGGGCAACTATGTTTGGGTACGAGCAGCAGCTATTGAATGCTGAGTAACAGCTGATCTAACCTTTTGGACATTAGGAAATTTCAGTGATATAGTCCCTGATTGTTTGTTTTACTCCACATAACCCGACTGTATATTAGGAATCCTATACTTGTCATAACATGAAGTATTTATAGAGTTTTTTTCTTGCTACTACTATTGCATCTTGGCTGTAATGGTTCTCAAGCAGACTGCATCCCGTCATATGGTAAGGCAGAGAATGAGTGGCCAATGGATCTGTAGCGCCCTTGGTTGCTTGGCCCTGCCTTGCTTCAAATTGTCTCTGCATACTGAGGCTCAGGAATCCTGAAACTATGGCATATTCCTAGATATGTTGGGGAAAAAAGTTGGTTTGTAACCCTGGAATTATCTTTAGGAACATTTGTTTCAGCTGCCAACAGAGCCTTACTTCACCTAGGCAGCATATCTAACACTGTAGCCCCAAATACTGCACAGCATGGTCAGTGAGTTAGCCCAGGAGGTGCTGGAGGAATTTGAATTTGCAATCTGCTTAGGTAAGAAAGACAATTGTGTTTGTTTGGAGCTTTCTAGCTTGTTTAAAATACGATTATTGTATGTTGAGTTTGCTTGTATCTTACAATCTTTTAAATGTTTGTGACTGTCCCCTACCACATTGTGATTAGATATGTACATTAAAGTATGGAAGAACTTTTAAAGTAAAAGTCCTATTGGTCTCAGTGCTGCAGCCCTGCTATAAAAATGTGATAATAGTATGCCTCTATTTTTAGGAAAAATAGCTGTGTTATATAGCCCCTTTACCCACTTATTATATTCTGCACTTTGAATTGGACACTGTGTTAAGGTGATAGGGAATATTGTTTAAATTTGAACAGCCACAAAAATAAAAGTTGTTTTCTTTGAATAACAGTGGTCCTTTAAATGGCTGCTGATCTTACTGCAAAAAGCATGACCTTCTTTGTCACAGGAATTGCTCTCTCCTGCCCCTCTTGCAGTTTAAAGTTCAAGAGAGTTGTCAAACTTATCTAAATTTAGTTCTTGCCTCCCTGTGTAACCAGCAGAAAGACACATGGCACCTGCTCTGCAGCCAGAAGTTATTTTAAGCACTTCTAAAAAGAGCAATGGCATTTAGCACGTTATCCTTGAAATTCACCAAAAAAGCCTTTATAAAACAGTCTCCACTGTTATTAAAACAGACATCATGTGCTGTTAAAAGTTAAAGCATTACTTTGAAACAAAGCTATATTTGAACTATAGCAAAACTTCCAAGTTCTAAATATTAAACTCTGGAACATGCTATGCCAGATCAGTTCTGATTACCCCACAGACAAATGGATGTTTTGTGACCTAGTCCCCGCTTTTCATATTACTTGAAAAAAAAGAGCAATAAAACTAACATTACTAATTATAGACCAGACATTAATATATTCAAGATTTAAGTATAATAATTTACTACAAAGATCAACAAAATAACCAGAGACTGCGAATACATAAATAGAAAGAAAATGTATCCAAAACTTTTCTAGGTCACTTTCCTTCTTTCATGACACATCTGAGTCCCAATGATTTTTTTTTTGTTGCAACCCAGCTAGTTTCTCACATAGAAGCAATGCACATCAGATTATGTTTTAATTTTTCTAATTGTTCTTTGAGAAATGCACGTTCCCTTTCAGAATGGCAGCCCAACATATCAGCGATGTCTCTCTCAAACAAAACACCTGTGCTGTTGATGTACCTAGAAAACTCTTGCCCTGAGAGTCCCAAAATGAGGCACTTTGATTGAAGACATTGTACGGTACCACAAAGTAGTGGCAGCATGAAAAGTATTTGCTAGACTTACCTGAAAGAGGAGAGAGTTGACTGGAGAAAATGTCAGGAGGAGGGCACAGACAAGGACAGATAGCAATAGGACTCTCACACTGTATTCCTGCTATGGAGGGAAGGAGGGATTGAGAGATGAGAGGAGGGGGAAGGACTAGATGACACAGCAGGAGAGCAACACTCCAAAACTCAAAGGCACGCTTCCCAAGGGACTGGATCTGATAGGCGAGTAGAGAGGCTGCCTGAGAGTTGGCTGCCAAGCCTAGACAGAACTGCTGTTCCCTTTTCTGACATCATAATGGGCAGAGAAAAACAGAGAACTAGAGGGCCTTTAAACAGAGAGAGGATAAATGAAGGATTTGATCCAAATGCAGCTGCTCTTCTCAGTTAACTTCAGACCTCCAGTACTGGACTCTCTGCAGACTAAAGTCTATTTGGACCTTCTGTGCATTGTAGGAATGACTGTTATTGATGGGTTCTCAGTGATCAAATATGCCCCATCATCCAAATCCTGCTTCACTTGCAAGGTGTCTAAGTTTAAGGTGAGTGGGTCCTCCTCCATTTATGACTCAGATGAAGGCATAAAGCTCATAGATTCATAGATGTTAGCATCAGAAGGGACCTCAATAGATCATCGAGTCTGACCCCCTGCATAGGCAGGAAAGAGTGCTGGGTTTAGATGACCCCAGCTAGATGCCTATCTAACCTCC
>JAGPOW010003648.1:3601792-3650444 GCA_030014935.1 Caiman crocodilus
TATCTATCTATCTATCTATCTATCTATCTATCTATCTATCTATCTATCTATCTATCTATCACAAGGAAATTCAACTGCATGCTGTTTTCATGGAGCCCAACATCTACTTTTGTGACCCAGATCATTATGCCATCAGCATCTCTCTCAAGCAGCTAGCTTAATATGATGGCAGATAGCCTAGGGCTGGTATGCAGGCCATTTAACATGTTGATATACTATACCTCGGTTATAAGTATGTGTACACACAACTAATAAAGAGAGGCACTAGCCGAGGTGGAAGCAGTCTCATAAGAAAAGCAAAGGGAGTGAAGGTAGAATTTAATATGGCCTATGACAACGATTAGTCTATATCAGGGTCAAAAACGCACCCATTTTATAATGAACTGGACAAAAATTCTCAAGATCACCCATTATAATGTCAATCTAAAGAACTCAAATGTGCTATCTATCTTATTTTGAGGGGAATACAGAGGAAGTTGAAAATGGTAGCTGAGCATGCTAGGTAGACTACCAGGAGGAGATGCTAGATCAGGAGATCAAGTTTTCTTGGTGAGAGAGAAAAGCAGAGATAGTAATAACTAAGCTAGAGAAAATGTGCATACTTGCAGTCTGTTATTTTCATTAGTTTTATCTCTCAGCAGGGGAAATCTGGTTTGGAAACAAGTGTCCAAAGGGAATCCAGACACTGTGGCTTAAAACAAGAATAATTCTTAAATCTCTTTTTAATATTGTTAAATTTCACAGTGTTCCTTGAAGCAGGTATGCATTAAAAAAGAATGAAATAAAGCTAGGCACCATGAAGGCCAAGCCAGAATTTACCATTATCAATTTTTTTATCCTTTGCTGATTCAAGTTTATGAAAAAGTGGCTAAGACAAACTCTTCTGGGATAGATTGTTCCCAGTCCTGTGGGAGTCTGTAGTGTTATGGTAATGGGAGCTGGGAACCCCTGGGTGCATCTACATATGCAATAATGTGCTTGTCCTAATTCACATTAAATTTAATACTTCTAATGTAAGGTACTAAATAAATGTGCTTTAGGCTACCCTAATGTGCAGTGCCAAAAACACACATTTTAAAAGTGGTGCTTAATGCACAGTAGACTATTTTACTGTACATTAGTGTAATTGCATGGTTTTTAATGTGATGCTTTAATGTGCAGTAAAATAGGCTGCTGTGATTTAAAGCACATATGTAGGCATACTGCATAAGTGGTAATTATGATAGCCATAGCTGTAATAGCCTGTGGGGCTAGACCATTGCTATCAAACTTGAAAAGAGGGTTAAAAACAGAGTAGTCTGAAAACTTGCAGGAAGGGCAGTCCTCATAGAAAGGTGAGATAGGAGAAGTTTACCTTAAGCAGTTTTTGGCAGAAGATAAACTCTCATGTTGTACGTGGCATGATTGAGTGAATGAGTGAATATGGTATTAATGGAGTATGGCAGATTATCTTGTTTTTTGTCCTCCTCTGCTGTATAGCTATTTAGCCTGCAGCATTTTCCTGGTTCTAGTCCCTTTTTACTTTATTTGGGAAGTGTGTTCCAGAGTCTGAGCTTGCTGACATTAGGATATTCCTTGAATTTGTCAAGATTATAGCCAAGAATAAGGCTGTTTAGGACCAGAATCTAACTGCCCTGATCATAAAAGGCCCAGGCCTCTGGCAGTTGGTATACTTAAGATATATTAGCCAATTAATCAAGTCTTAAGTAGTAACCTGGGCCAACATTAATTCAGTTAATGGTGTGATAAAACAAGAAATAAACCACCAAGTTATTAAACAAAATATGTGTAATAATTTTATGGCTGTTTCCCACGGCACCTCAATTGAACATATGGCCAACACTGATCAGCTGACTGACACTCCCAGCTGATGCCAAAGGCTTCATGCATTGCCGCAGCTGGTTGTGATAGTCAGCTGACCAGTGCTCTCAGTCATGGGAACACTGGCCACCCAGCTTGCTATTTGCTAGTGCAGGGGGAGCCTGGGATCACAATCCTAGGCTCCCCCTGCACTGACAACATGTCATGATTTTGCTCTGAGCCTCGATTAAACAATTGCGCCATGTACGTGAGGACCAGGAGCCCCAGATGAGGAAAGCAGAATCTAAATCCATCAGGGCACAAGAGAGGACCAATAAAAACAGGTGGATGATTCTGAAAAACAGAAGAAAAGGGAAGTTATATGCATGTTAGTGGGATGAATACTATGCACTGGAACAAGTGAAACTAGGCTAACTCAGGCTGGGAATATTCAGCAGTACTCTGAAACTGTTGTACTATTGACACAGATGTTGAAAACTGTGAGTATTCTGAATCTGCATGATAATAAGACAATTAAGCCTGATAAGCAGAGACCACACTAGAGAAGATTGCATGCTGAGAACTTGGTTTGTGAAACCTGAAATTCTTTTGACATTTTGAGGGTTTTTATAAATCTTTTTGGAACATCCTTCCCCTGTTTGGGGAAGGCTGAATAAAAGCTTTACTTAAGTTCAAAGAAGAGGTTTTGTGACTTTGTCTTAGTAAAGCTAAACCCACAGCTTCAGAGATCCCTGTAACAGGGCAGAGTTTCATTTTTAGTTAGGTTTTTTGAGCTGATTTATAAATTTAGGACTGTTTGGTCTCTTCATTCCAAAGCAGGACTTTCACTGCTGTCAGTGGGAGGCCTGCATAAAGGCCATAGGCCTGACTCTTTGCTGTATTAAAGTTATAGCTTAGTGTGTGGAGTCATGGGAGTTCTGCAAATACAAGACTGGAACAACGTGCTGGAGGAACAGGGAAGACCGTTTACCAGATCTAGTAACTAAACTCTTAGTTTATTACTCACTGCAGTTAGCTTTACTTTGAAGGGAGATCTCTGCATTATTAATACTCCTGCCCTTTCTTTTCTTCCTTTCCTAGCTTGCTTCCTCTGGTTCTCTCTATCTCTTCTTCTTTCTTTCTACGTTGGGACTCCTAATTCCCATTTAAGCTTTACCTCCGCATGTTTCCCAAATTCTAAAATGATCATCAGTGAAATAGTTAATTCTGACTCTATTTAGTGCAGGGGTGGGCAAAATGTGGCCCATCAGGCCATTCTATCTGGTCCTCAGGGCCCCTAAAAATTTAGAAAATTAATATTTATCTGCCCTTGATGGCTTGCCAAAACTCAGTAAGTGGCCTTCCGCCCAAAATAATTGCCCACCCCTGATTTAGTGCATCGCCTTTAGGTTTTAAGAACAACATCCATACCTTACAAAGATGACACTGGTTAAACCTGGTCTATTTTTGAAGGTTTTCTACACACTCCCCAGGGCCCCATCCCTGTGATATGGAATCTACAATTCTCATAGAAAGTTCTCTATTCAGTTAGAGAAGGGGTGCTGGCCTGCCAGTCAGATCTGGCCTGCTGAACTATATGATCTGACCTGCTGGGCTCCCCAGTGTTCCAGAAGTTTGGCGCAGGGAAGCAATGGCAATTAATGCCAAACTCCTCCACTGCCAAATTTCCAAGCCCTATGAATCAGATGGCATGACCCCATGCATGGGATCTGGCTGCTGCTTGTAGGGCCAGAGCTTGGGTTGTAGGCCCAATCTGGCATGTGTAGGGCTGAGGACAGGGCAGCAGGATCGATGCAGCATGTGTGTCTGGGACTGGGGCAGTGGGCCCGATCAGGAGCACACAGGGCTGGGGAGGTGGGCTAAACCTGAAATGTGTGTGGTTGAGGCCCAGGCCTGGAGTGGGATGGCAGGCATGATATGGCACATGCAGAGTTGAGGACAGGGTGGTGGGCCCCATCCAGCACATGTTGTAGCTGGGGGGCTTGATACAGCATGTGTGGGACTGACTGAAGGTAAGGTGTTGGGCCCAATCTGGCATTTGGGGCTTTGGCCATGGGTGTGATATAGTGTCCAGGACCAGGGCCCAAAAGATTGGGTACCAGTGAGCCAGAACATAACCAAGAAGAATCTCTGTTCCTTCTCCCAGTGCAGCATGCCTATACATGGACTGCAGTGAGGCCAGGCACGAATGAGTGGCCATTTGGTACAAGCAGTCGAATTCTATCCATCTAGAATGTACTTTACATATGGTGTCACGCCACAACTGTCTTTTAAGCTTTACTGGAGATAAGTTTGGTCTGTCATATTCAGACGTGTGCAAGCAGTGCCCCATGACACCACCTAACAAGCCAAACCCCTCGTAGTGTCCCAAGCCAGCTCTATGCCAGAAAAGAAATGGAACGGGAAATTAGATCCCATAGGTTAAAGCCAGCTATAAAACCCTGCCCATGCTCACCCTGGGCGGAGCTTTCCCTCTCACGGTCCACGGACGGAGGCCGTTCGCAGAGGCCGGACACGGGTGTTTTGCTAGAAATCGCTCACTAAGCCATAGTGAGAGGTCACAGCAACACCTGCCACCCCCGGAACCTTCCCCCTCCTTTCGGTGACTAACTGTCTGCTGTAATGCGATCTCAATAAATACAAACACTAACAACAACAACTCGTAAGTACCTTTGTTTCAAGAGATCTCGTGAAATCTGATCGGTCTAGCTGCCAGATGAGGGGAAACCCAAAGCTAGCACAGGATAAGCTAGCATCCAACCCGATTTGCGTACGGGGCCTGCCGGAACAAGGCTCCTGGCACGGCACATATGTGCAAGATGTTTTATGAAACCTTCTGTAAGTAAAGCATGGCATTTATGAAGAATGCTACTTAAAATTGTTTAAATAAAACTCCTAGGATATGAGGAGATACAGTAGTTTGATATACCAGTAACCTGGAATGCAAAGGCTTATTCTGAGCCTGTTGGTCTTTTCTGTCTTATACAGCTACATCACAGATAGTGCTGGGGCCACAGAGTGCTACAAAACTTGATTGGCAGCCACTCGCAATTGTTGTTGTTGCTATATTGGTTTGGTTAGAAGAATATGGTAAACAAATGAACATTGGACATAAAAATGAGACATTGTAAACAGTGACCTTGTCAGGCACCTGGAAGTGCCTGCCCCTCTGTCAACTGTACACAGGTGTGTGGATACATAAACTGGGTGCTCCATATTGTATCTATCTCCTGCTGATATCCTAGCACCAATCAATATCAAAGGGGTGGTGAGGTTATAATTTGACATCTAATAATATTTCATGACCTTAAGGGTTTCTTATATAACTAAAGTTGGCTACTTTTCCTCTTCTACAATTCATAGATTCTGGATACTAATGACAAAGTAACAGCCTAATTAGTTGCCATTGAAAATCCCTAGAGGAAACAGAAGCATCACTTTGAGAAAAATAATTGAATAATCTACATCTGTAAGAATATTATTTTTGGATTGAAGGAAAGAAATGCTCTAAGTTGTAGGAATTCTCTGTGGCTTGCTACTATGCAGTTTTGATTTAAATTTGGAAAGACTCAGTTCTTTCAAAACTTTTAGAGCAGGAGAAATCAATTATCAGGGTTTCAGTTTCTCTAGGCAGTTTCTACCACTTCAGTGTGCCCAAAAGATAGGCTCTCCATAAATTTGTTATGATCTGTGCTGTTTGAGGAACTTGACAAACTGGTGAATCATCTCACTTGAAAACTCCCGCTGAAGGTAAAGAAATCCCTGAGGTGAGCCATGAAGTCATACATTTGAATTCATACCTGCCGTTTTGGAAAGGCCCTTTTTCATGCCAATAGGGGTAACTTACTGGGAAAGTAAAAAAAGGCCAGGTGTCATTTAGTCTGTTGTTTTAATGATGGTACTTTTGATTTACACCACTATGAAATAGAGCAGACTCTAAACTGAGGAATGGAAACATCCTGGAAAATATTTTTTAATTCTGTTCTAAGTCAGCTTTCGTCTACCAGAAAAGACCTTTAGGGATCAATAGACATCTGGGATCAAAGATGAACAGCACCAAATTTACACTTGTTTTCAAGTATTGGTTTTTCCATGTAAGCAACTGGTTTTCCCATGGAAGTCTCTGGACACATTTAGATGACCGTGATGATGTAAGTTACACATTGGATGTTAAGTATAAATTAATGTATATGGCAAGGATGTGGGAAATAGGGATGGAAGGAAAAGAAGGGAAAGTAACCATGTTAGTGGTGTGTAAGATAAAGGAGCCTAATTTGCATACTTACACTACTAGTAGGTTTTTCTGTTGTGCTCTCTTTCCACCCCCTCACTTTGCAAATAATTTAGGTCATCACTGGAACTGGCTTGCAGAATTGGAAAAGGTCTATTAAGGGCTTACACCTTCAGCTGCTCTGTGTGTGAAACTTGCATTGATTTCACAAGCAACACCTGCTAATAAGGAGAATTGAGAATAACGTGAATTAGAAAGTGAAGGCTAAATCCATTACTGTTCTGATACACAAGGACTACAAAGCATTTCAAGACTGGAGCCAAAAGTCTCTCTGGAGAGGAATGGGACCAGATACTGATTACAAAGAAATATAAGCCAGAAGGGACTAACCAACAGTAAGACTAGTGACTCATCTACCTAATGCAAGAGGGAAGAATATAGATAGCTATAACAGGAAGGACGTGAATTGAGGTAATACATATATAGGACTTGGAAATGATAGGAATACCTGTGACAGAAGACAAAACATGTAGATAGAGGTGGAAAGAAGAATTGGCACAGTGATAGTGAATTAAACCAGAATAATAACTGTATTTTATAGAAAAATGGCAGCTGAGTTGTTTGTTCAGAAGGATGCATACAGCGAATTATAGAAAGAACACAATAATAATTTTCACTCTATCTAAAGCTGTGTGGTGCTGCAGTCTACAAAGAAAAAGAAAACTTTCTTGGGTATACTCTGATATTTCTTTTCTGCATAGATGCTAGCAGATGAACATCATACCTCAGGGACTCCATGTGACCAGTCTGCTCTGTTCTACATACCACACAGCCTATTCTGTGCTACATTGTTTCTGAGAAATAGAGGAACCACCTTGTCCGTGTTCTATACAGTGAATAGGAAGAAATCACCACCAGACTTGCAGAACTGACAAACAACATACAGAACTGCCTGGGCATAATAGCCATTTATTAAGAGGCGATCTCTGCATCCAGCCATGAAGTCTATCATAGTCTGTCATAAACACTTCCACTCCTTAAAGAAGATGAAGGAAGCAAACTTTTTTCAACCTTACATACTCCAGCAACAACCCTACAATCCACAGCAATGTCATCAACACTCTCAGTCCTACTGAGGTATCTGTACAATCTCCTGGTTTTTCTTTCTGCCCCTTCCTTCTACCCTTTAATCAGTTACAGCTCTGTGGGAACTTTGAGGTTTCTTGAAATAAAGGAAATGTTTCCATGACAATGAGCTACACAATGATCAGCCCCCAATTCCTGACTCCTACACAGCACAAAGGTGGAGTCTTGGAGGTGTCTTCCTCAAGGGCTGCAGCCTCACTTCCTTGAGGGCTAGAGCCATACATCAACTGTTTCTGTCTCCATGCGTGCGCTGAGTTTGCCAAAGAGAAATGCATACATTACAACCTCAGTTCTACAGAACAGAGTTATACTTGGACTTAAAAACAACCCTGATATTATTATACCACAGACTGACAAGGGAGGTGACACTCTTGTCATGGACAAAACAGCATACATACAAGACACCAAGAGACAATTTTCCAACACAGGTTTTTACCAATTTTTGACCAATGACCCCATGAAACAATTCCAGAAGGAACTATGCAGTCTCTTAAAGATGCTGTCTCCAGAAACACAGGAGAGCATTTCTGATTATACCATCTAGAAATATTTTACTTTTTATTCAAAATTCACAGACCTGACAACCTAAGATGCCTCATTGTGATGGTGCCAGTGCCAGAGACAGAGGGCTTTTATGGCTTATGTGGGTTCTATCATATTCCCATATACCACTGGAGCTCCCAGGTATATGAAAGATGCAACAGATTTCCTAAAAAAACCTCGGCTTCATTAACAAGCTTCCACCAAACACCATATTAGTTACCGTGTATGTCATATTTTCGTATATCAACATTCCTCATGAGCACAGATTACAAGCTATAAAGAACATTATCCCTAACAATGACACTACACTACCTGTTTCCATTACACTCTTCTGCTTCTCATACAATCATTTCAAATTTGGTGACACCTTATACCTACAAATAAATGGTACAGCTATGGGCATATGTGTGGCCATAGCTGACATGTAGAGGGGACCCCAGGGGGCATGTGCCCCCACTGAGATTGGTGGCCGCTGCTGAATCTGCCACTGGCTTCTGCGGGTGGTCACTGCCCCCCTGCCCCCTTGCTGTTGATGTGGCTGCTGAGGGTGGTCCCCACTTGCTGCTGCCAGCACTGAGGATGGCGGCTGTGGGCAGTCCCTGCATGCCATTCACCTCCCCCTCAACACTGCTGCTGCTGCCTGCAGGCAGTTGCTGTGCTGTCCAGCCTCCAGGGGCATGCATCATTCATGTGCGTGGCCCCCCAGTATGCCAATATATTTATGACAGACCTTGAAGTCTGCTTCCTCTGCAGCTGCCCTCTCATCTCCCTGGTAAACCTAAGGTACTTTTTTAATCAGACCTGGGAAGGAATCTCTAGAGAAATTCTACCAGGACTTTTACAAATACTCCTCTATCAAATTGACTCTAAAATACTCCACCCAGAAAATTCATTTTTTTTGTACACCACTGTGAAACTTTGCAATGACCATATCACTTCAACATCACATCAGAAACCAACCAACTGCTACAGCTACCTCTAGCTTTCATCCTAAGCCCGCCATGAGATCCATCATCTACACCCATGCTCACCATCAAAAATATATCTACTATGATCTCACCACCTAGGATGCACACCTTGGGGATCTGGGAAGGAGATACCAATACCATATCCACTCAAATCAAGAGACCTAGATTGCGCTCTGCCCTGCTACCATAACAACCATGTGACAAGGACTACAAAATCCCTCTTATTGTCACCTGCAGCCCCCAACTTGAACACCTTGAACAAGTCATTAATGACCTCCAAACTCTCTTGGTAAATGATGGCCATCTGTAGCCTTGGGACACAAATCTGTCTTGGCTTAGAGACAGCCCTCCAACCTCACACAGTGTCTCTCCAGCAACAGACCACCTACATTCTATTCTCATTAAGCCACCAAGTCTTGTTCCCGATCAAGGTGCCAGGTATGCTCCATTATCAACACAGTCTATATCATCACTAGACCAAACAATATGGATAATCACAAGGGCAGGCAATTATTTTGGGCGAAGGGCCACTTACCATGTTTTGGCAAGCTGTCAAGGGCTGCATGGATAGCCCTGCCCCTTGACAAGTGCCCCACCCGCTGGTCACCATCTTGTGACCAGAAGTCCCGCTCCCTAACCCCTGACCTTTGCCACCAAAAGTCCCTCTCCTTTCCCTGGAAGTACTCCTTCAGCAAGGGGTTTTGCCATCTCAGAATTAGAAAAATACCAAATTATATTCTAAAAAGCAAACATCTACAGAATTCATTAATTTGATTTCAAAATATATTTTTGTCCTGATTTACATGTGTTTGTGTAGTGAACATAGAGGGGATTCACAATAGCTTAAAATGAAATCTTCCTATTGTACATTGGGGGGAGTATAGTTTTGTGGGAGCCTGTGGGTGTATGGATATGTGGAAGAAGGTGGGAGTGGGGTTTGTGGGGGTAGGGGAGGGTGGCTGGAGTGTGTGAGGGGGTGTGCATGTGGGGGTCTGTATGTATGGCAGGGTGAGGGGGGTGTGGGTATATGTGTATGGTGGGCCCTTGTGTCTCTGGCTCCTGTCAGCTTTGACAGGCAGCCAGGATCAAATAAATATTAATTTACTAATTTTTTTAGGGTGGGTGCAGGGCCCCCATGGCCTGGATAGAATGGCCTGGCAGGCTGGATCCAGCCTGGGGGCTGTATTTTGCTCACCCCTGGATTATCACATCTGGGGTTCACTGTCCTGTTCATCTACCAATGTCATATATATCAGTGTTTCCCAACCAGTGTGATAGCACAAAAGTGTGCTGTCAGAAATGAACAGGTGTGCCGTGGAATTTTGCCATGGCAATGAGCTACAATTATGAACTATAATAGTTATGAGAATGGGGAATGCCTTAAAAGGTGTGCCACAAAAAAGTTTTTATGTGAGTGTGCCTTGGGCTGGAAAATGTTTGGAAACGCTGATATGTCATCACCTGCTTACAGTGCCCTTCTGCCATCTACATTGATGAGACAGGGCAATCTCTATGTGAAAAAATGAATGAACACCAATTGGTTATCATTTCCAGAAATACACACAGTCCAGTAGCAGAGCACTTCGTCTCCTTGGACATTCTACCACTGATCTCACAGTAGCTGTCCTTCAACAACAAAACTTTCAAAACCAACTTGAATTCAAAATTGTGTTGCAATAAATCAACCACAGGCTGGATTGGGTTAGGTGTGATCTCAAAAGATGTTATGGATACTTCTCCCATTACTTGGACTAGCTTGTATAAGTCATATGTCTCTCAGTAGGTTAAAGGCTTTGCTTTATCCTTTGTGATCTCTTCAATTCATCTTCACCTCTCTTAGTAGTGCCCCTTTGCACAACCTCTTTCTCCCTGTTTCCCTATCCTTTGTATTTAAATAATTCTATTCCTTTGTATCTAGTACTCCTGTTTTCTGCAAATCCATTAATAAAATCTGATGATGTAGGTTGTTGCCTACAGAGCTTATTCATTGCTGAATGAGCTGGCCTATAAGGTGCCACTCTGACCTGGCTTCTGTCTAATCACTAAAAGTCAAGCTCAGGAATTTAACGGGGTGCTTTTAGTGCACTAGTATAAAATGTAATCAGCCTTTGCAGAGATTTCACAAGACTCCATTTTAGGAGTCTCAAGACTTTGTACATCAAAGCTCCTTTAAACTATTCTAACAGTGAATGTAATTTACACCCACTCTAAAGTAAATTGCAGGGTGCAGTTAAATGATGAAGGACTCTTGCTACAGCTCCAGAGGTGTGAGTTAAAGCTTTATCAGATAGCAGCCACAGGCTGCTTATAGTTAATCTAGCTGCAAGTGGGCTCATCTACATGAGACATTAAATATACAGTAGACTAATTCTACTGTTCATTAATGCATCACGGCAAAAGCCATGCTAATTGGCTAATGTGCAGTAGAATTAGTCTGCTGTGCATTAACGTCGCTTTTAAGACTGTGTGCTGACCCTACTGTGCAGTAGAGCTAGTTACTGCACATGAGTTAGTACCTGTTATTACAGGTACTAAATTTAATGCACGGTAACAACAGCACATTAATGTACATGTAGATAGGCACACCTGTGTCTCCGTGAGTGGCCAAGTCTACATGAGGCATTGACTGCACAGTGCATGAAACCACTGCACAGTAGTGTTGTGTGGTAACGACTACGTTTAAGCTACTGTGCAGTAGTGTCATGAAAAGATGTTTGTCAGCACTACTGCACAGTAACTCAGGTTACTGCACAATCATTTAGTATTTGTTTATACATAGTTAATCTAGGTGTTTATATAAGTACTAAGTGATGGAACAGTAACGACTACACAGCCAGGGTCTCATGTAGAAGCAGCCAGTGAGTAGCAAATCACTGTGGCTGAGAAGTCAGGGTTGACTGGCTATTATACTAGCACCTCACTCCTTTGTGCACTGTGGAAACTGGTGTAGCCATGATAGCTTGATAGACTTGGGCAAAATTTTGTCATTTTTTTACATTGACATTGATGGAGTGGTGTAAAGCTGCCACCTTAGGGTAAATGAGAATCAAGCTCAGTGTATTTAATGCAATGTTGGCATGAGGAACTACCTGCACTTCATATGAACAGTGCAGATAAGCCCCCAACCCATCAATCTAGCAGTAATACTGTCATTTTCAAATACTGGTCATAGATATCTGAATCTCAGTGTTTTCAGAAGCGGTTATGAGACAAAGCTGGTTATGTCTTGGTTCTTATCAGGGGTCAAATCATAAATGGATATTTAATCCCTCCCCCTCCCCTTACTCACTATGTGGGTATCTGCTGACATGAAGTCATCTGAAGATGAAAACAATGAAACTGAGAATAAACATTTTGGTGATAATTTATATCAAGTCAAATGTTTCTTTGCTCTGTCTATATTAATCCAAAGGGGCTGGGATCAGAGTTGTTTCACTTGCTTGACTACTGTATAGTGGCCAATGAACAGCGATGGCTGAAAACCTGAAAAAGAACCTTTTAGGACTTCTTAGAATTGTTCTATAATCTCTTGAACTGGAGAAGTGACGTGATCAGCTTTGGATTTAGGGTGCACTTCTCTAGTGTGGAACTGCAGAGCCCAGTTTTTGCAGAAACTCTCAGGAGAGACCTGGAGAAAAAGTTCTGAAATCTTCCAGAGATTCTGGGACTCTCTCCTGCGAAGTGATGTGAATCCCATTGCTTGAAATATTTACAACTAAAATGAACAATCTAAGGAATAATCTTGTACTAGTAGGGTAGAAGTCACCTCAATATTTATCTAATTTCTGCGATTATATTAAGGAATTATTTTCTTATTGAAAAGGACTTCAGTCCATAAACATATAGCACAGTTTATGTGTTGTTAACTTCCTTTTACTTTATTTAGAAGTACATTTATAAATCAATTCACATTTTCTGTAGTTCTAACTATAAGTCTCAGAATACAGAGCTTCAGTGCCACCTAATGGCCAAATAGTGAGTATTTTCTGTAGCCAACCAAGTAGATTTTTTTTGTATGTCATGTTTACTCCTCTTCTGTTTCAATATGTAATCTAGGAATTGAATCTAAACCCCTTTTAAGTTGCAGCCTCGACAGTTTAAATGCATCCTTAATAAATGTTGATGATTACCTACACTCTTTTGTCTTTAATTTGTAATGTTCCGTTAAAAAGGTTAGCAAGATGCGTGTGGTTTTTGGGAAGGGGGGAAGGGGGGAAGGGGGTTGTTTGTTTTTTAAGTCATGTACTCTGCTCAAGAAGCTTATAACACAAGACAGTTTTGTGTCTGATCCAGGTTTGGGAATAACTGGACAAGGTGGGAAGCCTGTGAGATGAAGTTATTTTTCTTTGTGGGAAATATGCAGATGAGGTATCTGGTCATGGCACTTTGATGCATCTCTCTGTTAAATTAAGCCTGATTTTTAAGCACACATTTCCCATTAACTTCAGCTGTTGTTTTAAAATCATGCCTTTAATCTTTTATTTTACTTTACTAGTAGTAAAATATATATTTCCTTGTGAAAAGCCTAATATAAGAAGAGTTAACAAAAGACATTAAAGAATTGGTAAAATAAGAGATGAGTTACGGTAATAGTGAATGTCAATCTTAGCTCTTAAGGTTTTCAGACGTGTCACCATATGTACGTGTGTGTGTGTGTGTAATATATATATCGGAGACTGATCAAACTGCCCTACATATTTTTGTGCATGTGAAGTTACAAGATGGGCTGGTATTGAAATACCCAACTCATACCTTTTAAAATCATGATGTTACAAATATCTTTTTTTTAATGAGACAAAGAGAAAACCAGACAATAGAATGATAGAGAAAAAAACGTGATGGTGTTTCATCTGTTCAGTTATTTGATGATCTTTTTTTTACAGTTTCTGGGACTTTGTTATCATGTGTGTGAGTCTGATTTTTAGCTATTGTGGCATAGTATTAAAGTGTAGAAATATAGTTTCTAAAACACCCTCTTTTTCTAAAAAAATGATGCACTTAAAAGTACATGAAACTCTGAGACAATGCCAGTTTCAGGACTCAAACTCCTTTAATTTCTGAATGTATTTAGATGTTTCTGGTATCTGCCAAATATTAAAAAATAAATACTTTTCCCTGCATCATGTGAACAGTAACCCTTGTTTGGTCAAATGTGCCTTCCTACTTAGTTCCCTATCAACAGATGAAATAATAGCAGGTGAAGCATGTTATGCCTGGGGTTAAGGTAAAGCATAAGCTAGGCTGACAACATGAGTCTAGCTCTGTGATAGCCTCTTAGCAAGCATTTTGCAGGAATTGAAGGTTCCAAGGATGAGAAGGATGAACCATGGGCAGTGGTCATTTTCTTTTGCATCATTTACTCCCCCAGGCAAGCAAGGCTTCTTGCGTTAAGTGAATATTGGTCTTTTTGGGATAATTTACATTATCCCTTATGGATCCCAGGATACATAGGGGAAGTAGGTAGAAAGTAATCAGGAGGCACGGACAGGAGGACTTCTGAAAGAGGGTATTGCCATGGGAGCCAGAAATGTCATGAAGCACTTAGTCAGGCCTGGGTTACCATACAGACTGCTATACCTTTCCTTGTTCTCTCCTAAAGTTTTGGAGTATAAACTCCCAACCAGACTTGGATTGGTAGAAAACAGTCAGTTGCAAAGAAACATTCAGATGGAAACTCCACAAATCCAGACTTGGGAAGCTTCCAAACCTGAATCACAATTAATCCAAATGGCAGACACTTTTGACCCCTGTTTTGTATACCAATACTTTTTTATGACAATTGTGATTGACAGAAATGGTTTCAGGGTTTGTTTTTTAATCACAACAGAAACCTTTTTTGAACAACTAAACTTTCTCTGCAGTACTTGCAATACAGACTTTGCAGCTTTGCACTAGTGAAAGTATAGCTGAATAGAAAGTTACCTTCCTGCTTCCATTGGCCAGGCTGAGAGAGACATTAAAAATAAACAAACAGCACAATACTGCAAGAGAGGTCATTTCAATTTTAGTTGCCTAAGGCAATGGAAAAAGAAACTGTTTCCTTTGAAATACATGACTTTTAATTTTCCCCCTTTATGGCAACTTTTTTAAAAGCACATTTCGAGCCAGGGGATGGTATTTTTTTCCTCTTTGCAGGGGCAAATGATTATGTTATTATACATCTCATCCCCCACCTGCCTCAGGTAGCGATCCTAGTGTGCAGAAAAGATGCCACCTTAGAACCTAGACTCCCTGTCTATAAATACTAAGCATCATTTTCAGACTGTTCTGTAGCATACCCTAGCATTGATCTCTGAATGAAAAATTTCACAGAAAAAGGAAGACAGGTTGGTAGTTACAGTCTGTTTAAGCTTTTTGGTGTATAAAGTTGTTTTCTTCTGAGTTGTAATTTGCTTCTTACTTTATTATTCATTTGTCTACAGAGTCCCTTTAGTCCATGGACACATTTTTTTACATTAAAACTGTCATTCCACAGGTAAATACAATGCTGAAAAAAAGTTAATAGTTCCTCTTGCCTTTTGTACACAATCCACAAGGGGGCATGAATACCTAATATATGCAGGAATTAAAAGTTTTGCATTTCAGAACTGACCATCCCTAACAGATTAGCAGATTAATATTTTGCTCTAAAGGATCTGGCCTTTACCGTTGACATCAATTTATATCCAACCCAGACTTTTACAGTTGTAAAAGTCATTGGGACTATAAAGTTTACAATAGATGTCTGTTCTTGGTGTACTCTGTACAGCACCCCATAAACAGCAACTTTTCTTGCAAAACCCATCTAGTGCTGTAATCGCTTTCTCAGCACCAGTAAAGTCAGCGTGTCAGCTACATGTTTTTTCAATCAAAAGCCTAATGATTTTATTAATCAGCACCTATTTTTTCTGATGAAGGTATTTTGTGTTGTGCTGCAGCTTATCACTGATCTCCCTTCCAAATAAAGCAGTGTGGCTATTTATGGACATGGCTTAAACAACTGCAGATCTCATGTACCATATTAGAACTTTTTGAAAAGCAGCCAAAGTACAGAGGTCAAGTTTCCTGTACTATAAGCAACTTAATAGGACACAAGATCACAGCATGGCTTGTAAATATCTGGCAGTACAGTAGCTGGTTAAGTACAGAGTTGTACATATTCCACTAATCACTTGCTTCAAACAATAAATTTTAACTAATTTATAAACACCATGAAATCCAAATAGGATCAACTCAAGGGCCTATTACAGCTTCAATTGAAGTCAAGTGAGAATCTTGTCACTGGCTTCAAGGCAACAAGATCAGAAACAGGCCTCACAGGTTGCTTTGGTAGATACTATGTAAAAGTGTTGCAGATGAAGAGATTTTTGTGTTAGAGATAAAGAGATGACATCCACTGTGTACTGTGTTAGAAGCTAAGTGACAACATGGGTGATGTGATCATGTTCTACAGTTTTCTCTGTGCTGCAATATGATGGTTCCACATTTTTTTAGTTTTTCTCAAAACCAGTGCTTGTGGTAGCCCTCTATCTGACCATTTTTCAGAGGAAATGAATCTCAGCGATTGTACAATGAGGTCTAAGGGAATAGGTATTTTTCTGATGTGCCCATAAAACTGGCTATTTATGGAAAAGATAATATGAAAGGATTTAATGCTGAACACAAAGTTGTGATGCTTTACCCCAAAATTAATGTATTTACCAAGTGAGTAAGACAAAAATGCGTATTAGCAACCTCAGAAGACTGTCTCCTATTTTTAGGAGACCATCAAAGAGGATTTAAATACCAATTCAAGATCACACTTGGAAGAGTTTGAAGAGAAATTTTCTTAGTCAGGTGATTAGAATCAGGGTGCAAAATTCTAACCAGAAGAGCCAATGATGCAATGTGCAGGGCAAACAGCTTTGAAATGGAAAAAAGGGATTTCTTTAGTGCCAACTTAGGCAACAACTCTTCAGACTACATCACAGATTCTCTTAAACACCTTATAAATTACCAGAAAGTTGATAATTTATGAGTTAGTATCACTCGATGAATAAAGTAATGTCTGAAACCATATAGTTGCCTTTTTAAAATACTTAAATGTTGAGACTGGCCTAAGTATAAATTTGCATATATTGAGAAGGGCATCATTACACCGCTTTTACCCAGTTCCAGACCAGTCTGCCTTTTTTGACGATGTATGTATTTTATAAACTGTTATGAATATCAGCAACATTTTCCATATTGATAGTCAGGTTTATTACTGCATTTTTTTTTAAAACAGGTCAAATCAAGTATCACTTTTACCACCAGCTGGGACAATGTTACCAATATTAATCAGCTTAGAACGTGCAGCTTGAGTCCAACAGTTTTACTGTCATTTTTATGCTCACACCATGTGGGGATAGTCTCCTGTTTGCACACCTGGGTTTACATGACAGCCACATTATAGCTTTATTCTTTTCCATTTTCACGCTGTCTTTTCTTTTTAACTGAAAAGGAAAAGCCAATGAAACAAATGGGAGAGAATGGTGTTGTCATTTCAGTATTAAATTTTGGATACACTAAGTGGATTATAAGCATTATTAAGGACTTGATCCTGCACTCCTCACTGAAGTAATGACTTCAATGGCAGATTTGCCAAAGAGACCACAAGATATGGATCTTCAAGAGCAAGGTACCAATTGCATTATTGTCACACAAGGATGTTCTCCTTCCAAAGATTTGAAGTAAATTAATATGAATTCATTTCAGTAGGATTAGCTGGCAGTCATGTCTGAAAAAAATAGATTAGTTGTCCCACAGTGGAACGTTTTCACTGATCAATGCTGGTTATTTCCCAAGTCACTGCAAATAATTTTGATGTGATACAAGTCTTGTAGGTTGATATAGCAAACTTCCATAAACCAAGTGATTGGAGATGGCATAGGAAGAAAAAAACAACCCACATCCTCACCAATTTAGGTAATTCTTCAAGCAGGATATAATAAAAATACAAAAGAACAAAGTCTACTATATAAATGAAAGAGGATTTATAAAATTACAAGTTTAATAGATAAATATAATAAATACTTTATGCATCATAATTCTGAACAACTACATTTAAAGCAAGTATGTTGGCAAGTCACAAAAAAGTTGCTTCTTGGCAACTTTATTTTCTGATAATACCACATTGACAGGCATGTTACAATGTTATTTAATGAGGCTTTATGCTGTAATTCTGTTTAAATCCTGCTGTCCTACTGAGCTCATCATGACACATACATGGGTGCAATGCACTTTCTATTTGGGAATGTTTTCTTGCACACCAACACAGTTTTACAGGTAGATGGTCTACTTACCAAGGAGAAGGGGGAAGTTTGAGGGAGGAAGGGGGGGAAATTGGGAAATGACTTCTAGAAAAACTAAAGCATTTCTTAACTTTTTATTGACATTGGCAAATTAAAATAGAATAAATTAACAATATTTTCTCAAAAAAATGTTTTGTACAAAAATACTGTCAAAATTTCCTAAAAAGCTTTCAACACAGTAGTATCTTTTCATGTACTGAATAAACTATATTAGCACAGTGTCAAAATGCTGAAGACAGAACAAAATAAAAATCTGTGAAATGTTTGCCACTGACTAGTCAACATTCCATCCACACCATATTATTGTCTGTACATATGGGGGAAGGGGAATGGGGAGCAGACTTTAAGTTAACAGTATTACTCTTCCTGATCAGAGAGGGTTTGGCCCAAGGCTGTTAAGCTTCCAGTTTAAGCGTACTGAAAAAAAATAAAAATAAATGTAATAGCCTGCACTGCGATGCATAGTTAAAAATTAAGCAAGATGGCAGCGTTTTGTGCAGTAATATCTGCCCTTCAAAGTTCATGCAACCCACTAATGCAACGGTTTGGCCCTGCTCACGCGGAATTTGAGTGGCTTGGAAATCATCACCTACAAAATCCACAAGATGAAGCAATTTGCCAAGGTTAATATCTAACAGTTCAGCCCTGTGGACATGATGTGCATGTTACTGTGAAGAAAGTAATGGGGGGTGGGAAAGAAGGAGGGGGGGAAGAGGAAGCAAGGGAGAGAGAGAAAGAGGGGGAGAGAAAGATGGGGCAAGGGAAAGAAGATGATAGAAAGGTGGGAAGATGGGGAAAGAGAAAGAGGCAGGGAAAAGGGGAGAGAAAGAGAAGGTGGAAAGATGGAGAGAAAGGGAGGGGGAGATAAAGATGGGGAAAGGGGAAGACAGGGAAAGAGGGGGAGAGAAAGAGAGGGGAACAAATGGCCAAAGGCATTGTTAGCTAGGAATTATTCCTACAGGCAGGGAAGTGAGTGTCAGAGCTACAAAAGAAGAGTGGCAGCATTAAAAAAAAAGAGAGAGAAAGCAAAAACAAACCCCAAATCAATTTCTACAAGCTTCTAGTTGACTCTGGGCTCCAGCTCCTCAGCCTGTGCAGGCGGGGAAGCCGGGTCCTGTGTCTAAGGGAATGTTGTCATCCGCACGGGCTCCCAAGTCCTTTGTCTGCCTGCAGTCAGTCAGCAGCTCACCCTACTGGGCTGCTGTTTGCAAACGAAGTCTGTCATGAAGTCAAACTCGTTCTGTCCCAACCACAGCTCGGGCAGCTCCTTGATGCGGTCCAAGCCCATTTCTATGACCAGGGACATGAGCACCTCCTCGTCGATGAAGTCGGTGTCTATGACATTGGGAGGCAGCATGGCCGCGGGGCCGTGGGGCACGGGAGCGGGCAAGGCGCCGCCGCCTCCGCCGTGCTTGGGGTTGCAGTCTCTGAAATGCTGGCCCGGGCCGGCGAGCTGGTGAGCCGCGGGGTGCAAGTCCGGCATGTAGTGGCCGTGCGGGTAGGGGTGGTGGCTGAAGTACTGGTTGTTGAGCTTCTGCAGCTGCATGCTGGCCGTCAGCTGCCCCGCGGGGCTGGCCACGGGCGGCGCCAGGAACTGCGAGCCGGGGAACCTGGCGCCGGGGGGCAGCGGGCCGGCGGGGTGCCCCCCGCCCACGGCGCCCGGCCCCATGGCGTGCCGGATCCCGCTCGTGGCGTTCATAGTGCCCGCTCCGTAATGTATATGGTCGCCCATGAGGGCGCTGAAGGCGTGCTGCTGCTGCTGCTGTTGCTGCTGGTGGTGGTGGTGCGGGCTAGCAAACTGCCCCATTCCCATCCGGTGGGCAGGGTGGTGGTGCAGCCCGCTGGGCCCGTCGGGGAAGCGCCCGTGATTCATGGCCATCATGTGCTCTGCCATTGCCCACCTAGAAAGTTAGCAAGGGGGGAGAAGGGGTGGGGGCTGCATCAGCCAGAGGTGTGCGCCCCGCCCGGCGGGCAGCCCGCCTCCCCTCCGCCGGGGTTGGGGGGCGAGCTCCCCAAAAGCCCCTTTAAAAGCTTGCAATTAAAGACAATTTTTGGGGGGTGCAAAAATCTTGTTGGTCAAGAGATCCTCTCTACTACGAGTCCCGATTGCCTTTAAAAGGAGCAACTCTGCAGTGCAACCCTCCCACCCCGGTTTGCACGTCCAGCCAAGCCTCCCCACCCCAACTCCTGCAGCCCTGCTCGCCACGCTGCTGCCCTGCAAATAGGTCCCACCTAGCCGCTGTCAGCAACTTGGGGAATTAAGTCCTCCAGGTCCTCCTCTTTATGTAACGCAGATGTAAGGGGATTAGAAGTCCCCGATGCTGAGATGTCCCCTCGCTGCTCCGCTCAGCCACCTCCCCAGCCATGCAGGGAGCGCAAGGCGTTGGGCAGCAGCACCCCCCGCCCCCCGCTTCACACTTGCCTCGTCTCCCCTTCTCCTCTCTAGTCCTCGGGCTCCGCGATCGCTCAGCGAGAGCCGCCCCGCATAGAGAGGGGGTCCCCCGGCCCCTCCGACCTGCCGCCGCTCTTCACTCCTCCGCCAGGCTCATCAGCCCTCGCCAACAATGAGCTGTGCTTCTTCCCCGGCTTTGGCCACAGTTAATATAGGATTTCAGAAGGGAGGAGCAAAAGCAGCCCTCGCAGGCAACCAGAAGTAAAACCTGGAGCCAGCCAGGGAAAGGGGAGGGAAAAAAAAAAGAGAGAGAGAGAAAGAAAAAGCCGGGCGGATCTGGAAAGCATCCAAGGAATCCTGTTCCTTCTGGTTGAGCGACACGTGTGTTTGCTGATCACTTGTGCAGCGTCTTCGGATCAGTTCTTGCTAAGAAGCCGCATCCCTGCTTGAGTCTTTTATAGCTTAGACAAAGGGGCTGGTGGGGGAAGGGAAGGAGGGGGGGGGGGCGCTTCGCAAATAGATCGCCTAGATGTGGCTGGGGAAAGGAAAACCAACCCAAAGCCCTGATGCTAGAAGACTGGCAGGGAAAATAGATCCTAGAGTAAAGCGATCCGCCTTGCGATCACGGCTAAGAATAACTTCGGGTTTTCTTTTTTTTTGTCACACATCATGGCCCTGTGCTGGCACTCTCCTCTCGGCCCGGATCCATCAGCCTGCTCCACACCGGCATGGCCCCACGGATGATGCCCCCGCCCCCCGGGCAGCATGGCTTGGGGTGAGCCGGATCTCCTCCGAGTGATTCAACAGCTTGGCTCTTGCCACGAGCAGCATTGGTGGCCTTCCTGAATGCAGCTGCAAGCACGTGCCTGGGAAAGCCTTTGCAGCCGGTTACCTTTTCATTTTTTAGGAAGGGGGCTCCGCGCCCCCGGTGTTTGCCTCCTTGTACGTGCAGGGCTCTGTTGCACGGCACCAGGCAGCTGTTGCAGGTGGCCAGGGGGAGCGGAGGGGCAGGGTCTGGCGGGGGATGTTGTTTGCTCTGCCTCGGCAAACCAGATCCGAGCCGCGCTTTCCGTGTCACACTCGGCTGCTCCGCGGACGTGCGCTTTTGCTAACTTTGCGTTTACTTCTCCTGGTAGCGCTGGCATTCAAACGGAGGCGGCTCTGCTCTGTAAACAAACTCGGGCAGGCTCCTGCCCCACAGCCACCTTTTGTCGCGCACGCGCGCACACTGTCCTTACAGGGTCCCACTCACCCCCCCCCCAGGGTTACACATACGCTGTCCCTTAAGGGTTACACCCCCCCACACCCCCCTCCAGGGTTTTACGCGCGCGCGCGCCCACACGCACTCCCTCCAGGGTCCCCCCCACAGGCTTACACACACACTGTCCCTCCAGGGTTTCACACACACGCTCCCTACAGGGTTACACACACACACACACAGAGTCCCTCCAGGGTTTTGTGCGCGCGCGCACACTCCTTCCAGGGTCCACCCCACAGGGTTACACACACACACACTATCCCTCCAGGGTTTTGTGCGCGCGCACACACTCCTTCCAGGGTCCACCCCACAGGGTTACACACACACACAATCAATCAATCCTTCCAGGATTTTACACCCCCCTCCGGGGGTTACATACACAGTCCCTCCACGGTTTTACACGCGCGCATTGTCCCTACAGGGCTTCTCACACACTCTCTCTCCCCCTCCAGGGTTTGACACCCACTCCCTCCAGGGTTACACACACACTCCCTACAAGGTCTCTCTTACACAGTGTCTCTACAGCGTGCCTTACACACACAGGCGCGCACCCCGGCGGGGGCAGGGCAGGGGCCCGCGCAGGAAGGACAAACGCGCCGCCCGGGACCGGCTCGCCCAACTCGGGCGTCCCGCGGGGCCAGGCCGGGCAGGGCCGGGGCACATGGCGGGGCCGCCCCTGGAACACCCCCTGCCCGCAGGGGCACAGAGCCACCCCGGGATCAGCGATGCTGGACTGGTAGAAGGCACCTCTAGCCCAGGACTCACGCCCTCCTCCTCTCTGAAGGGCAGCTGCACTGAATTAGGCTGGCGGTGGAGGGGGAAGGGACTGGCCCTCTGCAGCGAAGTTGGATTTTGTCCTATTTGCAGCCTTCTCTACTCCTAATCACCGCCCTCCCCCCACCGCACCAGTATGGGGAGCAGTGTCGCTGTCCACTGAAGTGCAGAGCAGCTCTACAGCAGCTGCCCTTGGAGGAGACAAAGAATAGGGCAGACCCCTTCTCAGATCAAACAAATCAACCATCAACTAGCAGGCAGAAATGCCTCTGTCCTTTTCAGTTGCCAGTGCAAGGACAAAACTGTGTTGCTGTCCTCTGCAAGGAGTGGCATCATGGAGGAGGGCAGGGGGGAAGGGATGTTGCTGGACGGGGCAGGCAGTAGGCACCTCACTGGAGAAGGGATGGTCCCCCCTGGTAACCCTCCTTTACAGCAGGTTGAGGGAGCGAGTATTTCCCTGTCCCACATCCTGCATCCTGTTGTAAGTGCCAGGTGAAGGAAGAGGCAGTTTACCCAAAGAAGAGCTAATGGGAAGGGGGGGAGAGGCGGGTTGATTTTGCAGGATGCTGGCACAGAGCTAGTGAGCAAGCAGAAGTAGGACAGGAAACACAGCTCCCTATTTAATGCTGCAAGGACAAATCTAAAGTGTAGGGAGGGAGGAAAGATAGCAAGGACCCTGTGACAGCTTTGTTCAGGAAGTGACCTCATCAATAACCAGCTGCAATGCCTGCAGGGATGGGGTGAAGGATCTGCCACCTCATGTGCTGTTTGGCCAGATGGAGGTCATCATCAACTCCAGACACTTTTGGAGCTCTGGGCTTCAGGGAACATGGTATGTAGTCAGGCCTGTAACCTGGGTCAGGTGTGATTGGAAGAGACCATGCAGCTCTCCTGGGAGTTTCCCCTTAATGCTTGGTGACTTTGTGGGTCAAAAGAAAATTGAGAAGATGCAACTGTGGACAATTGGGCAGTTGTGGAGAAAGTGAAGAAGCAGTTTACTAAATGCCACTCTGTGGGGACATCAGCAGGACCTTTTGTTCTGCAGTGCCCAATGTTCCACATTCCTTACAAAGCCCTGTATATATCAGCTAGGATTAACCCTGTGGAAATGTGGCACCCTCCCAGAGGTTGATTTGTGGGTGTTCCATCAGCTGATGGTGTAGGGCAATGGGTAGGGTGACCATACATCCCGGTTTACCTTGGCATGGTCTTGGATTTCAAAGGCCAATCCCAGACGGTCAGTGAAAATTAAAATGAGCATCCTCAAATCTGAGGGGTGCAGGATGCAGTCTGGTGCGGGGCAAAGTGGCATGGTGCTCCAGGCAGCTCTGCCTCCCTACCTGACTGTACCCGTGTTCCTGCCCACTGGTCTCTACCACTGCCTGCAGGACCATTGCTGATTCAGGGCAGCTGGGGCATTGTCCTGTATTTACTTATGGTCACCTTAGCAATGTGCAAAATCTGAAGGAGAACAACAGGGTTATGTGAGTTGAGAAGCAAAGCTAGCTGGGAATTTGCTTTGAGAACAATATTCTGGAAAAAAAATGTCTTTTATGCAAAATTGAAATTTTTCTGTAGAAAAAATTTCCACCCAGAAAATCAAAGTGAGTTCATGCTCAGTGGGTCCTTCTCATTATCATTTTCTGCTTCCTCAGCTTTCAGCTTAGCCAAAAGTGGGCCTACTCTATGCAGCTACTGGTAGAGCTTGGAGATGGATATCTCGGACCAGCACCCTGCCCCTCATCCTCTTTAGAAACCAGACTGGAAAAGCCTTATCAGCTCATTTCTGCCTGCAGTTAAAGAAAAATTAGGAAAAGTATCCCAGGTGGGCATTTTACAAAGCCAAAACATTAAATTTCACTGCTCCTAAATTGAGGGGTTTTTTTTGGGAAGCGGGAAGGGATTTCAGTCCTCAGCTTAGAAGGACTGGAATGGAATCCTTTGGCTTTGTAAAATGCCCACCTGGGATTCTTTTCTTAATGTTTCTCTGTTCCTACGGACAGTAAATTCAACTGCCAAGGCCCTTTCAGTCTGTGTTTTAAAGAGGATGAGAGGCAGGGTGCTGGGCCTTATTATCTGTCTCCATGGTGGATCCAGGATTTTGTAAAGGAGGATGCGGGATCAGTGACTGGAACTTTAATAAAAGTTCCTTAATCAGGTATCAATCTTCCCTTCCCCACCCTTCCTCTCTGTGCACAGCAAGACATTCCTTCTCCTCCCTCCCATTTTCTCTCTCCCCTGCCCACAGTTGCCACCGTCCCTACTGTGTCCACGGACCTGAGGGCAGGGGGAGACAGGAAGCTCCAGAGCTGTTCCTGTCTCCTTCCAATGAGGTTGCATGTAGAGTTAAGCTTGGCCAGAGACAGTGATGGTCTGCTCTTGGGAAGGCTCCTGGGCTGGCAGGGAACAGCCAGGGGGATGCAGTAGGGAGGGGGAACCAACCCACCTCGGCCACTGCCCCATTTGAGCCTGGCTTACCATGGAGTCCAGATGGAATAAGCTGGAGTAGTTCTGCAGCCTCCCACGCAGCCTTTAGGATAGCTGGGGACAATGGCGTTGGGGGAGAAGGAAAGAAAGGGGAAAGGATGTGCTGCTCAGCATGGAGGCAAAGGGAGGGAAGACAATTCTTACCCAATCTGGACACTTAAAAAGAGTCCCCAGCTGCAGTACCCATGGTAATGTCAACTGAAGTGGGGAGAGGGGGGTGCCAGTGCACCCACTCTGGATCTACCCCATCTGTCGTCCAGCTTGACCATATATGTATTTCTGACTTGTCATCCTGATTGGGAATGCAAATGCAAAATTTTTGCAGGAAGGGATTTCCACATTTTGGCCTCCTCTAGTGAGGAACCTGGTACTTTTACTTGGTCTGTCTGGAAAAGAACGAAACAGCCAAAGCTAGGATTTGTACTGCAAAGATGGTTAGATGCCTGGGCTCCAGATTCCCTGGTTATACAACTGAAAGAATGGTATTGTGGCAAGCTTGGGTTTCATCAATCAAGGGAACAGAATTGAATTGGTGCCAGGCAGCTCTTCATATAATCAACATAGGTCACTTGGCTGGTTCCAGATACCAGCCCAGAATTCCCTAGAGCTACCACAGTACCTCCAATTTAGAGCATCCTTTCACCACACTGAAAGAGTCTATATACCTTGATGTACAAACAGATAATCCAGGCATGGGATAAGTCACTCAGGGGAAAATCTGGAATGCTGTGATGCTAAAGCATGAACAGACTGATGGCAAAAAACTGCAAGAGGCAGGCTCAGTACAGGTGAGTTAGCCCCTACTAGTTAGCATGGGATAAAAAGAAAAATATTTAAATAAGGAGTGTTTTATGCACTGGCCAGGTGCAGGGGCTCAGTTTTACTTTGCTGAGTGTCATTGTACAAGCACATGATCAGGAGGACTAAGGAAATTGATAAAAGGGAGCCGACACAGTGTCACTGTTGGGGAACCTAGTGGGCTTCCCAAACCTGCATTATCTATGTGTTTTTTTACCAGGGGTCCTTCTAGATTGAAGGGCAGGTGATAGAAAAATTTTGCTAACTGAACTATTTTTTTGGATTCCCTTCACACACCTTCTTCACATTTGACTGGATAGCCTGAGATAGTAAAAAGGAATTATTAGAATTAACGCCGGTGTCCTTTGAACCATAAACCTGTGTCCCTTTGTTCAGAGTGGTCCTGGAATGATGGATGTCTGCTGGCACCTTCCTTTTTGCACTGCCTTCCCTTCCAGTACATCTTGACATGGAAGGATCTTACTTGACATTTTCCTTTTGTAGGACGAGTAATTCTATCACAAGCCATTTTCTTTTAAAAGTTAACTCTGTGAAAGTGGGACAGAGGAAGAGAAACGAATTCTTTCCTGAGGAGGTTCAAGAAGATACAGTAATCCAAACAATCTCCCATTGAGTATCATTCACTTCGCCTTGTCACACAGAATCCCAGGCTAAACATTTTCAGTACTTTTATTAAATGGGGACTAGAAACAAAAAAACAGAGCTTCTCTTCATACTTGGGAAATTGCTACAGCTTCTGAAATACAATGCTAGGCCACAGCATTCAAATTCAGCACAAATAGTGACTAAAATGTAGCTGGCAGGAAGGCTGTATAAACTATTGATTTTCTGTTTTTCTTGCAAAACTAAAAAAAAGTCGTCACGTAAAATAATAGTTTTAGGTTGTCTGATATATTTTATTTGACTCAAATTATTAGAAAGCAGATTATATCTTTCCAAGTATATTCTAGAACTGGGTGAATACTAGAAAAATATTCATTGACAAGTTATTTATGTGATGAAGGCCAGGACAATAATTCATTGAATACATAAATGAAGCTTTTTATTAGACTGCAATGTTCTACCATAAATAAATAAATAGATAGAAAACAAAATGTTGCAACAGAGTTTCCAATCCTGCACTATTTATACATATAACTACTGCATTTTTTTCTTGATCACTTCACACTAGCGCCTACTCCTGCATATCTTGTATAGTATGCTATAAAAGGACTACTCAAGAGAAATGACACTGCCAACCTGGCAGAATCTGGCCCATCATAACTGTATTCCAAAATTTTATTGTCAATGCCCTCTTCAAATTCAAGGAGCCAGAATCTCGGCTGGTATAAACTGGCACAACTTCACCGAAGTTGGTGAAGATTATACAGATGAGCATCTGGTCCAGAGTGTTTTTTGCTTCTGTTTTAAAGTCAAAGCCTCATTTTACCTTTACATTTCTAATATAACATACCTATTGGAATGTTATCCAAGACAATAATATATTACGCCTATAAACAATTTTTTGTATTATATTGCATCTTGCTTCAGATTCTTGATAAGTACCTACTTGCACATACTGCTTGGACCTCACAACATCATGTGTAGCAGAACTTTCTAATCTGTACACAAAAGATTGATTTCAATATGCTCAAAATTGAACTGTGTAGAAGCATGTGTAAGATCAGGGTCAAAGTATGCAATTAAGTAATTCCTCCAAGTCTTTTCCTAATGGTAACACAAATGTGGCCACTACCATCATTAATGCTTCTGCATCTTAATTTTTTATTAATAGGGAAGTAATTCTCCCAATGTACCTCTAGCAAAGCAAGGTGGTTTTTGTGCCTTACATATTGCTGACAATTATAGACTTAGTCACATATCTTCCTTCAATTTGATTGCTTTTCTAAAAAATGAAATAATTATAAGGTGTACAGTGAATATGCAGTAGCAAAAGCATTTATACCAGGGTTATTAGGAATATGCTGTGGTTCAGGGGAATTTATAAGCTCTGAGCCTACTTGTTTCTTCAGTGAGAATTTTCTGTGTCTTTCTCTCACACAGGTAATTTAGTTTCCTTTTACAGTTATGAGCCCTGAGGAACATCCTGATCTGTTCAGTCTTTTTAGTAGCCCTTTACTCCATTTCTTTACTTGAGGCTCTGTAACACTTTTTACTGCAAACCCCTAGGTTTCAGGCTTTGTGTGTTAGGTCAGGTTTCTGCTGAATGCCTACTCCCCACTCTCTCTTTCTTAAGCATCTGGTGGTATCTGATGAGTTATCTTGACTCAAAAGTAGTAGTAGTTGATTCCCTTTTGTAAGGGTTAATCTTGTCTGGGCAGGGCACTCTCAGCTCTGAAGCTATCTTTTCCCCCCCTTCTTGAATACATACAAAGA
Organism: Caiman crocodilus; assembly: GCA_030014935.1. Classification (NCBI taxonomy): domain Eukaryota; kingdom Metazoa; phylum Chordata; order Crocodylia; family Alligatoridae; genus Caiman; species Caiman crocodilus. The sequence continues at coordinate 3,629,919 of JAGPOW010003648.1, forward strand.
TTTTCTGCATTACTGTCTCAAGACTTGTAGCAAGACTTTTCTGTTTTGATTATTTCCTGTTGGAAAATTTGATTTCCTCCCATCTTTTCCTATTGGATGACTTTTATGTGTACCTATTTTCATTTTCTCATGAGGTTTGTTCTTGGACTGTAAGGTCCAAGATTGTTTGGTTTAGAAGGAATATATAAATATTTTAATTTCTGCCTTTATGTTGGTAGAGTAACTTAGGTGGGCCTTCTGGAAAACAATTACATAAATATATTAAAAAGAAATAGTTAGAATAAAAATAAAATATTTAATGTTTGCTAATTTAAAAAAAAGCCCAGTTTTATTAATAACAATAGTTTCAAAAGGTAAAAGCAAAATCTGTTTTATAATTGAATGTTTCTTAGGCAGTTCTTCAATATTAAGATTACTTTTAATTTATTTTTAATTGGTCAATTAATTTAATCTTAAATTGTTAAGATTACTTTTTGGGCACACAGAGCAGATTTACATGATGTTTCACACTTGCGGTTCATGTGCGTCAGCCTGATGATATCATACTCAAGCACTAATAATACTACTCCTTAGCATTTACATAAATTAGCACTTTATAGCTTCAAAGCATAACACCGACATTACCTAATTACTTTGGAAATGAACACACACTCTTTTCCACTCTATAAAGGAGAAGCATTTGATAGATTTAAATAGCTGTTGTGCAATCAAGAGAGGTAAATGAGTTTTAATGACATACATAGCAAGGCAATGGGAATCAGGATATCTGGGTTCTTTTCCCAATTTTACCAGTGAAAAATTAATAGAACTTGCTTAGCTCCTTTGGAAAATCTTACCCTTAACTTCAAATGTACCTTAGTTTCCCTGTCTGCAAAATGGAATAGTATCTGTTACCTACTACTGTACAGTACCTAGATATTTTTGATGACATTAGCTTGCTAGATTAGCTTGCATATTACTATTACAAGTTTATGGCTTTAATAAAATTAAGACTACATTGGTTTCTTATGAGCATGGGTGAGTTTCTTGGCCTTTGCAATCTAGACATCACCTGATGTACTTAATCCAATACTGCAACTCATTTCTAATTCTCCCTTATATTACACTCCCTTCCTCAATGACAGATTTACAGACTGATTTCTCCTCTTATTCTTCTGTGCATCCTAATACTCCACCTCTCATGACCTAACAAATGAATCCTGCTGTGACTGTTTGGGGGCCTTGCTTCCTCTTAGCTCAAGATAACTCTCAAGTCTTGCAGTCCTTGCTAGTAGACTCGCTGCAATTTCAGTTCCAAATGGCCCATTTCTTGCAGTTTACCTGGAACTCCATGTAGAAAAACATCTCCAACACAGCAAACAGTAGAAGTTCAAGAACAATCCACCATAGTAAAACCATGTTTTTCAAATTTCCCCTTCTCATAATCTGTCTCCAATTTCCTGCATTTCAGACAAACACTTTTAATAAACCCCATGGATGTCCTGTACAACCAGTCTGCCTGCTCACTCACCAAACATTAGCCCTACTCTTCCACAAAAAATACTTTTACCCATATTGAAAGCCCTACAAAGCAAAGCAAACAAATGAAACCAACCCAAACTAGTTCAACAGCTTGTTTTGAGGGTCCAGGTCATGTAGGCACAAGGGGTGTTTATACATGTGCTTTGGGAGTGTGTGAGGTGGGGGCTGAGGGGGTGGGGAGGGTACTTTAATTAGATTGGGTCCAAGAGCTGTTTTAATTAAAGCACCCAAGCATCTTGTGTCTCTGTGCTTAAAAATGATGGTGGGGGTGCTTTATCTAAAGCTGGTCAAATGCAGCCTCTCTGCTCGTGTGTAGGCACCCAAGAAGAATGTATGTAGTAGGGAGAGTGTATTCTAAAGCAGTGGTTCCCAATTTTTTATACTGTGGACTGGCAAAGTATCTAATTTGTGTATTTAAATATAACATGCATACTTAATGTGCATACTTAAATTTAATTTTTATGTGTGGGGAAGGGTTGTGAGGATTGGTTTGGGCTGGGGCACTGCAGCTGCGAGCCGCAGGGGACCCTGCAGGGAAGGGGACTGCACAGGGCATGTCCCAGGAGGATCCAGCTAGGGCTGCCTGGGAAGCCAGGGGCAGCTTCCTGGGACAGCTTCCACCCCTGGCATGTTCCTGCCTGCATCCCCCACTCCCAGCTGTGAGTAGGTCCTGTCTGGCTGGGCACGGGCCCTGGTAACTTCTGCATGGGCAGCACCTTGCCAGGCATGGCCATGGTGGTGGCAGTGGGACAGGGCATATGGACCTGACTGCCTCTCACCCGGGGCTGCCCCACTGCCTAGCTTTAACCCTACGCATAACTGCCAGTGGTGGAAGCTATGACTCACTGTGGCCTGGTATCAGGCTGTGGCTCGGTGGTTGGGCACCTCTGTTCTAAGGTTCTTCCGTTCACAGGAACTTTTCTTCAGGAAATTTTCCAGGAATTTTAGTGAAAGCTACTGTTAAGAAAACTGGGCTAACCTGGTCCACTCCTCCACCTGATGAAATTTTCTTGCCCTCCCTGTAGAGGAAAGACTTATTTTTAATAAAGTAATAAGCATTTGTATAAAGCTTTTGATCTTGCAGGTCCTTGACAAACATTTTGTTTTATAATTGTATTTATATATTTTCTGAAAGTCTTCATATTTGCAAAGACATCTTCCATCACATTATAACATTTCATTAATGCTTCAATCATTATTGAATGTATAACTTCTCAAGGATAGTTGATTCCCTACAGACTACTTATGATGCAGAAAAACAAACAGTTCTGTGTAATACCAGTTCAAATTCAGTTTATTAATTCAGATTAATGCTATTTAAACCAGAATATTAGATTTGTTTTTGCTCATGCTTTATTGTCAACAATCCTTGGTTTATTTTTGTTAGTCTTGTATTTGGTGGTTTGATTTCAGGAGGGAAAAAAAAGCTGCAAATCTGAGATTGTCACAGATATTTTTGACTAAACATAGACAGTGCTATGACAGATCAAGGCAGAGGAACAGTTAGTTGGTATGTGTCTACCAGCAGTGGCATATACCACTTGCATCTATTAGTGATCCATAATGCACCTGGACTGAACTATGTCTATAGATAAGGATATTATGGATTATAGATATAGGTATATAATAAGTGGCTAGTCATTGTATATTGGAAGGTTTGTGTTCTTCTGACATATAGGCCAAGAAGACGTTCTCCCCATCCATCCCTGGTATGATATTGTTCAGTGAGCCAGATGCATTATATATATATATAATGGCAAATGTTTGCCAACTGACTATCACCTTAATGTAGCTGGCAGTCAGTTATGACTTATAACAGGTAAATGGATAGGTCTTGCCCGTATTATTTTTGTGTGGCTGCAGATACTGAGATAGATTACCAGTTGGTGCAAGCAGCATATTCTCATTGACTTGAAAGGTGCTGTGTGGAATTATACCAGATGAAGATCTGGCCTGCTGGTTTGTTTGTGTTTTGAATTATGCTAAGCCATTTGCCTCGGTGATGTTCTGTGACAACAAGTTTCACCTTATATGTTGCAGAAAGAAACTGTATCCTTTGGAACATCTATTATTCTCTTACTATTAAAGGACAAAAGAAGTAATTGAGCTGCAGCACTATCTCTTCCGTCTTTATAATACATACCTTCTCATATTTTTTCTTTGCAAGCTAAGGTCCTGATCCTGGAAGGGATTGGGAACCTCAGCTTCTAATGTTGTCTATGGTAGCTGGAGTCAGCACTTTGTAGCGCGGAGTCCTAAAATGTCATTCAGTTTATTCTCCAGGCAGATTTTCCCACATCCCTTTTAAGACAAGGTTATCCAAATGTACTATCAACATTTTATTTAATGTGAATACATTATTGTCTGTATTATTATTTTTGTCTGCATTCCAGTTTCTTTCTTGCAGTCTAATGTCTTATTTGCCATTTTTGACTACAGAGGCACACGGGGCAGACATCTTCATTGAGATGTCTGCACGGATGCCTAATTCTTTGTGATGAAAGCTTACAACTAATTCAGAACTCTGCGTGTACAAATAATTTAAATCAGGGGCAGTCAACCTGCGGCATGTGTGCCACAAATGGCATGGGCAGCTTCTGTGTGTAGCACATGGCAAATCAGGCAGGGGGCACAGGGCATGGAGCACAAAGCAGGTGAAGGGGATCAGAGTGGCACTCAGGGAGGGTGCAGGCTTAATTTGTGGCATGCCTGCCAAAAAGGTTGCCCCCCCCCGCAGTTTAAATCATTCCTTCTAAGATGCACTACTCTGCACGTGTCTATATTGAATCCCATCTGCCACTGCATTGCTCAATTACTTAGTTTTGTCAAGTCCTTCTGTTGTACCTCACAACCCTCTCCAGGCTTGTCTAACCTAAATCATTTGTGTAGCCAGCAAATTTCACTGCCTCATTATATAGCCTCTCTAGTTGGTCCTTAATAAATATATTAAACAACAGGCCCTTATATTGATCCCTGGGGCACCCTATTATTAATTCTTTTTCACAGTGAGAATTGACCATTTATTCCTATTCTTTCCCCCCACTGTCTCTTAACTAGATTTTAATCTATGAATGACAGGATTTTACCTCTCTCCCTCTGTGGTTACTAGTGCTCCTTAATAGCCTCTTGTGAAGGATTTTATAAAAGCCTTTTGAATGTTTAAATAAATTATGTCCACTGCTTCCCCATTATCCAGTATTTTGTTGCCACTATAAAATTCTGCTTAAAAAATAAAAAGCATGTAAATGAAGCCCTAACTTTAATGTCCTTTATAAACATGTTTCTTGATCTACGTAACATTATTCAAGAGCTTCTTTTTAAGCTTGTGTCATCCCAAGATGACCCAGAAACATAGGGGGGCATTCAGACCTGTTTTGCTGCAATGGTGCTGCGGAGAGGAACTAGTTTTTAGGTTAAATACATTCAAGAGACTGATTCCTTTGGCATGATTAGAAACCTCTCCAGAGGCATCTTATTCAGGCACTTGCAGGTAAAAAAAAAATCAGAGAAATCAAGTTTCCCCAATGAGCAGGCCCTGCAGAGGTGTACCAGGACTAACATGCAACAAGTCTCACTCATCTGCCCAGCTCAAAGAGCCAGACTCCCTCATTTATTTAAGAATTCATTTCTAACTCTCATTGCAACTCATCTGGCTCATTTTTTGTGCAGGCATATTAGCAAAGATTGCCAATGTGAAGGAGTATTTGAATCATTTCATTCCCCCACTGGTGGGAATGGGAGTAGGTACTCTTGCTTGTTTGGATGGTACTAACCGGCCATATAGCCCTAAGATTTTGCTCCTGCTCTACTTCCATGAAACTTCACTTCCCAGCCAACACCTCAAGCCCCATTTCAGTACATTCTCTTACCCCTCTTGCCAGCCCTGGTCTGACCCCCCTCAGCCTTCTCTTGCCCCCTTCCTCCCCTTCAACCACACATCCCTCCAACACTGCTGTTTTGACACCCACCTCCAATTCCCCAGCCCCCTTCTACCCAGCCAGGCTTTATTTTCCTCTTCAAGGACACATCCCTCAGATGAATCAGCCTCATGCTCACAACCCCCCCAGCCATAGCATCAATCCCTATCTCCTTAGCCAAGCTCCCACTCCCTCTTCACTGTTGTCAGTGGATGCCTCCCTCCCCCCAGCCAACAGATGCTGAACTGCGGTCTGTCTTCTCTGCACCACCCTGTTCTGCTGCACAAACAGGTGGGGCGCCTGCACCACCCTCTGCCTGCCTTATATCTCCCTCCCTCCTCCACCCTTGACTGAAAGAAAGCAGTACGGGAGAGGAAAAGGGGCTGCTGCGCTGCTTGCCCTTCCCACTGTTGTGTAACAGTAGCAGATGTTCCTGCCTGCAGCAGCTGCAAACAGCAGCGTTAGCAGGAAGCAGCGGTGCTGTGCTGAGGACACAGAGGACAAACACAGCTAGGTTTGCAGGGAAACTGCAGGCATGTGAGCAGGGGATGCTCAATATCTTGGCGCTGTGCGTCCTGCTCCTATCTTTCCCTCAAGCCCATGCTGAGGATGCGTCCAGCTGGATAAGAAGAACACGCATGCCTTAGGAGGGCATCCTTGGGCAAATTCACTCAAGGGCAGAGCCAGCTGCAAGTGCATCCTCCACTCACTTACAGTATTGCCAGCCCCAGGGGTTCCAGAACCACCCCACAATTATGAATTGCTTTAAAAATGATGAGATTTATAGGTTTTTTTAAAGGATATAATAAATGTCAGGTTGTTGTTATTTGCTGTCTGGTTCCTGGGTGCCTTCAGGGTTCACTTGCTTCCCACTTACATGCATTTCTTCACAGCGCTGGGGGCTAGAAACTAATTCATTTTTCAAATAAAAGTTAAGGTTCTCAGGCAATCTCCTAATGCTCAGAGCTGGGCTTTAGGAAAACCACCATCATTGAGAGACTTGTGACACTGACACCTCCAGCAGGGAATGTGACTCACTGCTTTGAGGGCTGATGGGTAGGCAGAACTGCTGGGGTTCCTGCACTCTTGAGCTGTTTTGCTTTTTGAGAGCTCATGTTCCACTTCACCTATTTGGGCTATCCTGAGCAACAGAACTGGAAGGGAGGGAGGCTGCTTTAAGTCTAGATCTCTTCACACACTATTGACCTCATCTCAGGCTTTCCAATATCATGAGTCAGACTCCGTAAAATCATAAAATTAGGTGAAAAACAATGATATCTTTTTTAAAATGATACTTTGGGGGTGCAGTCTTTTTGTCTTTTGGTATTCAAGCCTTTGGGATATGCTTGGGTCATGTTTTCAAACTTCTGTCCATCACCACCCAGCTAGATGATGAATTTCAAAAAAGAAACAAACCGAAAAGAAAGGAAGCTTGGATTTCCTGCTCTCACAAACTGGTGGTTTATGAAAAACACCAGATATCACAACACTTATAACTGAGTGTAGGCAACACCATCCTACATCAGTGCCTGGAGCCTGGGGGGTTATTTTCCATCAAACCAAAGCAATATCTGACTATGCTGCGTCTAGGCTATTTGGCCTTGTTTTTTGGCTCCGAGTTCTCAACATTGCTTTGACTGTTGCAGCTCTACTGGTGTTTGAAATACTTGAGTCCTGGTGTAGTTAAGGGACTCACTGGAAAGTTTAATACTATGCTGTCCAAGTCTGAAGGCTCAATGACAGTGTTCAAAATGCTGGCAAAAGAGGAGCCTCATCTGCAGTAGGGCTTCAAGCACTGCCAGCACCGATGGAGCTGTGCTGGCCTTGTCATCCTTGGAAGATCTCAGAGAACCGCAAGTGCAGGCAAAACTGCTCTGCCCCAAATCACATTCTTTTGGAGGCTGGTTTGCTTGTTTGTTGTCGGCTTTTCCTAGCAAGAAATAATTTAGCTTTACACTATTTAGAACCAGCTGCAATCTCAAGCAAAACAAATCACTATTTGAAGGCCCATATATTTGGGAGTCCTAGGATAATTTTAGTAATTCAGGGGCTAATTCCAAAGGTTCTGCAGTTCCTCTTCCAAAATAACTTGAAACATTTTTTCCTACTTCCCTTGCCTCAGGCAGCAAGAGTAGAAGAGGAAACAATTCACATCCTGATTTTTTTTCTGCATGGTAGTTTAGGGCCTGTGTTGCAGGAGATTCTTGTTCTGCATTTCTGAGTCCGAGTCACAGCCTGCTTCCTTTTATTCGCCCGCCACACCTTGATGGAAAGAAACAGGGAAGCTGATTGTTGGAAACAAAATAACCTGGGGTCATGACCACTTCCCATAGATAGATCCTCTTCACAGGGTTCGTCCTCCCTTACACCCGGCCCTTGCCACCCTTATGGTGAATGAAAGATCTTTCACAACACCTATACCCCAAGTGGTCAGCTCTGGAGCAGATCTTAGCTAACTGGCCTTGTGCCCTCTCGGGCCCCACACTTTCTCTCTCATTTGCAATTCCAGGTAACTGCTTGAATGTGACCTTCCAGGTCAGCACTACACTTTCTCCCAGTCAACCCTGGGAAAGTCCTTTGTAGGGGTCTCCAGGACCAAATCTTATAAACAGGCTTACCATGAGTCCAGCATCCCAAACCCAATTTTAATGGTCAAAGTTCCTTATGCTGTCTATCCTCCACCAGCTGGCTGCAGTCCTGACCTTGACATTTCCTCAGTGTGACATCTTTGTCCGCTGAGCTCCAGTCCTCAAGCCACACAGACTGACGGTCCTAATTCACCACTGCTAGGCACATTTCTGTGCCTCTGCACAGGTCTGCACCACTCCTGGCTAGGAGGTAGCGGTCTCTATCCCCTCTCTGGGGAAGAATGGGCCTTTGCCCTCCTACTTTAAAACAGGTCAGCTCCTGTGATGTCCAATCGCCTTTGGCTCCTTTTCCCCATGACTCCCTGTAGTTGGGGAATCTCTAGATTTAGACTTCAGGCACTTCCAGGTTCACTTGTCAGGCACTTTCAGGTCACCTATCATGTCTGCCAGGCACAGCCAGTGACCTTCCTGAGTTGTGAGGTCTGGTAGACCCCTGAGGCCCCCACCTGCTTGCCCTAAGGAAAGGGACCAACTCTCCACTGCCCACGATAAGTCTCCCATCAGGGAAAATTGGGTCCCGGTGCAGGTCTCCGACCCAGGAAGTGGCATGCCAGACCATCACCATGCTCCTGCACAAAACAGGCCTGGGATCGGTTCCCAAATTCTAATTTGGTGAATGGAAAGGTTTAAAACAATGTTAAGTTTTTTTAGTATTAGCCTTAGATTAGATCTACAAATCAGATTAATTGGAAATGCCTAACACTCCTTTTGAATTAATTTAAGGCAGGTTTTGAAAGTATCCCCTTCTTGTGATGAAAGATTTTTGCAGTGGGTTTCAGTGATCCATTTAAAATTTTCTTTGGTTTTTAAGGTTCTTTTTATAATCTAATTTTAATTCCCACTGCTAGGGAGGCCTGCTTAGAATACATAATTGCTGTGTGGAACAGTAAATATAAAAACAAATTGCTAAGGAAGGTGGCAAAAATTAAAACATTTCAAGTACAATAGAAACAGAAGGTGGCTTTGCTGCCACTCTTCCAGCAATGAAAACATTTTATAAAACAAAAGCACTACCTCATTTTTCTTTCCAGACTCCTCCTTTGCCTCTTAGGCATCTGGAAGTTTTTCAGAGCTAGTAAAGGAAGTCTAGTTTTGAAATATTTGTTTCCTCCCTGTGAACCAAGAATATATTTTCTTTTCTTTCAGCAAAAATTCAAAAGTGGAAAGGAGATTGTATCATAGAAATTAAAGATGAGAATGACACATTAGGTCATCCAGTCTACCTCCCCCGCTAACATAGGATTATTCCCTATACTGCTGTATATACTCCACTGCTTTGTACAATCTAGTTTTCAATTACCCAGAGGATGAGCCTATGACAGTTTAAGTTGGGAGGCTATTCCATACCCATTTCTATCATCAATAGGCATGTTTCACATAAGGGTCAAATTGGGTATTCAATTTATTTTGAAGGAAAGAAATCCTTTTGGCATTTAACTTTTAAAACATTTCTTGCTGATGCTGCATTGACACATTTGAATAATCCATGCAGTGACAAAAGAGTTTGGAATGGCTGAAGTAGCTGCTAATGACTAAGAAGGACCATTGTGGGTGAATCTTGTCAATTAATGTTACAGTGGGCCTGCTTCCACAGTGATTCTTCCTACACAAATTCCTATGGACTTCTATGTGAGGTTCATAAGCAAAGTTGCTGCAGAATCACTCTCAGTACACATAAAATAGAATAAATAATGTGGAAAAATACATTGCACCTGGCTGGCCCCTTCTGCTTGAGATTCAAAAAGTCACAGAGTGAGACACATTTTAACTAGCATTATGAAGGAGTCTTCATTAGCTTTGAAGTAAGTAATATGCCCATTTTGCAAATGGGAAAACAGAGGCACAGGCAGGCTACTGATTTGTCTGAGCTGACTTAGCAAAACAGCAGCAGAAGTAGGAAAAAAAACTAGGTAACAAGATCCATGAAGAGATTTGGGCATTTAATACCTATTAACTGATTGATTTCAGTTGTAGTTAGGTGCCTAAATACCTTCACAATTCTATATGCAGTATCTTATCCCATATTATGCCATGAGATGGGTTAATAATAGGATGCAAATTGGGTATTTATTCTATCTTTCAAAAGAGCTCAAAGATAACCAGTCAATGGAAGCTGTTGGCATTCAGCTTCTTGGAAAACTACAACTCTTTTATTTAAATTGTCTGACATTTTAGAAGTATAATTTTGGGACTTACATTTGAAAATGTGGCCCAATATGTGTATGAAGGGATCATTGTATGTTTCCTGCAGTTTCAGTGGAAGAACAATAAGGGTTAGATGCATTAAAATACTTAAGATGCCTACAACCTAGGTATCACAAGGCTGTGTAGATGCCTGTTGTCAAAATGAATTCTGAAATATATAGGTTATCTATTAGATCATGAAGACTGTTAAGTATCTCAGACCAGTGATTCCCCTCCCCCATGCACCACTCCCCAACCTAAGCAGGGAACTAACTAGAGCTATCCAACAGGAAGTGATAAGCCCAAAATTCAATCTAGGGCCTGCCAGTCTCCCAGGCCCAAGGGCCTGGGGCCAAACCCTGTGACTGATGTCTTTTTCTCTTCTTGGTGTCAGTTTTGTTCAATATCTTCATCAATGAACTGGAAGATGGGATGGCGTGCACCTTCAGCAAGTTTGCAGATGACATCAACTGTGGGGAGTAGTGGATATACTGGAGTGTAGGGTGAGAACTCACAGTGACCTTCACAAGTTGGACAATTGGACCAAAAGCAACCTCATGAGGTTCAGTAAGGTCAAGTGCAAAGTCCTGCACTTAGGATGGAAAAATCTCATGCACTGGTACAGGGTGTGGTCCAACTGGCTAAGCAGCAGCTCTGCGGAAAAGGGTCTGGAGATTACAATGGACAATAAGCTGAATATGAGCCAATGGTGTGCCCTGGTTGAAAGAAGGCTAATAGCATGCTGGGCTGCATTAGGAGGAGCATTGATAGCAGATCAAGGGAAGTGATTCTTCCCCTCTATTCGGCACTGGTGAGGCCACATCTGGAGTACTGTGTCCAGTTTTGGGTCCCCACTACAGAAAGGATATGAGCAATTGGAGAGAGTCCAGTGGAGGGCAACAAAAGTGGTTAGAGTGCTGGGGCATGTGACTTGTAAGGACAGGCTGAGGAAACTGGGCTTATTTTGTCTAGAGAAGAAAAGACTGAGGGGGGATTTAATAACGGTTTTCATCTATCTGAAGGCGAGTTACAAAGAAGATGGAGCTAGATTGTTCTCACTGGTGACAGAAGACAGAACAAGGAGCAATGGTCTCAAGTTGCAGCCAGGGAAGTTTAGGTTACACATTACGAAGAACTTTCTCGCTAGGAGGGTAGTAAAACACTGGAACAGGCCACCCAGAGAGGGTGTGGAATCTCCATTCTTGGAGGTTTTTAAGACCCAGCTAGACAAAGCCTTAGTTGGGATGATCTGATTGGGTCGGGTCCTGCTTTGAGCAGGGGGTTGGACTACATGACCTCCTGAGATCCCTTCCAACCCTTATTTTGTATGATTCTGTGATTCTAAGCCTAGAGAAGAGAGGGTGTTTGAGCATCCACCTATACTCCAGAGCTCAGGTACCTGAGTCAGAGCTGTAGGCAGATGCGCTTATCTATTCGGGATCCAGTTCTGAAATTCTTCTCCTGAGCGTAGGCACCTACCATCCTTTGAAAAACTGAACAGGAGTCACTATTTTTCTTTTCAAATGTGGTAGTGGGAGAAAGAGGAGGTGGTGGCTGTACAGCTGCTGTGCCCACTTTCTGTATCTGTGATACTCAGACAGGGTTCTGTGGCACTCTGGGCTGCTTTGACAGCCTTCTAAGGGTGTCATACATTGTTAGGTGTGCAAACACAATTCACAAGATAAACCTTGAGGTTTCAGATAGGAATTTCTAGTGTTAAAAACATTCTGACCTGGTGTTGTCTTTCTTAATTCTTTTCAAGTGAAGAATTGCTCTTGTATTTTCCTGTAGTAAAAAAAAAAAAGCAAAAACAGAGGAAAAACATTCTGAGGGTCTTGAGTCTAATGAGGTGTGCCTTGAGTCTAACAAAGACTGTCTCAAGAAAAAAAAAAAAGAATGAGCACCACTGTTATGTACAGTAGGTTAATGGTTAGCATGTGCACCCAGGAAGTAGGGGATTCTGTGTTCAGCTCCTTCCTCATCATTCATGACCATATTCTAAATCCTACTTCCAGGATTATTTTTAGTTTTTATGTAAATGACTGTTGAATAGAAATTGCATTACAAAGTTCTAGGAACAAGGAAAAACACTCAGGAGCCCTCAGTTCCAGCTCGGTGCCCTAATCACTGGTCAGTACTGTCAGGCTTCTTCTCGATTGTCCTTTTGGTTCTTGTGAGTTTTTCCTGCCTTTCTGCACAGTGGCACAGAGTCAACAAGAAGGGCAAAGAGAAACCTTTCCAGTTTGCCTCCAGCCTGATGGCTAGAGCACTTTCCTTTGAGGTGAGAAATGAGGGCTTGATTCCCCTCAGGCCAAGGAGGCCATGGAACCAATGCAGATGGCCAGAACTCCTTCAGCACCTTTGTCTGCATTTTGTGCATGGCCTAATCTATTGGTTTGTACTTCCATTGCTCTGAGCGCACCTTCTGGATCTGATCAGGACCAGGGGATTTAGACACTAACCACATCCACATAAGCGTGGACATTTGATTCCCTGAGGACAAGTAGCAGTGGCTCACCTTGCACTACTTGTCCTCAGGTAATGCCTGTACCATGCATGGTTTGGCATGTGGCAAGTTACCTCATGTGGGATAGAGGAGGCTGGGGCCAGCACTGGGCTGGCCCCAGCAGCCTTACCTAGGGTCCTCTGGGCCTCCCGGGGCTGCAGCAATAGTGATTCTGTTGTGTGGAGCCTGGCCAGAAGCTGCAATGCAGCTCTGGATGGCCCAGCTCTGTTTTTGAGTGGTGTGCGCGGCTCTGCTTTTTTTCCCATGGGGCTCCAGGGGTCAAAAAAAACCTTCAGAAAAAAAATCATGGAGCAGTGTATGCATGGGTAGCACTCCCTTGCAGTGTGAAGAACATTCAAATTTGCTTTATGTGGTGCCGGCCATAACTGTCTGGACACGGCCCATAGGTTCATTTACATGAGATGCTTTACTGCACATAGACTAATCTAATGTACAGTAAAGCTTCACTGTCTACATGTGTACAGCAATTACTGTGCAGTAGATTAGTCTAATGCACCATTTTCTAGTACCTGTAGATACAGGTGCTAGAAATTGGTGCATTAAACTAATGCACCATACTGCATGTGTAGACACTGACTGGGAATAAATTGCTCCTGATCAGCCTAGGCAGCAAGGGGTGACAGGAGGTGGGGAGATGCTCAGCAGGATTCTGTCTGCCAGCCACAGGGAGATTGGGACCCATCTCAGTCTCCGTGGGGCAGGGAGAGCTGTCCTGGCAGCAGATGCCTCCCAGCCCTGTAGAGATTGACTTTCAGCCATGTGGAAACCAGGATGGGTCCTGATTTCCACAGGGCTGGCAGGCAGCTGCCTGGCAGTCAGGACAGCTCTCCCTCACCCTGTGGAGGTTGGGACCAGCACTGGTGTTCCCTGCAAGCCCAAGGATCCAGGGGAGCTTCAGGCTCCCTGTCAGAAGCAAATTTCCTCCTGATGGGCATATGTTCAAATGTGTGCAGGGGTGCAGTTTAATGCACCTGAATTTTTTGCCAGAAAATTCAGACTAATTAATTGCATGTGTAGATGCATCCTGTTCTACCCAGTTTCTGGATCCCAATGCAACACAAACAGGAGTCTGGCACTTAGAGGTGAGACTTAGGTGGTTATAGGCATGTGCAAAACTGCAACTCTTGAGTATCCAGAGATTTTTCAGGTGGAAGGAACAGGCCCAGTGAACTTAAGTGCCTGAATGCCTGATTACAATATCGATTTAGGTGCTCAAAGTCTGCCTTTGAAAGGAAAGGTAAGTCCTTTCCTTGGAAAGGAATGTAAGTCCTTTCTTTGGATATGTCTCAAGTCCTGTTTCTGTCTTGCTGAATCACTTTTAGAAACTGCATCATCTTATTTGAAATAGCTTTTTTTCTATTTACAAACCCACGAGTGGTTTGTAAGAGCTCTACCCCTCCTACAGCCAGCCCTCCCTTGCTTGCTTCACCAGCTGGGTCCAGCATAATTCATAATTCCAGTGCTCAGATAACAAAGCCCTACCCACAGGGTGAGGGGGTGGGGTGGGTGGAGGCATATTGAGAGGGTGTAACTGCCCGCTTCACATTTAGATCTCCTCTCACTGAATCAGGTGAAAAAGATAGTACTTAATGTCTTTAAACAGGGGCTGCCTGTGTGACAAGTACAAATTATACTTCATGTTCCTGTAATTTGACCGGTCAACACCTGGTCCAAAACAACTGATATATAGAGAGCATTCTAAAACCACATCTAACACGCAGACATATCATTTCCCATATAAACTAAACAATCAGTTGAAAAAGAAAGATAAAAAGCTTACAAATGAGATTATAATAAAAGAAGGAAATAAAGATACTATGCCACACGAGCTTATATTTACATGAGGGTTTTAAGTTTTTATGAATGGTAAAGTAAATCAATTTTCGTATTCTGAATCATCATAAAAAAGAAACATTTAAAGATATAATCTGCAAAATAAACAATTACTAGATAGGGTCTCCATCAAAATAAGTATGGGTTATTTCTGCTGATAAATTAAAGAGCTTAAACTGTTACCACAACTGTTTCCATTCTAATAATGAAAAAAACAGTTGAGGGATTTTTGTTTTGTGTATATAAATAAGAAAACCAGAGTGCTCAGATGACATTGGTTTAATAACATCCACTGAGAATTATTCTTTAAATTCTATGCAGTGCTAGAACAGGCCGTAGATACCCAGCAGACCAAACAAAAACAAAACAAAACAGTAAATAATTGTTCAAGAAACCACTTCTGAATTGTGGTGCTTAGAGTAATAACTGCTTGGTTCACTTTAATGTGATATGTAATTGAATCCGGAAAAAAATAAACCTGCTAAGGAAAAATAAAAATCTTCTTATACAAGAAACACCTAGTCAAGAAAGACACCTGAGAGCAAGAGCAACAAACTGAGGGCTGACAACTAGGAGCCATACTCAATAAATGATTTAGGGAATGTCTACATTGAGTCCATTGTGTTTGTAGGGAAGGACTAAATGCAGGAATGTAGCAATGAAAGGGCTCTGAGAGGTTTCCCTGTGACTGCTCCCCAGAGACAAATTTCCAAAGCAAAGAAATGCTGCCTGGAGCAGCTTCAGTGGTGCATTTCCAGGTGCAGTGCATGCAAGCAGGAGTTAGCAAGCAGGAATTGCTCATGATTGTTGTTCCCTGGGAGTGCTAGGGATACAGTAGACATACCCTTAGGGACCAAATCCAATAAAGGACTTAAGCACCTGCAAGTCAGGTTCTACACTGCCTAATTTTTATGTACTTGGTTTCTGGTTTGGAATCCAGAACCTTGTGTTAGGAAACAAGCTCCCTGTGTAGCACATGGTGAGTTAGGCACCTCAGGATGGGATCCAGAACTGTAGCAGAGACAGCCACCTAGAGAGAGCCAAAAGGAAACGTAGGACTGTGGTGAGTCTTGTATCTTGCCTTCAGATGCCTAGCAGGACTGCAAGGAGGTACATTGATCCGCTCAGAATGCAACAGCTCTGAATCCCTCCATTAGCAGTGGTGTTAGTTTTTGGTATGCTGGAATGCATATCTGGGCCTGATTTTGTGAACTGCCAAGCATTCATAGTTTCTGGGATGAGTGCTTGTCCATCCATACATGTAGTTGTTCCTGATTAACACCATGTGTAGACACTCCTGCCAGGTGTGACATTAATTAAGCACTTAATCAGGATCAACTTCATGTGGAGAAAAGCCCACAGTTAGCATGATGGTGGTCACTGAAGGAGCCTTACACAAAAATGAGCATTTGAATAATTGTTAGTCATTACCTCATGGGTAACAATACCCTTTCAGCAATAAAAGAGAGAGGGTTGCCTCCATTTTTCACTGCAAAGTTTACATTAATGTGGATAATACCTCATTCCAGAGCACCCGTGGGTGGATCAACAAAACAGGAGCTCTCCAGGCAGTAGCTGCCTACTGCATGCAGCATTAGGCTTTATCTAGTTTACAGACTTCTGTTGGCAAAGTTACGCTGGTTGGAGGTATGAAGAGGTGTGATCTATGACTACCCTAGTTAGTCTGGCAAAAGGGAATGTGTGGCCATACCACTGAAATTGTGATTTAGCACTTTTTTGCTAGGGGGTAGAAGGGCTGGTTGCTAGGATAAGCTAACTTCATTAAAACCAAATTTTAAAAGCACCATTGTATGGTACATCCACATAAGCAGCCCTTTGCTGGTATAAAATACTGGTGTAGCCATCCAAACAAAAGGGCTTGTACTGTAAACTTGACCTTATTGGGAACTTACTTGCAAGGAGTCTGTTCCATTGCACTACATATCCAGCACGTCAGAGGAGACTCAATCAAGTTTGCAGGAGTGCAGAAATGAATGAGCTCTGGCAGCCTCCAGCATCACATGTATTAGCATCTGCGCACTGAAAAATGCTCCCCACCACATTTTTTCAGTGTGGGGATACTGATACATGTAATGCTCAGGTGCTTTTAATTAGCACAGCACAGCTCGCTAACTAAAGTGCGCCCCTGCTTCCCAGAGCACGTCTATAAACGTCCATTATGACCAAAGACAATTTCAACGGCATGGCAAAAGAGCTAGTGGCCAAGTCACTTCATGTACTCAGCTTCTACTATTCCCAGCCAACAGCAAGGTCAAAGCCGCACATTTATGGGTATACTTAATAGGCCTGTGCGAAATGGTCAGTATTTGCTTCCAATTCGGATCTGGCCAATTTGGGGGACAGCGATTCGATTCAGTGATTCAAATCACTGTCCTGAACTGATTCGGCTGAATGCAATTTGGAGATTCAGCTCCTGCTGAATCTTCAAATCACCCAGGCCTATCCCCCACTTGCTCTTCAAGCCTGGTAATGACTGCTCCGGCCACCCCAGCTTTTGGCACTTTGAAAAAAGTCCTGACTCAGCAGGTGCTGCTGGGCAGGGGACAATCCCCACTGCATGGGGGGGCTCTGCATAAGCCCTTTGACCCTGCCTGCCCTTCCAACCCTGCCCCCCTACCCAGGCAATCCCTGCTGTCCCCACTGCCCTGTGTTGCATGGGAGGTTCTGCACAACCCCCCCAATTCCCTAAGGCTGCTGCAGGAATGGTGAGTCCTGGGGGGTTTCTTGTTTTTTTTTCTTAAAGGGCCAGAGCTGACTTGGGCAAAGCACCTGTGGGGGGCCTGGGGGAACACAGGGAGGGGCTGGGGTCTCATGGCAGAGCCTCCCCTGCAGTGTGGGGCAGTGGAGGGCAGTGGGGATCACCCCCAGCCTGGCAGCACCTGGTGGGTGGGGCTTTTTTTTTAAAGCACTGGGAGCTGGGGCAGGCAGGGCAGCCATGGGGAGGTCTGGGGGAGCAGGGAGGGTCTGGGGTCTGGCAGGTGTCCCTCCATGGTCCCCTCCCATACTTAGGAGCTCCAAGTCCCCTACTTAGGAGCTCCAATGGGGACTGCTTGAATCATCAAAGCTCTCCGAATCTTTTCTGGAGATTTAGAGAGCTTCAGATTGATTCAGACTTTTAATTGGTCCCCTGATTTGATTTGGATTTGGAGATTCAGCCACCAAATCAGGCCAAATCCCCTCCAAATTATATCACCACCTAAAGCTTAGTGCAGCCCTAATTCTTAACCTTAAGGCACAAAGTCAATGGGATGTGCCTACATTTAACCTTGTGCATTAAGCCAGGGGTTCCCAAACTGTGGTAGGCATAGCCCTGGGAGTATGCAAGACATCTTTGAGGAATATGTGGTAGACATTGTGTAATGGAGGATTTAATTTTCATTATAATAATATTTGGCATTGGAGGTGTTAAAATATAAAATGTATGCTTGTAACGTTATGTAGGCAGCTGGCAAACCTGGAAAGGGATACACAGTAAGGAAAATTTGGGAACCTCTTCATTAAGCAATTTCCAGATTGGAGCCCAAGAATGTCACTGTCAGTATAGAATCAACCTATAGTTGCTGGGAGATACTGAATTAGTATAGAGTTATCCTCCACATTGTTATCATCCACATTGACATCAAAGTAATAAACGATGTTGTATTTTGTTGCAAACAACATGCCCTAGAATAAGAGATACACTGGGCTTTTGAAAGGAAGAATGAAGAAATAAAAGTTCTTTCCTTATAGTAGGTAGCAGCAGATAGGGAGCTGAGCTTGTTCTTTATTCTTCTCCTTGTGCATATGTTATTTTTGCTTTTGCTCGGTCAAAGCTTAAGCAGCAAAAAAAGGCTGTTAAACTACCATATTGCCTCACATATAATGCACCCTCCAATTCTAGTAGCTGTTTTTGGGGGGGAAAATATTGTATGCAAGAAAATGCATTAATTTTTCTTTCAGTATTATTTTTATACTTGTGTGTGGACAGAGAGAGGGAGAGGAAGAGAAGTTTATATGTACTATGAATAGTCTCTATATTAGACAGGAAGATAGATTTTTGTCAGTGGATTTAACAAAAAACCTACTTGCAATGAAGTGTGTTAGGGCAATAAGTTCTGAGTGGCACCTGCTTGATGCTGCACTGATATAACTGGAGCTTCATATTAGCATAAGGTTCTGCCAGTGCAGGGCTAATTAGAGAATCGGGGCCTAATAGTGACATAAGGCTAAATCCACACAGAGACTTGGGGTAAGATTCACAGAGACACTTAGGTGCCTAAAACAAGGGTTGGGTGGAATTTAAGAATCTAAGTCCAATAAAGCAATTTAAAGAACCCCATCAACTCCAATGAGGACTTCCAAAATCCTTTGGTTGGCACCTATGGTTTTGCCAGAAAACGTTCTTAGGAGTTTCTGCACATACCACTGTCTTGGTCCTGGTGATGCCACCATCCTAGTTCCTATCACTCACTTAAGTTGGTTATGGTTTCCAAACTAAGTGCCCCTATGTCTAAATCTCCTAAGGGGCATACTCAGAGCACATCTAACACACAGCAAAAGCACGGAATTCAGTATAAAGCACAGCTGTTATATTGGTAGACAAGGTTCTTTGGGTGAATCTGATATCTTTTATTAGACCAACTTTAATAGTTGGAAAACAATTTTTAAGCAAGCTTTTGGGTTCAAAAACCATTGACATGAATGAGCAGTGGTGGTGATACTCACCTTTTGCACAATAGCTTATTGGTTAAAGTACTGTCCAAAAATTGGGAGTCCAGAATTCTGGGCCCTCCTCAGTTTGAGTGGGGGTTTAAACCTAACACCTCTCACCTCCTAGGAGAGGGGCCTAAACATCAGGCTATTGCTAATGTTGAGCTGGGACCACTCTCCACCATACCTATTGAAGCTGTGCCACTGTGTAGATAAGGCAGGATTCATGGAAGCAAGAGGAAGCATGTCTTTGTAACTCATTCATAAGAGCATTTGGCTGGGACTGGAAGAAGATTCTTTCAGAGTCCTGGAAGAAACAGCAAGATTGATATCAGGACCCTCAGGTGAAGGAGTATGCCAGCCTTTTGTTACTTAGATTCATTTGTTTGCTTCTACTAGAGGTTCATATAGCAGTAGTGTATGAGAGCACTTACCATTTATAACTTCCTTCCAGATGTGGCCCTCACCTCAGTGAACCATTCTTTTGTTACATCATGATTAGATGACTACAGAGTGCTCTTCATGTTGCTGCACCACAAGAGTACTTAAAAGCTGTAGTGGGTGCAGAATGTGCCTACCCTCTTGTTAAGTAAGGTTTCTCAAACAGAACATGTTAGACTCTCTGCTGTGATCTGTACTGGCTTCTGACGTGTTTCAAGTTGTAAGATGAGGGGTTAGTATGAAATCCTAAAGCCCTAAATGCACTTTGTTCTAGTTAATTCAAGGACTGCCTCTCTCCACATATGATTATGTGGCCCTGATGATATCTGAGAGGCTTGAGTTCACAGCTTTCTGACGGGGCTAGAGGCAGGGCACATCCAGGATACGGATCTTTGACTATGACATTTGCTTCCTCCATTTAGTTGCTAGAGCCCAAATCTGCTGACCTTTAGGGCATTCTGCTAAGTCCAGTCTGGGAAAGAAGAGAAAATGGGAGGGAGGTTTCTAAGAGATTTTTAAATCTGCCCGATGCAAGATGGGCAAAAGTGCCCGGAAGTCCCCATGGCTTAATAGGGATATTAGGGGGACTCTGAGGGCTAAGCGGGAGGCTTACTATCTTTGGAAGAGAGGAGCAGTCTCCAAAGAGACTCCTCTTGTGCTCGGGAGTGCAGGAGGGCTATTAGGAAGGCCAAGGCGGGAGTAGAGCTTCGCCTGGCGACTAGGATCAAGGACAACAGGAAGTCCT
>JAGPOW010003648.1:3654160-3703144 GCA_030014935.1 Caiman crocodilus
GTCCACATCCCTCTTGAAGTGCGGCGCCCAGAACTGGACACAGTACTCCATCTGCGGCCTGACCAACGCTGCATAAAGGGGGAGGATCACCGCCTTGGATGGTAGGATCACCTCCTGTGCTTATGGTGCTGCAGCCCAGACCTGGCAGGCTCCTCCATGCTACTAGGCTGGGCCCTTCCCTGCTCACCCCAGGGGAAGGGGGTGGAGGGCTGGTCCCAGCTCCTTCACTGGCCACACTACATCCTTCTTCCTCCCCATGGTGTTGGGGCCGTATGGAGCCTGGCCCAGCCCTGAGGTAGGGCTGAGCACACAGCTGCTTCAGCACAAGGAGGTGCTGTGGCAGCTGGAGCAGGTGGTGCTGGGTCTGAGGGGTTGGTGCAGGCTCCTTGCATGCTAAGCATGGCCCCAGGATGTTCCTGAGAGGTGCCAGTGCAACAGCTCCAGCCTGGGAGGCTGCTGTTGCAGTCATAACACTGCCCTGGGATCCCTGCTGCACTGGTTCCCCTCAGGAATGCCCTGGGACTACGTTCACTGCACAAGGGGCCAGTGGTGACCCCTCACACTTGGCACTGCCTGCTTCAGTCACAGTGGTGCCTCCTTGGGCCAAGTCAGTCATGTGCTCAGCCCTGCCTCTGGCCTGGGCCAGGCTCTGCATGGACAAGGCCACAGGTGGGAGGGGGAAGGTGCCTGGTGGAGGATGTTTCTCTGGGATCAGATCCCTTCCTTCCCCCAGGGCAAGTTGGGGAGAGCCCAGCCCAGCAGTGTGGAGGAGCCTGTCAGGTCCAGGCTGTTGTGACACAAACATGACAGGTAGGGTGGCCAACAAAGAGGACCTTCTGGTTTTCTGTTACTCTGTCCTCTATTGATATGAAACCCGCTGCCTTTATGTCCTCTATTTTTTTCCTGATTTTGTATCAATAGAGGACAACTGGAACGTCCTCTGTGATGGCCATCCTAATAGCAAGAGGTGCAGGAAGCCCATTGCTTTGCTCAGGCCCCACTGCCGTAGGGGGACTGGGCAGATCCACTGCATGGCTGGGAGTCTTAGTGCTGTGGTGGGAAGGCTTTGCTTGACCTCTGGGGGGGCCAGGCACCTCCCTCATCCTGACTGCCTTGGTGGTGGAATCAGGATCCTGGCACAAGAGAGGTCTGCGGACCCACTCCATCTGCAGACCCAGCCCCACCCCTACCCATGGGGGTGAGGTGAAGCCACAGTTCTACAGCTGCCCCTTGTAGCTCAGCTGCATCTACCCACCACCCTCTGCCCACAACTTGCTCCTTGTCAGCAGTTTCCTGCTTCAAAAGGGAAAATCTGGGTTTTTCTTCTTTAAAGGGGAAGATCCATAATTTTCCACATTTTTTTTTGTATGAAACAGAAAACCCAGATCCCTGGTAATCAGTCACTGAGGTTATCTTACACTTTGCCCCTCCACTGGGCTCCTGGACCCTTTTTGGTCCCACATATTCAGCCTCTTGTTAGGCTCTGGGGACCCTCTCTGGTCCTTTACTCTCAGCCCCTCAATAGATTACAGGCCCCTGGCCCTCAGTGGATTACAGGCCCAAGGCCTGGTCTCCCCTAGGTCTATCCATTCAAATATGTGGCCTCCCCAGATCTCCTGCTTCCAAGGCCTGACTCCAACCCCTCCCTGGGTCTCTAGGAACCTCCTTTTCCCCTTAGTTCCTTCCCAAACCTCCAGACTGCTTCTTTCTTCCCTTTCTGTGTTAGCATTCCAGATCTGCAGACCCCATTGCTGGGTGATATTCCCTCACCAGCCTCCATATGTTACTTCTGGCTCATATCAGGGCCTGATTTACATCCTCCCTAAGCCCAGCCTTCCTCCTGGGTCAGATGACTGCAATTGGCCCAGGCCACACCTGTAGGGTGTTGCAGCCATAGCTTGCTTGCCTTTAAAGTGTCAGGAGCACCAAGCCTTCTGCCACACTGGGACATGCAGGGATGAAATCAGGGAGGCTAAAGTGAAATTGCAGTTATAGCTAGCAAGGGATATGAAAGCTCAAAGGGTAGTACTTAATGGCTTAGTGCCTAGCTGGCAGCCAGTGGAGTGTCCCAGGGATTGGTCTTAGGGCCTGTTTTTTCAACATCTTCATCAACAACTGGGAAGATGGGATGGAGTACACCCTCAGCAAGTTTGCTGATGACACCAAGCTGGGGGCAATAGTAGATATGCTGAAGGGTAGGGCCTCAACAAACTCAGAGACCTCGACAAATTAGATTAATGGACAAAAAGAAATCTCATGAGGTTCAATAAAGACAAGATCAAAGTCCTGCACTTAGAACTGCTGTGTGCCAGGACAGCCTGGGGAACAACTGGCTAAGCAGCAGCTTTGCAGAAAAGGACCTGGACAATAAGATGAATATAAGGCAGCAGTATGCCCTTGTTGTGAAGAAGGCCAATGGCAGATGGGGCTGCATTAGTAGGTGTGTTGCCAGAAGATTGAAGGGAGTGATTATTCCCTTCTATTTGGCACTGGTAAGGCCACATCTGGAGTACTTTGCCAGTTTTGGGCCCCCCACTACAGAAAGGATGTAGACAAATTGGAGAGAGTCCAGCAGAGGGCAACAAAAATTGTTAGAGGGCTGGGGCACATGACCAGCGTTCAAATTATGGGAGAGCTGGGGGGCGGCTGAGCCTCCCATAAGAGATGAGAACCCCACTGTGGTCCAATCAGCACCCTTTCCCTCCCACCCCCAAACATCCCAAAGCCCATGTGCCACCACACACAGCCCCTGGCTCACCCTGCACCTTTCCAAACAGCCCAGGCAGTGGTTGCTGTGGTTCCTTCCAGCTGCCACCACCATTGGTCCTAGTCCTGTGGTACTGGTGGAGACCTGTGTATACAGCCCTGACCCTGGCCAATCATTTTTGCAGATCGCGCCCCCCAAGAGTTGAAGTGTAATTCAAGCCCTGCACATGACTTATGAGGAGAGGCTGAGGGAACCGGGTTTATTTAGTTTGGTGAAGAGAAGACTGAGAGGGGATTTAATAGCAGCCTTCAGCTGCCTGAAGGGTGGGTCTAAAGAAGATGGAGAGTGACTGTTCTCAGTGATGGCAGATGATATAACAAGGAACAATGATCTCAAGTTGAAGCCAGGGAAATTTAGGTTAGATATTAGGAAGAACTTTCTCAAGAGAAGGGTAGTAAAGTACCAGAACAGGTTACACAGGGGGGGTTGTAGGCTTTCCATTCTTGGAGGTTTTTAAGAGCTGGCTAGATAAAGCCTTGGCTGGGATGATCCAGTTGGTGATGGCCCAGCTTTGAGCAGGATGTTGGACTAGGTGACCTCCTGAGGTCCCAACCCTAATTTTCTCTTATTCTCTGTTGATTCTAATTACAACATTATCTTTAAGAGAGACAAGCAAATATTATTATGTTAATTTTTACAGTGAGGCTTAATAAACTGACCAAGCTAATGAAGGGAATCATTAACAAATAACTTCTGGACTCCCAGACCTATTCCCAGTGTCCCAGATCATGTTTCTTCAGGAAACTAAGAAATGTGCTGCACTGGCAGTTTACTTTTGTGACTTGGCTTTATTTTCTTCACCTTCAAACTAGAACAACCAAATGGTACCATTGCATTTTTGTGTGTGAAAGAGCAGCAGCAGGAAAACAAGGTTCTCACACTCATGGATAAAAGTGCATACATGCCATTTGTTGTATTCTACACTTGAGTGTTTTTTTCCCCAGGACAATTTGGGATAAGATGGCATCGCTATGTGCCATATTCACAAAGTGCTGATGGGCCAGTAGCAAAGGAACATGTATTAGAAATCTTATCTCTGTGGATAGGTTTATGTACAATGTTATGAGAAAGTAAGAGGTTATTGAACTAAGCACTAATACATATTGGATTTGCCCATATTTAGAGTCCTAGTGACTCTATTAAAAATGTTTGACCATGATAACTAATAAACTTATGAATATTTACTCAAGTCTAAGATGAGTTTTTTTTCCTTTCAGTCAGCATGAAGGAAACAGGCCCTCATCTTATAATCACATACAACAAACCTTCATTAAATATACTGCAGGTGTGTCTACACATGCTTAAATTTAATGTGCAGTAAGTGGGAATAGGCTGGCATCTACATGTGCGGATGACCAGGGACTAAATTTAGTTCAGGTCAGAGCGGCCTGCCATGTGTTCCTGTGGCCACTGGGGGAGCTCCAGCCTTCAGGCACATGGCTGTCAGGCTTTGGACCCAAGTTGAAGCCAGAAGAGGCAGCCTGCTAGGAGCCCTGGGGCTGGGCTCTGGCCAGCCCTCTAGTGCTGGGTAGACCCAGCAGGGAAGCCCCCTGGGTTACATATGCTTTACTGGGCAATATCTAATTGGGTGTTTGATGCAGGTATCAAATTTATGCTCAAGTCAGAGTAAGTCGCCATATTTACCCTTTAGTCTGGGTGTGCATGTGTAGACATGCCCACTAATTTTTGTTACTCCATAGTAAATGCACATGTGTAGATGTGTCCAGTCTATCATTAAACTGCTGCCAAAAGCAGCATGCACTCAGTACTGGAAACCAGTTAAGTAGTTGATTAAACGCAGCCAACATTGAGCATGACTATAAAACACATGGCCCATATGGAGCATATATATTTCTGGGAACCCTTTTTTTGTGTGGCTTTGAAAAATAACAGGCAGTTGCTCTCCCAGGAGGGAATGAGCATTGGATCCAGAGGCACTGCAAAATCAGGCTCGTACTCCTCAGTGCCAAAAATGCTGATGGGAACCCACCTTAAGAATAGACCAGGGCAACCCATCTAAACAAGTTATATGGTGGTGGCCATTAAATGCAATTCCCCTCAGCACCAACTTTTTTTAAAGTCATGGTGAGCTACTATGCTGAATACATCTTGGCTTTCTTTTCACACTCACAGCTGAGCTGCAACTTTGTTTCCCGTTTCCAATTATTCTTGTTTCTTCACCAACTTCTAATGTCTGGCAAACATAATTTAATGGGGCCCCAAACAATTCAGCCAGAATCCCTCTGTTGCCCCGTCTCTCAGCATGCTATGTATGTTTAGTGTGGTCCTACTTTCCATGAGGGGGAGCCAAACCAGACTACCTTGTGCTTTCCGTGCGTATAATTTTTTGGAGGAATCCAGGACTTATGAGCTGTGGGGTCACCATCGCTTGAAATGCTGTTGATTCTGCCGGTATATGGCCCAATGGGCTCTATGGTAAATCATGAGCCTTTTGGCTTCGACTAAGACCATGCATAGCTTTTACTGTGGAAGTGGTGCTTAAAAGTGCTTATGTAGTATCTATGTTAAAACTTGCACCCATTTCAAAATAGGTAAAATACATCAATGATACAGAAGACTCGTATATCAAAAATACATGAGTCTGGAAAAGCGCAGGCTCAAGGGAGACCTGGTGGCTATCTATAAGTACACAAGGGGTGTTCATTAGGATCTGGGAGAACATCTGTTCAGTAGAGCACCCCAAGGAAAAACAAGGACAAATGGTTATAAATTCCTACAAGACTGTTTTAGGCTGGACATAAGAAAAAATGTCTTTACTGTCTGAGCCCCCCTGATCTGGAATAGGTGTTGTAGGCAAAAAACGCTTGGATGCTTATCTTGCTGTGGTCTTTTGACCCTAGCTGACTTTCTGCTCCTGGGGCAGGGGGCTGGACATGATGATCTTTGAGGTCCCTTCCAGTCTTAATGTCTATGAATCTATGAGTTCTGGATAAACTAAATCAATGGGTACATGCAGTAATTTGCCTACATGGTAAATTATGTTTCTTTCAAGGTCACTGTTTACAAATTTGATCCTCACTATGTGCCCAGGGAGGGCAGGGTCTGATAGTAAGGGTGGTGAGGAAGCGACTGCAGGGGGAAGATGGTTGGGGGAGAAGAGAGGAGACTACCTTTCCCCATAGATTCTACTT
Organism: Caiman crocodilus; assembly: GCA_030014935.1. NCBI lineage: Eukaryota > Metazoa > Chordata > Crocodylia > Alligatoridae > Caiman > Caiman crocodilus. The sequence goes on from JAGPOW010003648.1 coordinate 3,660,080, forward strand.
CTCTGCTGTAGCAGTGGAAAAGGGAGAAATTCAAGGCAAACCTTCAATAATTAGATTCTATACCTGGAAAATTATAATACATTCATAAATTTTCCATATAGAGACTCTAAGTACTGGGGGGGGGTCATCTTCTAGTCAGGGTCACCTTATATTTGAGTAAATATGGTAATCCTTGTGGCTGTGCCATTTTGGTTTGTTTTTATTCCAGAATTATTTTTTTCTAGCAATTTTTTTTCTTGGAATTTTATTCATTTTTTATATTTTTGTTCGACTCCTCAGAGGTGTCATTGTGGTTCATTATTGATTCTGTTTCATATTAAGCATTAATATCCATTATTTATACCTATAAGAATGGTAAACTCTTGGGCAAACTCTTACCTCAATGTGACATCATTGACTTTATTGGAATTACACCATTGATTAATTTAGCCCTTTACATGCTTGCCTCAGAAGGTGGTGGGAATAAATAGGAGGAAAAATTAAGGGAAAAAGAGGGACAATACATGGTATTGTGGTACATAAATATTTCCAGCTGATTGTTTTCTCCCAGGACATAGAGTAGTTCTATGAGTGTCAGAAATGATTAGCTAAAGTACATTGTACCTAATTAATTCCCCTCAAAGAGGAGGAGCTCACTCCCATTGAATTTAATGTCAAAACTCACATCAACTTTAATTAGGGCAGGATCATGGCCTTACCCTGAAATCATGTATTTCCTGTTGGTAACTTTCAACCAAATGCCAAAAACACCATTTATTCCATACTAGGTTTAACAGAATTTATTTTCATAGTTGAAACTGGAATATCTTTGTCTATATCCAACATCTATAATTCAAGATAAAATGTGCTTTATGCAACCTAGATGAATGCTCTTTTATTTTTAATATTTGAAAAAGATACTATGAGCTGCTTCTTTTAAAAAAAAGTATATATGTTAATTAAAATTATCCCTTTAAATAATATGTTTTGAGTTAAAGATATTTAAAAATATAAGAGGTTTATATGCCACTGATGATGTTTATAAGGTTTTTGTTTGTTTGTTTTTAAAGAAAGGAATAAACTAATTAAATTCTTAACCATGCACGTACTATAACTATATCATGAAACAGCTTACACATGATGGTCAAATGCATAATGTAAACGAAACACAAAGAGACGGACAATTTTTTGCTAAGTCCTTTCAGTTATAACAGTCCCTAGGTGTTGTTATAAACCAATTTAGATATAAGTTTTTGTAATTGTAACAGAAATGTGATTTTCAAGTTGACCCTTTTAAGGCTAAATAGCCTGAAGCTAATTCACCCATTTTGCTTCGAAAGAGATCTGCCAGAAGAGAGGGAGAGGCAAAAGCAGGCATAAGTATTTAATAATGATTGAATCTTTGATTTTTTTTTTTTTCAGGCAAAAAAATTACATTTCTACAAGTGGTCAGCTATAGCAGGGTTACAAGACAAGATCTTATAGTCCTTACTTAACAAAACTCTGATTGAGACAAACAGTTTTGCCTGAGTAAAACCTACAGTATTAGAACCATTATTTTCAACTTTACAACTGTCCTTTTATTGTAGCAGTGAATACAATTTGGGTAGCACTATAACCCTTACTAGGTTAATATGAATGAAAAAGATCTTTAATGTGTAGTATAATGAGGTGTTCAAATAACCAGTTTTCACTTAATGTGAAGAATTCGTTTAACTTAAAAGCTACATTTTAAATACCTATTAGTACAACATGAAATTCAGACAGCCAAATCTCATTGACTAGATTTTGTTGGAATATGTTTTAAAACAGCTGCTTTAACTTCATTAGATTACTTTAATGTCTAGTTGAGTAGCCATTATAAGATACCTTTTGTATAATAGATTAACTTTGCATAGGGAAGCTGTATGATATGAAGTACAGTGCTTCTTCTGACTAGCTTATTTTTAGAATGGAAGGCAGACGCACGCAAATAATCCACACTAGAATTAATAGGCTAAATTTCAAGGTCTTTCATAGTGTGGACCTCACCTTCGTTGATAGTTTGTTTCGCGGAAACTTCCCTTACCATTTGCCACATGCTGTCCCATTCCCAATATACCTGTCTCACTTGTGACCGTATAAGATTCTTTTGGTAGCTCTAGCAATTTTTACAAGGTCAAATAATAGTACAAAGGTATGGAGGTATATATTCGTAGCTGTCTTTAATGTGTTTTGTCCTTTCTTGGGAAAGGAAAAAAAAGGCCTCACATTATCTCCTTTTGCTACTCATTTATCTCTTTCTCCCATCTGTTGTTTCAGCTGGAGACAAAAGGAATCTGATCCAGTGCCACATGACCTACCAGACCTCCAAAGACTACCAGCTAGTGGTCTGAATAACACCAGTGACTACATTTGGGGAATCTCTGGGATAGATGTTTGTGATATTGGTGGATACAGACAGAAGAGCAACGTTTCTTTTCTTTCCGTAGCCAAATAACTGGATTCAGGATTCAACCAATGAAGAGTGAAATGCTTAGTAACATAACAGTAATTGGGACTGTAAGTGCTGAGTACTGGAAGGACCTCTGGTCTGTAATGATTTAACACACATGACAAGTTCTGTTTGAAAACCTGGATAAAATCGGGAAAACCCAAAGTTAAGATAAAAGGAAAACGCCAATCTATAGTTAAATATAAATCTTATTTAGGACCACATTTAAAGAGCAAACCTCCACTTTTAGTGCCAGTTTTTGAATACAGAACGGACTAAACCCAGAACAGAAGATAACCACTATTTTGTGCTGATAAACAGCTATTTGTATGCAAATTGGACTTTTTGGTTGTTCTACTGTCCAGTTGCAATTACCTTCAAAAATATGGCTGACAATTAAGTAGCTTTTCATTTATAACATGCCCTAAACTGGATTTGATGCTCCCAAAGGAGCCTCATTTTGGCTGATAATTAGCTGCTTTTGTCATGATTGTAAGGTCAGAAAATGCACCAGCACTTTCTGCTGGTCTTCTTGTTGAGTTAAATAAGAAGTTCCTACCATCATGATACCAGTCATTTAAATTTATGAATCACTTAAAATATCTGTACTTTCCCATTCTTTATCCAAGAATGTATAGTTTGCCTTACTGTTTTGAGACTACGCTCATAATGTAGTACCTTCCATCCCAGCAATTAAACACTGTTTGCTAAAACCATTGCTCGTGAATGCTTTACAAACTGACAACTCTGTATCAATAAGGTTACCATGTGCTGGGTCTATTCTTCTTTTTATAGTGTTGTGCTAAAACTTCCTACTGACTTTACTCTGCACCAGGGTAGGCTGCATAACCAACTGCATATCCTAGATTCCATCACCATATCCCAACTATGTACCTACGTAGCCATTATATGTGGGATACTATATATTGTCTTCCAATTCTGCAAAGCCCCTTAAATATGTATATTTTTTTGACATTTTAAAATCATGTTTTAAACACTTAGGACTAAATCCTTCTGAGGAATTGTGTAGACTTATCTTAACTGAAGCATTAATTCAAGTTATAATTCAAAGGTTGCATCTAACTCAAGTCCCACCCACACACCCAATTCCTTAACTCTTAGGTAGTGATACTTTTACCTTGAGTTTCTTAGCCTATTAAAATATGTCTACACTTAAAAAAAGGCAAAGGAAGGGAAGGCTGCTCTTAATTTGTGTTGCCTTCTGTTAGCTAATTTCAGTTAACACAGCAGCAAAGACAAGGCATTTCAGGTGTTCAGCGGAAGTGCTACTCCCGGATTCCGTCTGTAGACTTGATTCTGAGCTGCTGATCCAAAGTTATCCTGTTGTTGCTGCTGTTTTAGTTTAGGTGGGCTAACTCAGATTAGCCAATTTGCATTATGTACATACCTGTCTTTTTTGCAATGTTGACATCCATTTAGAGGGTAAAGGCTAAAGCTCAGGGTAGTGACAACTGTTAGTCTGTAACGCAATTACCCTGCAGTTTACAAACAGGCTAGCTGTACTTGAGGGATGCTAGCTTGCTAGTACCTTCCTTAGTCTCCAAGGGCATTTATACACATACTTTTTCATGCTGTGAAATGTGCCCAGAAAGGACAGGTACATTCTCCTGCAATTAAAGAATACATAGAGCACCTCAGTTTGTTGCAGTAACAGGAACCATAGGATGTATTTCCAGAAGTCTATGCACCACACACGAGTGCAATGGAATTTTAGTCAGAGCAGCTCCAGAGCTATTTCTCAGTGTGGCTGCTCTGATTTCAATCAAGTCAGTGAAGCATACCTTCTGTTCCACGGTACATTAATGACAAATCCACTTTAGGAGTCATCTGCCCATCTGCAGACCCAGCTCTGCCCAAGGTCATTAGCAAACAAACTGGTATACAGGAGACTCCGTTGCAATGCATGTGTAGATGCTGACAGGACTGGCCGGGGCATGAGGGTGCTTCAGTGCAGGGGCTGCCTGTTGGGGAGCTATGATAATTTACACCATCTTAGGATCTGCCTCCCCAGTGCTGACAATGCTTTAACATTTCACATTTAACTCGTCTTTAAAGGTGATATTGAAATAGGAGGTAATCTCCACTTGCATAATATATCCCTGATTCTACCATGACTTTCTTACAACTGCTAATTGGTTTGAGAGCATTCCTTTAATATTCTGAAGTAGGAACCATTTAGATCCAACAATTTGTTTATGTTCATAGCATGTCTGAGCCCAGTGTGGATGGGTATTACACCAACATCTTCATCTCTTACTTCTATGCACATGCTCAAAGCATAATTTTCCAGTGTATTCATCAGCTGCTTATGTTAATGATGAGCGTGGGGAAAAAAACCCCTTCCATTCAGCTACTCAGCAATTCTTATATCCTATGTCAAGGTCTCCTCTGCTTCAGTTTTCAGTAGTCCTACATCATAGTATTTTCAGCTACTATGCCCTTTCCGCATTTTTTGTCTCAGTGCCTTTTCCTTAGTATACCCTGGATAATTAATTGAAATGAATCTTTTTTTTTTCCTTTCAGTATCTCCTTGCTACTCTTCTACTCTTTATATTTTTCTCTTTGGATAACGTTCCTCTCTTTGGTAAGCCAAGGTGACTGGATTGTGTTCTTTGGGTGAATTTCTCTTTTACTTTGTGGGTCTAAATTGCACTGTTCCATTTGCATACATGGTGCTTTTGGCCCTTCAGTACCAAAACAGTACTGTTTTCAGGTGGTGATTTTATTACTCCTGTGGATATGTAAGCATGTGTATAGAGCAGGGGCAGGCCAAGTCTGCCCAGCAATGGACTCCATTTCCCAGCAGCCCCTGTCCATGTGGCTGGGGCCAGCTTCCAAGCAGACCCTAGCAGCACCTGCTCTGTGACAGTGCGGGGCCAGGGTTTCCATGGAGACCAGCCCCAGCAGTGCTGGCAGGCAACAGCAGTGCCAGCCTCTTCCTGGTGGGGAGCCTGAGAGAGAGTTGGGGGGGCTGTGCTGTGGGTGGGAGTGGGGTCGATTCAGTGGCCTCTGGTTGTGGTGGGTGGGTAGTGGTGGCAGCAGCAGTGCTCTTGGGAGGGGCAGCTATGGGGAACTTTGGGGTGGCTGTAGTCCCCCCAAACTTCTCTTAGCACTGCCCCTGCTGGCAGGGCATGCGGAGGGCAGGGAGCTGCTCCGAAGCTGGGCTGGGATCTTGCAATGGTGACAGTGTGGTCCGGAGCCAGGACAGAGACAGGGCAGAGCCGCAATCTGCTGCCTGCACGTCCCTGCCTGAAGTGTGCAGGCTGCAGATCATGGCTCTGCCCTGGCTCTGGACCATGCTGTCACTTTTGCAAGATCCCAGCCTGGCTCTGGAGCAGCTCCATGCCCTGCCAGTGCTTCTGGGGACAGTCTCCATAGAAATCCCAGCCTCACACTATCACAATATGGCTGATTCTGGGGTCTCCGTGGAAACAAGCCCAAGCCACACAGGCAGGGGCTGCTGGAAAATGGAGTTGGGCCACCGGCCTGATCCCCCATTTTGCCCACCCCTGGTATAGGGTGAACATGTGCAGTAGGCTATGCACTGACAGGGCTGGTATGTGTACACATGTGTAGAAGTCTGGAGAGAAAAAGGAGGGCCATCCCATATTTTAGCTCTGATACCTGGATGGCTACTAGAGTTGCCCAGGGAGCTGAGCTCTAGGCCCTAAGCTGCCTAGAAGGGGTTTGACCCTGTACCTCTCTGACTTCCCAGAACAGTGCTCAGTCACAGGTAAGGCTTTACCAAGTCCCTTCTGCTGTTAAAGTGTCTCTTTTGCTGCTAAACAATTGCACCTTGCATTTAAGTCATTGAAAAAATAGGAGACTAGTATAGACGTTTCTGTTGTGTGGAAAGCAAAGACCAAGGTTAGAGTCAAGCGCCTACTCCCATCCAGAGGATCATCCATCTCACTGTGGTTCACATTCTCTAGCCTGTTTGTTGCATCTTTGTTTCACATATCTCCCTCTCTTGGCGTCTCTGGGGGCCAGCTTCAAAAAGAGCGTGGGAGAAGAACCTGGCTAAGTCTTGCCTATAGCCTATGGGTTAGAGCACTGTCCGGGAAAGTCAGACAGACACATATTTAAACTCTCTCTGGGAGAGAGTGACCTAGAACCTGGGCCTTTAGCTTTGTATCAACCACTTAGCAACTGGGGCTAAAACACAAAATTACAGTTGTTGTCATCCTCCTCCCTCTTTCCCCTTCTCCAGTATTCATGGAGTTTTCTCCTGGCTACTCACATTTTTATGATGTACATGCACTTGCACACATATATGTAGCCATATACTTTCTGATATAGCAGATATGGTGCATGCCTAGTCTACTTGCACACACTTACATGTCCACAATGCAGGGGTAATAGAATCACACAACCTGTGCATAACTGCCAAAAATACCACTTCTGGATTTTGGAAAACTGCCAGGTCGACTCAGGGAGTGAAAAAGAATTCTGCCTCTTGCTTTCTTGAAAACCAGCACAAACCTGCTACTTATCACACAGTGGTGATAAGTAGAGTTAAATTAAATACATTTCATCATGTATTCATCAATTACCTTTAAAATACTGTACTCTACAGTAGTTCCAGTTAAGCAGTTTGCATGTATCTACAAAAAATTGCTTCTATAAAACTTCACATTTAATAACTTTTTCCAACTGCTCCTGTCCAGCAATCAGAGAATCGTGTAATCACAGGAGAATTAGTGCTAACAAGAGGTTCCTGAAACTCCATATCCCAAAGGAGCTCCTCAGAATGAGCTATAACCAATCCAAGAGCAACTTTGTGCTTATTGGAAACCAGTAGGCCTGGGAAAGGCTGTTATCTCCTAATAATTCTGTGAAGTATTAAGACTATATTTTAATAAGCAGTACTCTAATAAATGTAATTTTCATCAGCATTGGACTTATTCATGTATTTGATTTCATTAGACAGCTGTGAACACTCATCCAGTCTCAGAAATGTAAATTGTGCTAGCTCAGAGTGGTGGTCTGGTGTGGGTTACGTGAATGTTATTCAGATATGCTGTTCTTGGGGGTGTTTCTCAATGACTGCCTAAAGAGATTTGATACCTTTTTTTCTTGATGAGAGAGATGCAACTATTCTACAGTGGACTGAACACTGTACTTTGTTCAGCAGCAAAAATAGTCTTTCATCTATAATACATACATTTTTGGAATTGTAAGACAGACCAGAGGACCTGTTTAGCATGGTTTGCTGAGGCTGATGTAGGCATGCTTCAAAAGCTGCTGCTTTCTTATTCTTTGTCATTTTCCTGCCTACATATGGGAAATGAGTCAGGGAACACATTCCAGATCTTCACATGATAAGATGAAGAAAGCCAAGCATGACTGCAGAGGAACTGATCACCTTTGGTGGTGGCAAAGCTTGCAGGCAGAGGAGAATAGGTTTGCACACTCTATAGCTCTTCAGATGCTAGGTCTTACCCCCATATTTCAGGATTGGCAGGATGATCTTATCTGCACAACCCCTTTGTTTTTTCAGTGGGCTCTTGAAACTACCCTTAGCTCCAACAACTTGTCAGTGTGGCTCTATTACAATTATGCTGGCAGCATTTCTGTATCGGTGGTAGCCTTGGGACTAGACATCGAGGGGGCAATTGTATATTTGCACCTAGATTCTACTGGGCACAAAAGGAAGTATGCTTTGCCCTGCCCCTTTTCCTCTAGCTTATGCCCCCAGCTTGTTTCTCCCTTTGCACAAATCCCTTTTGCTATGGAAAACATCATGGAGGGTCCAGTGACATCTGAAGGGAAAGCTGCTGAAAAACCAGTTGGACCGTATCTTTATGAGAAAGTGAGTTCCACACATAAATGTTCCTCCCTGTCAGTGGCGCACAATCCCTGGCACAGGGAGTTCTAAGTAACTGCCATTGCTTTCTATACAGTAATTGAATGCAGAGAATAGCTTTATGTCCTTCCTCTTCCCCCTTCTAACTTGGGAAATGTGGAGGCACTATTTTTTGATAATGCAGATCTCTTCCCACTGCATTGAAAGACATGACTATGGAGTACGTTTAGAGTGAGAAGCAGAAGAACTGAAAGCTAGACATATGACTCTTTCTTTTTAGGGTACTCTAAATGCACATAATACTTTACAAAAAATAACAAAGACACGAATTTTCCAGAGTGATGACTGATTTGGGTGCCTCATTTTTACACTGATAAAGTGGCTTGACTTTTGTAGCTGAATCTAGTCTCTTTAAATGGTCTCACGGCAGACATTAAAAAAGGTGCATCCAGAACTGGAACCATTTTAAAAAAAATCTTGACTAAGCTTGTCTTTTCTGCAAGGAATTTAAAATCTAATTTAGACAAATAGACCACTTGCAACAAAAACAAAAGAAGGAATGGAGAGAAGGACATCAAAGGGAATGGAATAAAAACATAAGAGTTGTTGCATAAGATCAGATCATTGATCCATGAAGGCCAATATCCTGTTTCCAGCAGCGATCAACCCTTCGTGATGCTGAAGAGGGCCAAAAAATATACTTCCTAACAGACCATGAAGAAATCCCTTAGAAAAAAAGGTCATCTTTGCAATGTTCACCGTCAATAGATTCGTTAAATAAGAATGAGTTAGAATAAGAAGACATGCATTCCAGTCAATGAGAGAATGCATATCTGTGTCTAATATACTGGCATAATTCTACAAGAATAGTTCATCCTTAGGAAAATATTATCCCTGTAAGGCTGCCAAAATCAGTGGCTGCATGGGTTGTATCTGTCCTGTTCTAGTAAATCCTGGGTTTGCTAGTTAAATCTTCTTGGAAGATCTTACATATTTCTTTTTCATTTTATATTTCTCAACAAATTCTCCCATTCTTGGTTGTGCATTCATTGTTCCTTTATACAGGTGTGCCTAGCTCAGAGGAAGGATAGGTCAGTAGTGCAAGAAGTAAGCAGAACCTGAGTAATCTGGATGAAAATCTTCAGTGCCAGGCTTCCTGAATGACCTTAGACAAATCACTTAAAGCCAAGGTTTTAAAGGTATTTGGGCACCAATAGAGACAGATAGATGTTTATTGAGATTTACAAAAGTGTTTAGTTTCTTTGGGCCTCAGTTAATTATCTGTGAGATAACAGTGGTTCCTTACCTCATAGCAGTGTTGTGAGGATAAGTATACACACAAGAGATTGAGAGGTGCTCAGATACTATGGTGCCATATAGTCAGTTGAGTTTACTCTGAGTTGAGTATCACTATATAGAGTAAAAATCAACAGGGGCTCAGCCCCATACATGACTTTATACCATGCAGCAGAAGTGCCTCTTCACAATCAGATATTGATGCTATTACTGCCATTTCTGAGGCACCCCCAAAAGCTGCTGCTAATAAATTACAAACACATTTGCTCTCATTAATCATTCTTTGAAACGGCAACATAGTCCTTGCTGATTGAAAATAATTATTAGCTTCTCAAAAGGATTAAGCAGCCTGTTTAGAGTTTCATTTATATCACCATTTTGATAGAGTGATGTGGGGGTATATACACAGCTTTTGTCTTAAAGTAATAATAATAATTAATGCCGTGCAACAAAAAGTTACCGAAAGGCTCAGTACAAAGGGAGAAAGAAAAGGCAGACAAGGTGAACCAGGGAATAAAAGTAGAACACAGAAGAGGGCATAAGATTGTGGCAGGCAGGAAACCTCCTGCCTGAGGAGCATTAAAAATAAAGTAGCAGAGGAGCATTAAAAATAAAGGAAAATATAACATTCCCAACATAGCAGTGGAGAGACTTGAAATTTCTTGCTAACATTAAAATCTGAGCAGTGTAATTAATCTGGAATTGAAAGAATACCACAGATGTTTAAAATGTTTTTTGTTTTCTACTGACTCAGTATCCTGCACATTTACAAATTGTAGGTTGTGGATTAATAGCCCCTGAGGTTTGTTGCCCAATGGGCCTGACTCCAAGCTTTGAATTTGCACTCAGCAAAGTGCATTGGGATTTGGATTATTTACTAAAATCAGGCAGTAAAGAGTTTTTTTTCTAAACAAGTGTGTCTGGTCTCCCATTGTTCCACAAGCTTCCTACGACTGGTACCCTCTCATGAAAAAACTCCAAAAGAATAAAACTGCAAGATGACTAGGAGAGGCTGGGAAGCAGGAGCATTGCTGCAGAGGGAAGGATTTTTATGAGATCCCAGCTTTGGGCAACAAGGGGCTGTGGCAACATAAGGCTGATTTATAATAGCTCAGATTGGCCTGATTTCTCAAAATCCAAACTGTGACATTTCCAGAGCATATGGTTTGAGTGGTTATTTAGGTTTCCTTCTCCTATGCAAATTAGGGGAAGTAAAACCTACTTTGCCACTTTTAGTTTTCATTTAAAGCTTTCAACCTGCAATGCAAGGCTTACCAAACCTCATTGCACTCTCATTTGAATTAGGGAGATATTATTATTCCCATTTTACAGAGAAGAGAACTGAGGCTGGGAGCAGAAGACCTAGGATCCAGTACCTACTGATCTACATAGTTAAACAGTTTATGTAAAACGGAACAGCTTCAGCTGGAGAAACTATAAGATTCATGCACGCTACAGTACCATTATTGTCGTTGGTGAAACACTCTTATATGAGTTGGGTTCAAAGCCTTAGAGGTAGGAAAGGGATTTGAACTCATGTAAGGCAGTCTGAGTGAATATTTAGCCCTTGCTGCCCCCCCTGCAACTACAGAGAAGATGACAGCCCCTATCATTGCCCCCATATACCACATTTCTTTGCATATAACATGCCCCCAAATAAGAAATACTTGTTGTTTTTAAAGGGCAGAATGAAGAAACGCAGACTTTTCTTGAAAATACTGGCAAGTATGGCATTTTCCCAGGGAAAACACAGGCAGCTGCAGTTGCGGGACAGTAAACCTTGTGGCTTCTCTGCTAAAACCCTAGCTGCAGGATAATTTTCAGTGAATTCTTCATGGCTTGCTAGTTAGTTTTATGCTAAATCTCAAGGGACTCAGAAGATCTGGCTATAATACCTGATTCTACCACAAATTTGGTGTGCCACCTTGGTTAAGTCCCTAATGTCATCTCTGTGTCTCAGTTCCCATCTGTAAAATGGGGATAATTATCTCCAGTTTTTCATTACTGAAAGTTCTTTCAGCAGATCCCGTTTCTTAAAGTGTGAATTTAGAGACTTGGGCAGAGGGTCCCCATTTCTTTTGGGACCTCTAAGAACTGCTTTCATATAAAAGACAAGGATTTGTATTACTTTAATACAAGTACTCTTAAAATATAAACTACAACAACGTTCCAAACCTCATTATTTGAATACAAATAACAACAATACAGATTATGCTGTTGTTTGAACAACACTAAGTCCCTGTAATATAGAGTTTAAAATATTTTAAGTATCAATGCATTGTAGCTCCTAAAATACACCATTTTGATGTATACAAAATTTTGCTTGCAAATGTTGAGGGGGGTTGGGGGAGGAAGGGATGGGAGGGGGGGTAAAAATGGTTCATTCCCCAGAATAAAGTATTTAACAAATTGCCAACAGCTTTCCTATGCAATTACTACCTTTTAGCCCCAAATGGATGTTTAATACAAATGTGCAGTGTTTTGGTGCGTGTGTGTGTGTCTGTGTGTAGGTATGTGCATGTGAATGCTTTTCCCATTTTCAGTGTCCTCAGATTCCTATGTGCAGGATCCATTTAGCATGTTTTCTAGACAGGAGAGGTTTTGTTTATCAGAGCTCTTGTTATTCTGAGAACTCATAGTACTGAAACAGTGTCATGATCTTCCTGTTTCTCTCACTAGCCTACTCACTACAGATTGCATCAATACTATTCCACATTAGTTACTATGCACATATTCTTATGCAGAGTTCCATGCATTTACTTTTTGTATAAGTACCTGGACATGAACGTGCAGGGAGATGTTATATATAATTATTCATCATAAACCCCTGCATAGGCACAATAGCTGCTGACAGACAAGGGGACAAACAAAACAAAACAAAACAAAACAAAACAAAACAAAACAAAACAGCAATTTACCAGAAGAGGAATCGCATTAATTTGACCTGGCTCCCTAGCATCTGTATAGATTGCACATTTCAATGGGGCTTTTGGCTCTTTTATCTAATCACTGATTCAATCAGCGATTCCATAAAGCCCCACTGAAGTGTATGATCTATTTCAGGGGTGGGCAATTATTTTGGGCAGGGGGCCGCTTACTGAGTTTTGGCAAGTCATCAAGGGCCACATGACAGGCAGCCAGGGACAGATAAATATTAATTTTCTAAATTTTTTAGGGGCCCTGTAGGTCAGATAGAATAGCCTGGCAGGCTGCATTTTATCCACCCCTGATCTATATAGACACTAAGTGAGCCGGGTTAAACTGATGTGATTCCTCTTCTGAGCATGTGCTGTGCTTAGTGTGAGGCTGTGCCAGGTTGAAAGTAAAGTACTGTTTCCCCTACCAATTTGTAAGCAGCCATAGATTTCACTAGGAAAATGTGCTGGCCTAAACGTATACTAGTTTAGCCATGAATTAGCTCCTTCAATAACAGAGTTTCCCTTCACTTCAATAAAAGCAAGGAAGTGGCTAACATTAACTGAACAAAGAAGAGAATGAGTTTAAAATTTCAATAGTTTACCTTCTGAATGAGACAAGTACATTTATTAATATCTCCCATGTGTCAATTTAATACTTAATATTCCTTGGGCCCAGTAGTGAGTTGCTTATGAGTGGGAACGTGTTTTTACATGGACAAAGAGCAGTGGCACGATATGTGTAGCTACTACTCGTCCCCAGGAAATGCACATGCATGCATGCTCTGACACACAGCATGTTGTCCTCAGTGGGGTAGGGGAGGCTGAGGCTAGCACCTGGGCTGGCCCCAGCAACCTTACCTGGGGTCTTGATGGCCTCCAGGGGACTGCAGCTGGAAGCATGAAGCCTGGCTGGCAGCTGGAGTGTGGCTCTGGCCAGCTAGACTCTGGCTTTCAGTGCTTTACGCTGCTGCCATGTGCGCTGCCCTGCTTTTTTAAAGCATGGGATTTTTTTGACACGGGGCTCTCCCGTTGTTAACCCCCACTCTCCCATGCTGCAAATTAGCAGCACATGGAACACCTGCATGTGTGATGCCACAGACCCATCTGTGGCGCTGCATACAATATATCTATACTCATATGAATACGTCCATGAAGGGTAACGTGCCCCTGTGCAGGCTTCCGTCATACCAGGCAGTGATGGTATGGCTGAGGTAGTGTGGAAAAAGAACACTGTGTCAGATACTGGGTTGGTCCTGTTTACCCCAGAGCAAGACGGAACAAGGCTCCAAAAGTTACCATTCTCAGTCCTTGGTGCAAGTAATAAGATGAGCAGGATTTGGTTGTATATTGGTTTCCATAATATGTTTGTATACTCATCAGCTGATATGTCTATTAGAATTATTGTCTAACAAGTGCTTCAACTTTTGTGCCATCAGGTCTACATACTATAAACTATGAAAAAATATTTTTACAGTCTCAGTACTTAAGAATAACCCTACAATAATGAAGCAGGAAGACAGAGGGTGGGGAAACAGTGATGGTGATATCACACTTTGAAATGGTGATCTTATATATAGTTGGTATATATGGTCAGGATAGTTTACGAAATCTGATATTGGATAGAGCAAAACACACTTGCAATGCTTAGGCTATTTGAGGAAGCGAGAGTGTTCTGATCAGTGTGTGCCCCACCCTTACATACTTTATTATTGTGTGTATTATTTTATGGATTCTATTTAATTTTTGTGCCGTTTGGGCCTGATTCCGTCTTCCTTTCTCAGGGAAAAAAATGATAGTCATCTCCCTGAATAGAAAGTTTAAGATTTTGTGTGTTATAGTTCACTTTATTTGTGCAGTTAATTTGTCATCATGCCTCTAGCATCTTTCTGGATCATTTCTTTATGATTAGGAGACCATACACTAGATAATTCTATCCAAAAAATGGGATACTAAGAAATTAGTCTATAATTCATAATGGTTATTACTTTGTCACATTTATTTATTCTAAGTTAGTGTGTTCTGTGTTGATTGCAATTATTTTATATTGCAAAATAATAAAGTACCAAATAAAAATCAAGCAGACTTAATTTCCAAGAGCATTGCTTTCAGGAGAGAGTAACAAATGCCCACAACATTAATAAATAATATTTTAATAGTGCCCTTTAAAATTTAACAGTAGCCAAATAATTTTTTGAATCAAACTGGAGCATATTGTTTTTGGACTATTTTCTTTTCAGTGCTAGGAAAGAACATGAAATAAAAAATGTTCATGCAAAGATAATTAGAGTTTTTGCTCTTATTTAGATTTCATCAATTGTTAGAAATCTCCTAGGTGATTAAAGTAATGCACTGTAAAAGAATGAATCCACCCCTCAGAGCTCTCCTTTATATGGCAAATAACCTGCTCTGTTAAGTACTGTTGGTACTTTACTAAATTAAAATCCTAGGAATTTTTTTTGTATATAATCTATTTTATCTGTGAAAACTGAGCAAAATGTTATGTGCAACTCAAACTACATTCCCTCTGTAATTAATAAAAAAGATTTGAATACATTTATGTTACAGTCATCTCTGACCAATTTAATAACCTGATTTTCCTAAAAGAGAAAACCTTATCTCTCAAGACGTATTGGTAACATTGGGCTATACCATGAAATTGTGAAGAGAATCACATAGCCCAAGTTTCTTTGTGGGGTGAAGATGAATTCAGCCTGGCAAATTATCTCTCAGGTAATACATGTTATTAATAATTATTTAATATTTGTATTGCAATAGCTATATACATTGCTTCAGAGTCCAGAGGCCCTAAAAAGGCAGATCAGGACTCTGCCATGCTAGATAGTTTTCCAATAAACACAAAATGTGTGATTGCTCCCCCACTGAATTTACAATTTTGGACCTTGAGGAGACTTGTTATGTACTGATGACTTGACTCCTTTAGACTAGTCCCATGTTTACAGTTAAGCATATACCTATATCTTTTCATGGATGTGGGACCTTAAAAGGCAATTATTGCATTTATTGGATAGGAGGGAGAAAGTACAGATACAAAATCATATCAATTAATTTACCATACATAATCAGGAGGCAGGGCAGGGTGACCCCTTATACACAAACTTGTTCAGAGAGCCATGAACTTTTGTAAGCTACAGCCTACCTCAGATGCTATTTATAGACTTGCAAAGCCCATATATATATGTATGTTTCCTTTTTTATTAGTGTAAGAAGATAAAGTATGAGTAGTCCTCATGAAGTCTTGGCCAGGTGGATAGTAAAAGGGGATTTGAAGGAAGCGAGAGTAGGGAGAATGGCTCTTGTGGCTCAATTCAGAGATGGCAGCCTGTGAGTGTTATGCAGCATGGACAAAGGTGCAGGCATGTGCTTTTGACACTTTCATTTATTGAATCCTGTTCTTCAAACATAGCCTATTTCTGTCCACCATGATCCTCTCCAGTGGTGAGTTAAGCATCCCTGGGACTTAATACAACCAAACCAAATCTTTCCTCCTCAGTATAGGTGCTCAGTTAGATAACAGGATGTGTACAGAAGTGCTCCATGCATGTTTTACACTGCTATAATTTAGATCCCTTTTTACAGCACTATGAAGTTATAGCACTCTTTAACATAAAGTGCAGTGTTTGGTAGTGGGGGGAGGGGAAGCTCTGAGCCTCCCTGTGCTTTTCAGGCTAAGAGGCAGGGGGCACTATGCAGCCTCCTAGGGCTTCTTCACTTGTCAGAAAGTTGACCAGTATACAGAAGTTATTTGAAGTGCTGTAGGTTGCTAAAGTGCTATAAAATACAGTGCTTTAAATATAATACTTAATTTAATAAGGGTTAATTTAAAGCACTGTAGCCATTTTTAAAGTGTAGCAAAGCCATATAATTCTGTTAAGTCATGGCAATAAAGCAGTTTACATAGTGAAAAAAGCAACTTCTCTAACACCTACAGCTTGGAATGAACAAAAATAACCCTATTCAGTTGTTCTGTTTCTTTAAATTTTTTAAGTTAAAATTTTAAGAGTCTATACAAACATTTTAATATACTATATCCAGCACATGCATGCACAATACACATTCTCTGTTAGATTATTATATCAATGTTAAATCTGACTAGAGCTGAGTGACTAGTGGAAAAAATTGTATGCAATCATTCATTTGAATTCAAAAGCAAATTTTGATTTAATCATGTCTACAGCCCTTTCATGTTCACTGTCTGTGAACATTCAAGTACTTGATTGTTACTGTTGTGAATACTCCAGTAAAGCTAATTTTAAGATTAAAAGCATGAATATTTGATGACAACAAATCTTTAGGGTATAGTCATAATGGGATAATATTCTCTTTGGTGCCTTTACAGTAAATCCTGGAAGGTACTCAAGGCCAATGCTTGGGTCTATAAAGAGATAATTAACTTGGGTTAGAGACTTCTTCAGCCTAAGTCTACCAGCCCTATGCTAGGCTGAGAAGATTACTGTGTTTTCTAATAAATTGTGCTGAAGCTTTTTCTATAGGAATGTAAAAAAAAATGCATGTATAACTTTCAGAAACAGTAGCATAAGTAGTGAGCAACCAGGGCACAGTGCCAGGTACCCATTTAGAGCGGATACAAGAATAGCAGTTGCTGCTAGCCCAGTCACTGCTACTACCACTGCTGCTACTTGTAGCTGGTAGAGATGCCCAAGGTACAGACCCTGTTAGTTATGCCTTGGTCCAGAATTCCCTCTCACAAAACAGGACTTAATCTTGAGGTCTCTAGGACAATCCATGGAAGAGGCTTGGTCTATTTGGAAGGAGTGAGAAAAACTCATTGAGGTCAGCAAAGGAGGTATTTCTTATCCACTTCTGGACAATTAGGATCACCCGGCCTTTATCTCTTCCACCTTCCTTCTTCCTGCTCATTAGGGAGACTTGGGGAGAGACATTAGGCTTTGTTTAGTGGGTAAGTTAACAGGTAAAGTCATTAAATATGCTTGCATTAGCATGCATATAGGTCAGACAGAGAGGATCAGTCTAAGACCTTCAGGAAAGGTTCTGGAGACCTTTTCTGCTGAAGAATTAACACTCCCTGGCAGATCCAGACAGTTTAGAAAGTCTCTTTCCCAGACTATGTTAAAAGTTGTTTTTCCTGGCCCAGTGGAAGAGAATTTTTATCATGCAACTGTGTAATCATAAAGTTTTCTAAGGGTCCATACTAAGAAGCTGGTAAAGGTGGCAAAATGTGCAGATACTCCACAATTATTTGGATAAGTAGTTTGGATAAAAGCAGGAGGGTATGAAGAACTTCAGCAGGCTCAAAACAACCTGGGCATATGGTCAATACAAGGGCAGATGGAAGTCCATACTATTGAAAACAACATGATAACATTGGAAGAGATGATTTGAACTACTCATACATCCTATTGGGTTCTTAATTAACTGTATGAAGCTGAGGGAAAAGGCCTGTATTTTACTGATCTCAGCTCAGTGAAGATCTCTGATCAATGTGCAGCAGTGGTCAAAAAGGCAGACAATATATTAGGATTTATAAGATTCCAACTTAAACTCGGAACCAAAGACTCGTGACTGTCTATTCACACACTGCTCTTTTCTACTAAGGCTCCAGCTGATTTAAGGCTTTAAATGTCAGGCTCCTTTAGGAGGTTCTAGTTATTGAGGTGCAGGGTGATGACTGGGACTATAAAGTTGCTCTGAGCAGGTTACAGTTTGAATCCTTGCCATTAACTTCTCCTCAGCTTACATTCAGTTACTTTGTTAAGCCCCTTTACTGCCAGTGAACAAAAAAGAAATACTGGAGCAATTAGAACATAACTGCTTTTTCCCTTTTAATCCTATTCCCATTAGTTTAAAATACAAACTGATGGGCTTCTTAGGCATGCTGGAGCCCATACTTGAGGAGCAGTCAGGAAGTGTTATACTCAATTCAGTAAAAGGTGAAACAGCGCACACATACCCAGGGTCCCAGGTATTAATCTCTTGGCAACCACTTTCACATTTGAACCTTCGTCTATTTTGTGAGATCCAACAATCTTTGCTTTTTTCTTTTCTAGGAGCAATTTTCCAAATCATTAATTTTCAGTGGCCAGGCTTCAATTAGCTTAATCAGGCTTTGATTAGATTTCTCAAGTCCCTGGCATTTACTTCCCACCTTGCCTATATGGTTCCTTGACTCCATTACCCGATTGTTCACTTATTACATATGAGGCTTATTACTCTCCATTAACGTTCCTAGCCATCCAGGTAGCCATTTTCGTTAGTGATGGTGGCAATTCACAGTGAGGGCTAGATTCTACTGCTCTTACCCTGAATGCTATAATTTCTTCCAGGTAGTCTCTGAACAGTATTACAGTATAGTAAATTACTCATATAGTACACCTACTGACCAGGAGTAGTGCTGGTGCAAAAAAGTAAATTCTACCTCAAAGTGAAAGTGCTTGCCTTGAAACAAACTTAATTTGTAGTTTAAAAACTTGGGAGTTTCTAGCAAAGCAATCAAGGAAGTAAGCCAATGTTGTTTTTCATAATGTGCAATCTGCCCCTGAATCTGTTTGTCTGTTTTGACTCAGTATCTATTACGGCTAGAACAACAACTTCAGCACAATTCATTTTCATAAACAGCACTCCCACTTTCTAAGAGAAACTTATCAAATGATGCCATTTCAGAGTGTACTGGTTTTGCTGACACAGTCTCCTGAAGCCATTCAGTTCCGTTCTTTTATTCCTTTAAGAATTTCACAAAGCAGTACCATGTTTATTAAGATAGCTGAATCTTGCACTTCAGTTCTGAAATCTAAAAAGGGGAGTTCATTTGATCTCAGTCTCATTGTGGGAGCTCCTGAAAGTTTAGAGCAAGCTTAGATAAAAATCAAACCAAAACAAACCTAAACCTAACTCTAAACAACTCCTCCTCCTCCATATCAGTTTAAACAAGTGACTAGCATAACAGTATAGCAGACATAGTGTAATGTTCAGAGAAATTAATTGATATCAAGACTCCTGGGTTCTGCTTCTATCCCTGTCACGGGTATATCTACTCTTCGGTCAGGTGTTGTGATCACAGCTTATACAGATTGTATTCTGCACTACCTAGCTCTGGTATTGACGACAGTGTAATTACAGAAGCTTTGGGTTCAGCATGGTCCAAAATGCCTAGCCAGAACCATAGGTAAATACTTGGGAGTTTTTTTGACACAATTTTTCATTTTAAAATGATAAAAAAATGGATGTTTAGATACACGGGATTCTTTTTTTGTCTGGATTTTTTTTAATTGGAAAATTTGCTGAAACACCATTTTTCACAGTTTTGAAAAGTCAACATTTTCTGATGGAAAAATATGTTTTGGTGGAAAATGACCAACAGACACTAAATCTAGCATATCTTGATCTATTTAATTATGCATTCATTACTTAGTATATAATTATATGGCAGAACAAACTCATGTCTGTTTATTTAAATGATACAAGACAGTTTTTCTAGAGATTTTTGCACATCCATCTCCTTCAAATTGTGGCCAATAATATTATGAGCGTTAATTTCATCCTTTGACCCTCAGTTTTTTTTTAACTATACAATTTGTTCCTTTTAACCCTTTTTTTGCAATCCTTTTCTTAATGACTGTGGAATACTGATTGCATGCAGTTCATTATAGCTTTTTCAGTTCTTACTGCTCTTCTTCAAGATTTAAATGCGCCTTTCCTTTGGATTTCTTAAGACATGGGGAGTGGGAGTCTTCTAGCCTTCTGAGTTATTTATGTTCCTAATGCAGGATTTTGTTATTACACTCCAACCCAAATCTCTAGCCTCTCCTGGGGAAACATTTTCATTTATAAGCTATTTCTCTTTTTAAATCCTTATTTAACTCCCTCTCTTCTTACCTCCCATCCCACATTTTTTTGCTTTCCTGGACTTTAGAATAGCTACATATACCTACATGAGAGGCATTTTTGGTTTTCTTAGAAGAAAACCCAGCCAACCACCCAAGTAAAAATTAAATCAAACTCTGCAACTTTTGAACTAAAACAGCCCAACTTTGTTATAATTATTATCTTTCTCTGCCTTTAGAATTAGAGGCCCCCTTCAGTGAAGAATTTTTCATGTATTTATCTAGAAACCATGGTTTCCCTGCATGATGAAAAGGCCTTTCAAAATATCTGACAGTTAATTTTTGCAATTAGTAACTTTAAATTACTATGTTTAGAATTGCAAGGAACAGTAATACACAAATATCGTAACAGCCAAGTGCATTATCTTCTCTCCTTCAGTTCTGATTAGCACCACTTGCTGAGGTTATGGGGATACTACCACAAGGCAGTACCCCAGTGATTCTCAACCAGGTCTGCCCAGCTCCAGAGATATCAAATAGTATTCTATAGTCTTAAAGCCATTCTGACCTGTTGTGGTCTTTCTGAGTTCATTGCAACAGAAGAATTGCTCTACTATTTTTGTGTAGTCCAAAATGAGTGAAAACTAGGAGCTGGTGTTTTTTTAGGGTGACTCAAATTTAAAAAGGTTAAGAAGCACTGTAATACTTTGTTTTCACCTGAGATTCTTAGACTGTGAAATATAGCTGTAGCAAGAGCTGCTGGGAAAGGTAGGGTCGAAGAAACTACTGTGGGGTTCACTTTGCTCAAGAATCCATCTTTCAATCCTGACAGTCTTGCCACCTATCAATCAATATGTTTCCCATTTTTTTGTTTTTAGTAGAAGGTGGTTAAAAGA
The DNA here is from genome assembly GCA_030014935.1 of Caiman crocodilus. NCBI lineage: Eukaryota > Metazoa > Chordata > Crocodylia > Alligatoridae > Caiman > Caiman crocodilus. The sequence goes on from JAGPOW010003648.1 coordinate 3,681,289, forward strand.
TAGTGGATGCTATCAGCATCAATATTTTTAGTCTGTCTTTTGTTGCTGTTCACCAGAGGAATATATTGCCATCTGTACTTCCTAGAAGATAGAAAAATGGTTGCCCTAATTCACTCCTTCTGCTTCTTGAGAGGTACCAGAGGGGAGTGTTGGGAATTACTCTTCCTGCTCTTGTTATCTTTAGCCAGGTATCACAAATATAGATACAGAATTTTTTCTTTGTTAATGTTTATTAAAGACTATGGGGAGGGTTAAGACACTGCTCCTTAGTCTAAAGACTGGACAACCCTGGTATTGAATATTCTGGTAGCAGCAACCACCGACAATACACTTCCCCTATTTGTATTTGGTGAGGTAGGCGCTGCAAAGTCTGTATCTGGAAAAAATTGTTACACTTACCCATGCTTATCCGTACGTTGCCACCTCAGGACTAGACTATGATAACGTACGCTTCATGGAACAATATCTTGAGACCATTTGGAAATTGAAGTTAGTGTGGCTGCTTGAATTATTGAACAGAATTTCTTAGAGAAGACGTAACATTTCTGAGTTGACAGCTCAAAGCTTCTGAGTGAAGATCAAGTTATTGGTTTTAATTAGGGCAGGTCAGAAAACAAGGAACAAATCTCATGAAAATTCTCACACAAGTTCATTTCTACTTTTCATCAAAACTTTGTTTCTGTTTAAATTTTCAAAGCAGCCTTTAACTTTTATATACTGTAGCCTGAAACCAATTTCCTGAGAAACTATCTGTCTTCGCATCTGAGATTAGCAAAGCTGTAAGGAGTGGAAACACTCATTTTAAATAGAAGGAGTCTACTGTCAGCTTTTTTTTTTATATAAACCTCTCATCTTTGGATTGTGGCTGTTTTGTAGACATTTGTGGAAAGATTGGGTTAATGGGTTTGTAAGCAGATTCTGTGTGTGTATGTTAATTACGTACCTTTTCACTTTAATATATTTAGCAACTAAACATGTTGTATTTTAATATTATTTTGAAATTTTTTAAAAGCATCAAAGGCCAGTTTGTTTAGGGCTATCAAGTGCTCACAACTCCAGTTGACCTCAGTAGAAAATGCTGTTCCCTGTACTTCTAAAAATAAGTCCTCAGGAGTCTGAGATCAGTGCTGTACAATTTAATTTATAAACAAATGCTGTTCTAGCCTTCCTTCAGCTGATGAAAGATGAATATGTCCCTATATCAAGCTGCAAACCAATACAAGAAGATTCTTACTCACCAAGGACTTAACTTTCTGCTTTTGCTGTGGTCACAGTTCTTTTTTGTCTTTGTTCATAAATGAATAAACAAAAATCAGTGGACAGGCTGCAGATTACTGACATACATTGCAGAGCCTGAAAGTGCTTCACTATCTCCTAAATCAATAGGATTTGTGTGTTTAAATTGGAGGCTTCCATCTTGCACAGCTAGTTCAAACATGAGTTACTTTGCACATATGAACATTCCCATTGAGTCAGTAGCATTACTTGCACGTACAAGCATGTGCATAGTGTGAACTCAGAGTACCAGGCATACTTTCAGATGAGACAAGTGAATCAGCTGCTTAGTCTTGCTCAGGTGTCATTCTACACAGGTTATTTTAAGGGTGAAATTATAATAAATCAGTAATGGTATCTGTAGGTGAAAAATGATAATAATTATGAAGTCTATATACCATGTCATGCCAAGGTGGCAATATCGAGGAAGATTAAAATATGGAAAGAAGCAGCTATTCCTATGTTGGGGATGGTTCCTCAGGGCACAGCAGTGATGAAGCACCCAATAGGGAGTAACAGTTAGTAATCTACCCTACTGTAACATTGCATTAGGGCGGGGGCGGGTAATTATTTTGGGCAGAAGGATGCTTACTAAGTTTTGGCAAGCCATTGAGGGCCACATGACAGGCAGCCAGGGGCAGATAAATATTAATTTTTGCAAATTTGCTCTTATGCGATGGCCCTTTTAATACCAAACATTTGTTATATGTGAGGTAAATTCACTCTTTTCTGATGGGTGTGGTGGAAGCCTGCAGTCAGCTGCTTTGTGAAGTGCATTGTGGGAGTGATGTGAACAAAAATATAGTCTCTTGTGTGAATCTGTGGTCTTCACTTGTTGCCTGAGACGCATGTTTCTGTAGTTGCCATCCCCATTATGGCTTCTAAGTGTCCCATTAGCTTATCTTCTACTCCTCTCCCTGGTCCATCAATGAAGCGCAAGAGAACTTCACTAACACTGGAGACAAAACTCGAGATTTTGAACCATGCAGAAGCTGGTGAGGGGCCCTTTGCACTTGGTTGTGCATTCAATCTGGGTGAGTCAGTCAGACATGCCATCAAGAAGAATGCCGACAACACAAGGAGTTCTGTGATGTATTCTACACCACTTACTGCCAAGATAGCAATGAGAGTAAGAAACCTGATGTTGGAGAAGAGGAGTAGATGCTGGTGGTGGGAGTAGATCAGACCCAGAGGAAGATGAATCTTTCCTCTGCTCCAATAGGGGATAAGGACCTGCAAATTTACGGCTGCCTGCTTCAAGAGGATGGTGGCCATGAAGACCTCTTCATGGCTAGTAAGGGCTGGTTCAACAAGTTCCTTTTGTGTATGAACCTGAACAATGTTAAGATGACTGGGGAATCTGCAAGTGCTGATCATGAAGCTGTTGCAAAATTTCCAGGGGGCTTCAAGCAATAATAGCTGATGAGGGGTACAGCCCTAAGCAAGTTTTCAATGCAGATGAGATGAGGCTGTTTTGGAAGCTGATGCCATCTAGGATGTAAATCTCCAAGGAAGAGAAGGTTGCATATGGGTTCAAGGCAGCAAAGGACAGGCTGACTGTCCTACTATATGACAATGCTGCTAGAGATTTTAAGTGTAAGCCACTGATGGTCTACAACTCCCTAAAACCAAATCCATTAAAAGGACTGATTCGGAACATGTTGCTTATAGACTGGGCTGCAACCAAGAAGGGATGGGTGACAGGCCAAGTTTCTGAGGATTGATTCACTTAACATTTTATTGTGGAGACAGAGCACTATTGTAGGGAAGCTAACCTTGCATTTAAGGTGTTGCTCGTCTTTGAAAATGCCCCTGGACACCCTAAACACCTGGAAACTATGAACCCCAATGAAAGAACAGTGTTACTCTCCCCTAATATGACTTCACTAATCCAGTCTCTTGATCAGGGTGTAATATCAACATTCAAGGCCTACTACCTAAGAAGGAGCATCTCCCAGCTGCTGGAGGATACTGACAGACCAAACAAGCCAGCAGTCCATGAGTGGTGGAAGGCATGCAATGTGAGGGATGCCATAGACAACATTAAGGCTTCACGGGACAAATGGTGCTTGGAAGCCTCTATGGAAGGAATGTGTAATGAACTCCAAAGGCTTCCCCATATTGTGCACAACTGTCTAAGAAGTTATTGATCTTGGACAGAAGGTGAGAGGATATGGCTTTTAAGATCTGGAGGAGGGAGACATCATGGAGCATATCGATTCCCACAATGAGAAATAACTGTTGATGAAGTGATAGGGATTGCAGCTGCTGATGAGGAAGAGGAGGAACAGGAGCAAGAGGTGGTCTTCAAGGTAAAGAGCATGACTATGAAGAAGCTGGCAGAGTTTTTTTTCACAGGCCAAGAGACTTGCTCAGCTAGCCTGGACAGGAGCCTGCAGTTCAAGCATGGTTTAAACTCTCTCCTTGGTTCCTACAAGGAGGTGTATGCCCAGATCCAATGACTGGCGAAGCAGTGCACCATGTTCTTGAAGCCTCACTCAGCTACCCCCAACCTCTCCACACTGGTGTTGGAGGGTGGTGAGAGCCCTGTTGATTCTCCTATGGATGCTACCCTGCCTATACCTCCTACCAGTGATGTGGAGTCTGACACTGAAGACCCTTCACCACCCTCTTTTCACACCAACTAAAAATTCATCAGCACCCTGTGCTTGTGTGTACTGTTGGCTGTTGGCGAGTATCAAAGTTGTCTTGTAAAAGTGGTAGAAATGGGTCTGGGGGTCAGTACCATTGAGGTCCTGGAACATATCCCTGCTTGTTACATTGTAAAGTGGGCTCCCTTTATGTGAATTTGAGGTATTCACCATTTTCTAGGAATGCGTGTACAGCATAAAGTGAGGGAAACTTGTAAAATGAATTCACCCCTGGATCAGGAGATAAGCAGAGGCAGGATTGTGACTCTTAGGGTAAGTTTGTCTGCCTCAAAGTAGTGTCAGGCTGAGACCTGTCAGGCTCACTCTGTGCATGCTGGTTCCAGTCAGAAACCATGGAGCTGTATTTGCTTCTCATTTGGCAGTAGCATGTGCAGAGTAGGCATGTTGTAGCTCAATGTGGTGCTGCTTTGCTAGAAATAGACTTACCCAGAGGCACAATTCTGGCTCTGTGCTCCTTCTGGGGATGCACAGCTCCAGGGCCAAAAGGAGTTAGTTGCAAGTATAAGTTTGAGCACAAATCTGGATCCTTTATATAGTTTGTTGTTCTGAAAGGCATGAAAGAAGACTCAAAACAAATATCTGGTCATGGTTCTTACAATCCCTCCCCACTACACATTTCAGAGTAATGTGGAGAATTTATGGCTGAAGCCTATCTCTGTGTAAACTAAAAGTGTTACAATTTTACTTTCATATATAATAGCTGACATTTTGCCTTTTTCTGGAAAAATGATAAATTTTAGGCTTATAACTATGACCATTAATGCTGTGAATTAGAAATTACTGCATACATCATTAACTGCTTCAACTTATGTGATAATTAGAAATAAGAAGACATATTTTCTTACTAAAAATGAAAATGGATCTGGTACATTTTGCCAGGACCTGGATGGAAAGAATAATTTATGGCATTAAAATGATGTACAATAGACTTTATACATATATATAGAGAAAGAATAAGTTATAGTATTGTATGAAGGTTTCTCAGCATGAGTTAGGAATTATTTCAGGTCATCCCAGACATGTATCAATATAACCTTTAGGCCACATCACACTGGCTTATATATAGTGCATTTTTTTTTCTGCTGGCATAGTGCACAAAGCACAATTTTACAAGCATTTTTGAGAATTTAAAACTATGGTAGGATAATTCCTTCTTCTTTCTGTAAACTCTGTGTTAGTTAACTCTGGGTCCATCTGTCCAGGTCTCAGAGGGAATCATAAAAGTCTTTGAAAATGGTCTAAAAGCACCAGCAGTTTGAAATATGATATTTTGGGAAATGCTCAGTGCTGGAAGCAACCACTGGGATCCACTGGGAAACCAAGAATCTCTCTTTTCTGTTACTGTTTCTAGTTTAGCAAGACTACAGCTCTTAATGCTTTGAACATGACATGTTTATGAACATAAATCTATCACTGGTCTAGGCTGGGTTTGCCCCTCTTGGCTCAAGAGTAAGGACAATTTTGTGGGGACTCAGAGAAGTGGGATTTTTTTAAGCTTCTTAGGATCTGTAATGTTAGAATAAGTCCCAAAGAGATGGGTTAGTGAACAGGAGTCAAAGGTGCTTAATCAAGTAATTTATTACATAAGTAATTTATCACATGGGTATCAGTGTCACGCATTGTCTTTCTTCCACACCATTTAATCAAGCTGTAGGTATACAGGAGGGGGGAAATTTATATATGAAAAAGGATAAAACATTTTTACTGGCAGGTTATTTTAAAAGAAAATGGTGGCTTTTGGAAGCTACTCAGTTGTCAGTCTTTAATTAAGTCTAAGGAAAGCCAAAAGAATGGATTAGAGGGCAGATAATGCAAACAAAGGTGAGTGTTAAATGCATTTTTCATAGGAATGTGCAGTTTATTGATTGCCCCTTTGGTTCATCATATGCCTGTAGAAGTGTTCAGGAATTTTTTGAAGGAACATTTTTTGCCCTCAATGGGAATATGCTGATTCATCAGCAATGGACTTTTAAAATGCAAATGTATTAGTTTCACTTTACATTTTATGACAATGTTTCATGATAAGATTGAAATACCTGGTCAAAGACAGGAAGTTGTCAATTGGTCAAAGAAAAAGAAGGAGTCCCAGATTCAACTCTTTGGAGCAGGGACTTAAACATAGGTCCCTCACAGTCGTAGGCAGGTGCCAGGCTCCTGGAAGTTCTGGGAGAAGACAGAATGTTTCTTACTTTTTGTTTAAAAAATTACAAAAAGCTAAGTTTTTATTTACATGTAGCAGAAAAAGAGATTTTGAAATTTTATATGAAATGGAATTTGAGTTTTCTGGTCAATTCTATAAGTATATCACAGTCAACTTTGAATCTCTGTATTATATCCTTTCAAACACTTATTCTTTTACCTTTAAGTACCTTATCCTTACTGGCAGGACCCTGATTAATTAAAGCCAGCCTATATTTCCTTCCTTCTTACTTCTAATTTACTGTGCTTTTTCCCTCTTACTCTATCTCCTATTATTGGCTTCATGCCTTCTACCATGCTACACCTGAAGCAGCTTTCGTGTCCCAGCCAAACTCTTCTCTTGTAAAATACTCTAAATCCCCTCCTAAAAACATTCCTTCCCACACTTTTTTTCTGCCTCACTCTACCTGTAACCTTCCCTCCATTTCCCTTGGAGTGTCCTTGTGTTTGCTTTACAATACAAGAATAAAAGCACCCTTTAAGTCAAACATGCATCTTTACATTTGTAAAGTACTGTGTGCATTTGTGGTTCTCTGTTTAAAAAGCATCAATGTAATAATCATTGCAATAACAATTAATAATATGTACACGAGAGATGGATCTGATCCAAACATCTAGAAATTTAAGGGTGAATAAGCATTAGAAATCATATTTTGAAGGTGGTCCTTTTCTTCTTTATAACAGAATCATAGAAAATGAGGGTTGGAAGGGACCTTGGGAGGTCATGTAGTTCAATCCCCTGCTCAAAGCAGGTCTATCTCCAACTAGATCATCCCAACCAAGGCTTTGTCTAGCTGGGTCTTAAAAATCTGCAAGGATGAAGAATCCACAACTTCTCTAGGTAATCTGTTCCTGTGCTTTACTACCCTCCTCATGAGAAATTTCTTCCTAATATCTAACCTAAACTTCCCTTGCTGCGACTTCAGACCATTGTTCCTTGTTCTGCCATCTGCCACCAGAACAGTCTAGCTCCATCCTCTTTGGCATCACTTTTCAGGTAGTTGAAGATTGCTATTAAATCCCCTCTCAGTGGGCTCATCTACACAAGATGGTATATCTCTGTAGAGATGAGCTACAGTGACATAGTTCATTGCTATGGTGATACAGCATTGGCAGGCACTAACCATGATGCCACCACTACTGCATAGTAGCTCTGAGTTACTGCTCAAGGGGGGCAGAAATGACCCATGCACCACTGGGACTGCGTAGTACCAACTGTGCAGAGGGGTGCACATGTAGACATGACCAGTCTTCTTTTCTCCAGACTAAAGAAACCCAGTTCCCCCAGCCTCTCTCTATAAGTCATGTGCCCCAGCCCTCTATTTTTGCTGCCCTCTGATGGATTCTCTCCAATTTGTCCACATGGACAAATGGACTACGCTACCACCCAGGATCCCACTGCTGTAGAACTCAATGCATTCAAAGTACAGAATCTGAATTCCAGTTTTTAGCTTGAACTTATCCTTTATATATTTACCTAAAAGTACCCATTTTAAGAAATTCATAAGGTTTTGAGTCTTTGAACTCCAGAGTAGAGAAAGGCAAAGGGGACCACAAGAAGTCCAATAGTAGGAAAGGAAGCTATTATATTACCTTCCCTTTACCCACCATTTTATCCCATGTTAGAACGTGTGTGTGGAGCCCTACCCCCATTTCCCCCCAGCAGCAGCATGGCTCCATTATCAGCAACAAGTGCCTACTAGAACCCATCTATTATGTCACCCTCATTCCCATGGTTTCAGGGCAGGGTAAAATGGTATGCAACACCAAACCTTCCTTTGTTCTTGCATTTTAGGCCAAAGCCTGACTGGTAACAATGCAAAATCAAAAGGATCTCTGTTCAATTTCCCAAATGGATGGACCATGATTTTATGTAACCTGTCCTTGCTTTAGCTCAGCTTTGAAAACTGGATAAGATGGGAGATGAAGCTGAACCATCCATACTTTTGCAATACCCAAACCACCAAATTCTCCCCTGCTGGAACTAACAACATTAAATTTGGAACCCTGTTGCTAAGACTACTGGATACTCAAGGGGTTTGTTTAACTGTAAAATTGCTCTTTGTGTGTTTATTTTCTTTCGATTTGTTTTCTTAATAACTAAGAATAGTCAATGTGAATGGTTTCTTTTTTACAAGAAGAACGAAATGTAACAAGATACTGAGCTAAATACATTAATCATATTAAAACTAATTAAAAATGGAGAAGTTTCTGTGAATTCCAAATGCTGGTGGGGAAAACATGTTTTGGTCTAAGCATTCTAGTTTCCTGAGTGCAAGGGACAAAGTCAAATTCTGAAATGTAGCAAAACAGTGCCTGCATATTTGGCAGGAATTACAACCAGTTCAGGTCAGTGTCTGCTTCAGCAGAAAGAGGAGGCTCTGCATGTAACAGAGGGCTAGGAAAACAGTTCAGAGGAAAACATGAGGAACAACATGTGACATTCTATAAGTGCAGCAGTACTATTACCCAAGGAGCAACACTTTGCAGTCTCTCTGAAAACACTTCCTCCTGTGCAACTGTGTTTGAACAATTTTTTTTTCATGGTGTGGGGAGCTTGGGGGTTGGGTAAGGAGTTCAGGGCTTTTGAGCTGTTGTAATATGAATGACCTAGATTTTTTTTTTCCTAACGCTGAGTGTGACTTTATAAATGTTCCAGAGAAACACAGAAGAATCTTCCACTGCAAGAGCAACAAGCAGCGCTTTAATATTTTATGTACACAGAGCAAGTACTACCAAACTCCATTGGAGTCGGGCTGGAAGGACAGGTCATGATGCAGAAGTTCAATAGGGCAGTTATACACCCTGGGCAGTAGCAACACACAAGGCAGTGGTAGCTTCTGCCTACTGGTGGCGGCAAGGCTGGCCAGTAGCAGCGATGACAGGTGTTATTACTGTACCCCACTCTAAGTCAACCCACCGGGCTGCTGTCCTGGTCATCCCTCTCCCTCCTCCCCCCTAGTCATGCTACTGTAATGATATATACGCTCAGTGCTGCAGACCTGAATGGGCAAGTTACTGTACTGTTTGGAGCCTTAATGATTTCCAGGTAAGCTCCTTTAGCCCATGTCCCTATTGCAGGGGATAAGCCCTAACAAAACCCAGCTTCTCCCTTCAAATGCTCTCACCTTGCATGTCACCTTTACTTTCAGGAGATGTTAATCAGCTCCCACCCTCTAGGGTTTCATTCACTGAAGGATCAGGTTCTGCCCTTGAATACTCATCCACAGTGCCCCTGACATCCATGAGAGCTGCATGTATACTGCCGGACAAAATCTGACCCTAGCTAATTTTGGAACAAAGTAACATTTTAATTTGGTTGCACTAAAAGTTGTGGGGTTTTTTGTAAATTGCATTGTTAGGGTCATTCAGGAAGTGGACGGGGAGGCAATCTAGCCATGTAAAATCATCTTTGTTGTGCAGGAACTGATATTTCTTCAGAGATGTGATTGTATCACTTGTTATTGTAACACTTATTGGTGATAAAGTTCAGCCTAAAAATTAAGCAGCTGCAATGTTGCAGCACAAATTAGTTTAATGTAAGCAGTCAGGAGCAGCTGTTTGGCTCAGGACTTGAATTTAGCAGTGGGGGAAGGGTTCTGTGACGCTGACAGTGTTTTTTCTCTACATAAACATTTTTGGCTGTTGCAGCTTTTGTACTGATCATGTGACAGTGTCCCTAGGCAGATAATTTATTTCTGTAGCTTTCATGAGCAATCATTAACCTTCAGACACTGAGCTTGCTTTTTGCTTTGTGGCATTTGTGTGGCTTTTTTTTTTTTTTTTTTTGTATCCTAACTAGTTTAATTCACAGGGTGTCAGGAGAAAATTACAACCAATTTATAATAGACTGTAATGCATAATACTTATGTTTCTATTAAAACAGACCTTGCTTACAAGACCATTCTTATGGCTTAGCTTGTGTTCATGGATCAGAATAATTATTTTCAGTGATGTAAGTGCACCTGTCATCATGATATTCCCTTAGTGTCTTGTTCCGAATATAAGGTCTTGCAGAACCCTGGGTTGGGACCACTTTTTTGAATCCACCTGCGCCCCCCTCCCTGCCTTGTCAGAGTAGGGGAGTTTATTGAGTTGCAACAGGCATGATTTGGGGCAAAAGAACATGAGTTACTATTCTGTCAGTTTTCATTCTTGCACCATGGCTCGTCTATTGAACTGGTATTGATGGTTGCCTCAGGAAGTGTTTTGAGAAGAAAGGTGATACTTGGTTAACAAGAATTTACATATGTGCAAATGTAGATGAAGCCCACAAAGCATTTTACTGATATTGTTTCAGCATCACAGCACTTACATATATAAGGAAGTTATTGAATTATCACACCCATTTTATATCAAGGTAATCGTATATATGACTTGGACAAGGTTGTAGAAAAAATAGTGTCAAAACAGGGATTGAACCCACACATCCTGTGTTGTACAAGAAAGACAGTTGCAGAATAAAAAACTTGATTCTGACCAAAATACATAATAATAAAGAAAATAAGGCACCATAAGTCTGCTAAGAAACCTGAATTAAAAACGTTTATAACAAGATCACTGGAAATCTGCCACGAAGGCCATTTTCATTCAGTTTCCCATCCATTTATTCTATCCTAAGTCCTTCAGCTCAGTCGTAATTTGCTATTAAAACCCTTGAGTTCACCTGTTGGGGTCATTGAGCTGGATATTTATACCAATTTGTGCCTTCAGATTAGTGCACTTCAGCCGTGTCAATAATTATGATTATGTATTATTTATATTATAGTAGCACCTACTAACCTCAGGCCTTTTATACTAGGTCAGTGGTGGGGGGGGCAACCTTTTGGCAAGGCCCCAACATAAGCCCTGTACCTGCTCCAAGTGCAGTTTTGATCACCATTCCCTGCCCAATATGTTGTTCTGCTTGCTTCTCCCTGCCCTTTGCTCCCTGCTTCATTTGTTGCTTTGATTTTTGCTCCTTGCCTCATCTGCCAGGTACCTATGCCACTCATGGCATGTATACTATAGTCCGGCTATCCTTGCACTAGGTGTTATACCAACATATATGGAAAAAGCAACACATTTTCAGTCTAAGCCCAAGGTTGGCAACCTATGGAGTAAGGTCGGGGGAGCTTTGTTCATGCCATGGCCAGGCATGGGGAAAAACAGCAGGAAGGCATGGCAGAGGCAGCAGCTGTGTTGTTTTGCCACACCACTCGCAAACGATTTCTAACCGTTGGTCTATGTGACTAGGTGAATAAGTGGTGGAGAAGGACCTCAAGAGCTGTAGCGACAAGTGTTCTACAAGTGCCCCATCTAAAATCAAGAGAAATAAAACAAATTTGGTCAGCACAATTGGCCAGTACTACTTCTCACAACTTAGTGGCTTTTTGGGCAGATTTGTTGATTATTCATTCATTTATTAGAAAGGTGTGTAATATGAAGACAGTCAAGTTTACCAAAGCACAGATAATGCAGTGTTGAATGCTCTATAACCTCAATAAACAGAAAGATGCAAAAAGAGATTCTGCTATCAACACCAGGAACAAATTTGTCTTTCTTTCCTCATTCATTAAAAAGTTGATAATTGAGCTTTTATTAATCCTAGCATTCAATATGCTAGGAAGAATGATTAGGTAGTTCACAGAAATATTTTCTGAAACAGCACTCTACTGATAATCTGTGGCGCATCAGTGAGCCTGATGCTCTCCACATATCAAAAATGACATGGGGTACAATTTTCAAAAGCACCCAAGTGACTTAGGAGCTTCAGCCCCATTGACTTTAGTCCTCTAGACCTAAGCCCTTAAGTACAAGAAAATATGAGTTGGGCTTTTGAAAATTTTCCCCCCAGTTCCTGACCCCAGATGATTAATCTGTAACAAAATAATTCCTTTGTGGCATTGTTGTATTTATCTCACTGAACTATATTCTAAAACACCCTTAACTATTAAGGGTATTACCTCACCTTTTTTTTTTGGAAAGACAACTCATTTTAGATCATGCTTTTCCTCATGTGTAAAAGAACTAACCTTGCTGCATTTTGAATATGGGCTGCTTAACTTTGAAATGTCATTTTTATAACTTTGTTTTCATTACATATTATTCCCCTGAAGAGTTTCCTCTGTCGTTAACATTCATGCAGCTCCACTGTTGGCATCAACAGCTGGTGTTGAATGTAGACAGTGTGTGATCTGACCCTGAAAAGGTTTTGACAAAATGGTGGTTGAGCCATCACTAGCTGCCCAGAGACAGTCCATACTTGCAAATCCATTACTGCTATCCCTGCTGCAGTTGCAGCACTATTAGCTATGATGGGACATTCACCAGAAGAAAGCTTAGTTTAGATGCAGTTAATCAGTAAATACATGCTAAAAGTAAATTTAAGTCACCAAGCTGCCAGTTCAAACATGATCAAAATCTAAAATGGGACTGGCAACACCTGACCTGCTTGAGTGCTTCACTAAGTTTTGCTGTACTTAAAGTAAAATATATTGTAATGTTCCATGTGCTGAATTTCTTGTTATGCCTGTCTTAAAATCCAGCCCTTGTCAGGAAGCTTGAGCAGCAGTAGCAGCCTGTGAACACATAGTCAATATGTTATATAAATCTATTTATACTGTTGCATCATATTGGCAGCCTTATACAAGGGTCAGTTTCCATTTCCATAATGAACCTCTCCATTTTAGGGGTTAATTGACAATACAGAAGTTTAGCTGGACTGAAATTAAGATTGCCAGTTCATATCAGGGTTTTTCAGGTGTACTGCCTTTTACAGATGTTAGTGGTTGACAAGAAAACTAACATTGGAAACCCAGGAGAAATTAGAGTTAAGGGTATACTTTCACAAGTCACAAAATCCATTTAGATGATCAGAACAGCATTAATTCTGTCTCAGTAGAGTTACAACAAAGTATGATTCTCTTATTTTATAAAGTAGTGCTTAATGCTATTTGTATCATTAGGTTTGAGAATGTCTGTGCTTGGCTAGATGCCTTTAAGGGAAGGAAGGCGGGTTATGAGAATGATTGTGATATTCATCTAATTTATGGACTATTTCTTCAACCCTCGACCATGAGTGAAATCACAGAAATTTCTCTGTGAAACAGTTTCCGATAATATTCTAAATAATTTCATTAGGCACTAACAAGCCAGTGAAGGTTTGTGCTGTGTGTATTTGGGGATGAGGAGTTGGTGAGGCGAGAATATGGAGGGAGTTGGGGCTGTTACATATAAGTCATCCAAGATTTCAGGGGTCCCAATGTAGGGGTTTAAAAAGGTTTCCTACAGTGTTCCTAATTCTAAAGGAGAAAGGGATTATTCTCCTCTTATACATCTTAAGAGACCTCTGGAAACAAAGCATGCCTGTACACAAGCACAGAGGCTGCTCCAGCGTGTTGTAAATACAGCGTGTTGGAACAGTCTGCTGGACTGTGGTAATTACCATGTTCCAGCAACAGCCCGCATCTCATGTATCAGTGCCCCCATGGTTCAAAATGGTGGTGGGGGCACTTGAACTAAGGCTGATACATGAGACACTGTGGCGCTTTAGTTAGACTGGCTGTCAGAGCTGCTCTAATTAGAGTGCCACCCTTCCACCCCATCACGTGTGACAGTGCCCTAAAAGAACATCCTGCTAACAGAGGCAGGCAAAATACAGCTTACCAAGCACTTTCATCTGGCCCGCAGCACCCCGCCCAGCCCTTCCACCCATGAGGATGGGAGTGAGGCACCCATGTATGCATCCCCCCAAAAATACCTTATTGTACTTCACTTCCACCCTCATGGGCAGAAGGGGCTGGCCCAGCCAGCATGCAGCTTCTAGGCAGGGCTGCTGCTGTTGCTATAGCCCCTGGGACCTGCTCCGCTTCCTTGGCCTCCTGCTTGCTGCAGGCAGCAGGTAGTGGGGTGGCATGGGCAGGGCTCTGGCTGGCCAGCAGCATGGAGCATGGGGCTAGTGCTGGTGGCAGAGTGGAGCCCGTGCCAGGGGCAGCAGCAATGTGGAGCTTGGCTGGGCAGTGAGTGTGTGTGGGGGAGTGTGGGGGTGTGGGGACCCCCCCCCCCTTCCTCCATGGTGCTCAACCATGGCAGAGGCAGCAGCAGCAGGCAGGGGTATGCAGGGCTTTGATGCCTGGCAGGGTGCAGGTCTGGTCAGTGCTGCACATTGCTGTTTGTATCCCTGGTGGTCCCTGCACTCATGTGGCATGGGAGAGAAGCCCTGCATACTGGAGTCAGCTGCCTTCCCTGCTGGGGCTGCGCACCACGGGAGGGAAGCCCCAGGCACCTTCCCTTGGGGGGTGGGGAAGGCAGCCAGTTCCAGTGCCTGGGGCTTCCCCGCTGTGCTGTGCGTATGTGGGGAGTGCCGATGATACAGACTGCCTGGTGGGGGGCTGTGCTTCTTGCTGTGATGTGCAGCACTGGCCAGAATTATATCCTGTTGGGCACCAGAGCCCTGAGCACCCCTGTCTGTTGCTGCTGTGCCATGGTGGGAGTCTGGGGGTCTCCACACCATCCCTCACACCACACAAACCCCACACACCTTGTCCCCACAATCCCCCACATATATACAATCCCCCAACATACCCTATACCCCCTGTCGCAGAGCACTGAGGTACCCTGTTCCTAGAGAGGGGAAACTGCTGGGGAAAAGAGCCCTAGCATGGAATAAGAGCCCACCTGCGGGTTGCCAGGGCAACTGGAGGTAGCAAATGACCCACACCTGACAGCGGTCAGCCAGCTGTAAGGGGCAAGGCCTGACTCTTATAAAGCCCAGGGCTGAGGCCAGGCTAGCAGTTCCCTGTCAGCAGCCAAGGAGGTAGGAGCTCTTTCAGCCATAATGTGAGAACCAGTGAGACCCACAGATACAGTTTAAGCAGAGTTATGGATGGCAGCTCAAGGGCGTTTGTGCAATGTGGTTTAGCCAGGCAGCTTTGAGTTAAGTTATAGCCAAGAGGCTCAAGTTTGCTTGGTTGTTATGTATTACACCAGTGGTTTGGGTGAGTCTATTAGGGGTTAGAGGAGGCCTCATAGGGGACCCACAGCAGTGTGGGGGGCCCCAGTGCCAATAAGGGTGCAGCTTATGGGGGGCATAGACCCCAGCCCTAGAGAGGGGCACTTTTGGGAAGCCAAGTGTGGGTGCAGAGAGCCCCAGGAAGGGGGCAACATTGAGAAGCCCAAGTTGGGCAGGGTGAGCCCCAGACAGGGGACAGCCTTTTAAGAAGCCCAAGTTGGGCACGGTGAGCCCCGGATAGGGGGCAACATTATCAAGAAGCCCAGTGTAGGAGTTGCGAGCACCAGGAGGGGGCATTATTGAGAAGCCCCAGTACAGGCGTGTTGAGACCCCGAGAGGGCGACAGTGCAGAGAAGATCTCGAGAGAGGGCGAGGAGAGCCCCAGGAGGGGGTGGCAGTGTATGTTAGAGAGAGAGATAGTGACAGTCCAATGTCTATTATAACTGCAAGGCTTGGGGTGTGGTATAAGGGGTGGTTGGAGCCACACATAGCTTATAAGGCTAGGGTGCTCCGAAGCACTCATTTGCAAGACAAGACCCATGAGGGGTCCAGGAGTCTACAGGACCAGAGGGTACAATGGACCATGTCCAAGAAGATGTAAGGCAGCCCCCCAACTGATTTAAACCATCAAAGACGTGGCGGGCGAGAAATAGAGGGTGCCCTTGGGCCAACTTGGCATAGACAGGGGCCTTGAGGAGATCACGACCCTCCTGTAGGACCCTGCTGTGGCACCCCTCCACACAGAATGCACACTCTCTCACAACTCCTCCCCCACACCTACACCCTAACATACACACACAACACCAGCTCACCATACACACCCCCACCATACACCTACACATGCACGTGCGCACACTGACACACACACACACACATGCACACTGTACAAAGCTAAGAATTTATTGTTGAGTTGTTATGCAATTTCCTCTATATACACTATGCAAACAGAAATCATGACAAAAATATTTTTTGTAATAAAATTAAAATATGTTTTAGTAGTGGTTTGACTTTTAGTGTATTATTCAGTTTTTTTCTGGTTCTGAGATGGCAATCCCCACTCCCAAAAAGAGTATTTCCAGGAGGCGCAAGGGGACAAACTTCTGGTGGCAAAGGTCAGGGGTTGGGGGATGTGGATGTCTGGTCTCAAGATGGCAACAAGGGGGGCAGGGCTATCCACACAGCCCTCAACAGCTCACCAAAAGTCATTAAATGGCCTTTCACATGAAATAACTGCCTGCCCCATAAAGTGTTTCCCCATAAAGCTTTCTGCCCCCTCAATCTCTTTCCCCTTCTCCACAGGTCTGTAGTGGCAGTTGCCCTTGAACATGGTCTAAAACCTCAGAAGTAGACCATGAAGTACCAGAAGTTCCAGAAGTATCACACTGGAACCAACAAGCTAAGTTGTACTACTACTTGGACTTTAAATAACATTTGAAATTTGACTATAATCAAATAACTTTTAGAGCTAAGCACTGGGTCCCAGCTAAGGAATATCCAGTAAACTAAGTCGCCTTTTCTATTTCTTGCTCCAAAGTGGCTATTGGAGCCATTTGGAACTTAGCTGTATGCCTTGATAAATGAAATGTTACAATTCAAGAACCATTTCTCCAACTTACTTAAAATTAGGTAGGCAATTTCTACATCATCTTTTAGATCTATCTGGCCAATTTGAAGGCTGTTAAAACTTTTATACATATAGTACTTATATATATTTTTAAATGGAAAGTGTGCATCAGGTTAGAATAAAAACTTGGCTGCCCGTTCAGCATCAGAGAAAATGCCATCTCTTGGTAATAACTCTGTATGCTTGAGGATGAGTTTCTGTGGGACAGTCCTGATGCCTTAGTGGTGGTGCAGTGTACTACTGAATGATAGACTTAGTTTTGGGTATTATCTCTTACTCACTTGACTAGTAAGGTCTGGACATGCTTTAGATCACTCAGCTAGTGGGAAATGGAGTCCCTTGTGCCAACAGTAATCATTTTGGGTAACTGTGACTCACTGGGAGTCTTGAGTTATTTTGGGTGCTAGTCCAAGGCTACTGAACATACTCTCACAGGAACAAAGAACCCCCTAAAAGGTCACCATCTTTGGCTCTTTGACATTGCTTCCTTAATACTAATGTACAGTAGCTTGTTTGGGTGCATAATATAAATAAAACCAAAAACAATACTCCACTGTACACACATCTCTCCCCAACCTTTCAGAAGAGAATAAGAGAACAAACATGTCACAGATGTTAGTCATGTTGCTTAATATGCTACTGGAAGGCACTCGCATTCTGTGCTGATGAGCACAGAATAAAAATCTATACAGAACAGAGTAGACCTGGTTCTCAGGGGATCAATACTGATGAATTTCTTTATTTTTCTCTTTTGTTTCTTTTTAACTGCTTCAGAAAAAATAACAACCAAAATCCACAAAGGAAATGAAACCACAAGAACATTCACAAATAGCTAATTTCAAGGGGTTGACTTACACACAGAAAACCTAGAAAGTTCACAGCTGGACTATACCATTCTTCACTATGCAGGCACACTGCACTTCACTTTTTACTATTACTATATATCCATGGTTTAATGTATATTTAATACTTTCTATACTTTATCAGTTCAGTGTGCAGCAAAAAATTCAAGCTTGCCACATTTTTTTTTCATTCATTTTCTTCACTCCTACACAAAAAGGACATCCCACTGACTAGCTCCAAAGGGCTCTGATGGCTTTGTGCAGCCTCACATTCCTGAATGCGCATTACAAGTAGGGAAGGCTGAGAAAACTGAACTTATTTTCACTAGAGAAAGAGACACTGCTAGGGGACCAAATCTATAGTCTGTGAATCACAAAAAGTGTTATCCTGATTTAACCCTTTGCCCTTGCAAAGCATAAAAAGTCTCAACCATAGACAACTGGAAAGAGGAAGAAAATATATATTTGTGACAATTTCTCTTGGAAGATTAGTAATATAAACAGAAACCAAGTCCCCAGAAACATTGGATCTCCTGGTGGATGCAATAGCATAACTGGGGGAAGGGGTGTGTTGGGGAGGGCAGGGCAGAAGCCCCAGAGCTGGCTTTAAAAATGATTGCAAAGACAGCAATGGCTGTGGCTGGCACTGTTCCATGCAGAGCGGCTGCCCAGGGTATAGAGTTGCTCTGTTATACCTCTGTCTGGATGCTTGAAGTTGCAATATTATTTAGAGTATCTAGTTATAGATTTAGGAACCAGACTTGGCAAACTCAGGTGTGAGCATTTTGACCAAATTCCGCTCCCCTCACCCAATGACTGATTAGTGTAGATATGTTTATAAAGGGAAAGTATATGAAGAATGTAGTACAGAGAGCAGTATTTTCCTATTGAAAAGAGAAGATGTAGTGAGCTAAGGGTCTCTTTATGGACTATAGGTTCCAAATCACAGCCTAAATCTCCCAAACAAATATTCATAAACTTTTATTTACTACTATCTGTTCATTAACTCAATTTTGAGCATTAAGCTCTTGAAACTTTGTTATTTTTTTGTATTGCTGGTTTGGTTTCAATTTTCTTGCACCTTGGTTTAAGTGTTAGATTAAAGATTATTGTGCTTTCTTTCATGACACTTTTTGACACATTTCTAGCAAAAATGCAAAACAAAAATGCAGAGACTTTTTAACAAAGTCCTCAACTTTCTTTACACAGGCTTAAATTATTAAACTGCCAAGAGTCCCAAGAGCGTTTGAAAGAAAAGAGACAGGAGAATAGTAATTATTAACAATATTACAAGAATTTATGCCCTTCACTGTAATCTCTAGGCATATATTACAAAGTGTAGATTTAATAGCTTACAACATAACCCATAATAGTTAAATGACCTTCCACAGAATTGACCTACATGGTGAGGGTGGAATGCCTAGCATATGGTTAAAATGAAGGAGGTACCAAAATCTACAGTTAAAGAGAAAGTCACAGTGGGTGCATCTCCATGTGCGCTTTATTATAGGAATTGACTAATTAGCTCTGCAGTAAAGTGTCCCTGTCTACACATGCAGTATTATTGGGCTGCACTAAACTAATTAATTGTATTGTAGGATAATACTGCCTGACACAAGTACTATCCTACAGATGAGTTATTTAGTGTGCTGTAATGAATATGGAGAAGGTGATTGGGGGTGGCTGGGGCATGAGGGTGCTATGGTGTGGGGCTGTCTGCCAGCTAGCCCTACACTGTAGCACCCTTGTGCTCCAGCCAGCTCCTCTGCAGCATGTTGAGATGGGTCAGAACAGCTCCAGGCTGGCAGGCTGACCCCGCAGGCCCCCTGCCAGGCCCCCTGCCTGATTCAACATGCTGCATTCTTGGGCACACGTGTAAATGCTGTACCTGGGAGCAATAAACTGGTGTAAACTGTGTTAGAGTTTATTTAGCCATGATAACTGCGTGTGTAGATGTGCCCAGTATGAGTAAAATTGGGCATTACCTGAAACTTAAGTGGTAAGTAGATCTGTTTTGGCTTTCTGAAGAAGGGTGATTTTAGCCTGAATTAATAATTTGGACAGAGATATGCCTGACATTTCTCTGCCAAGGAAAAGTGAAAGAGTGAACATTCTCTCACCTTTAGTGTAAGCTGCTATGCAATCTACCTAGTAGCTGTAGAACAGTGGTTCTCAACCTTTTTTTGTACCATGACCCATTTGTAGACACTGATGGCTGTTCCTGACCCAGTAAAGAGTTGAAAACAGCCCCCTGGCCCTGCTGGTGTTCCTCACTCCTGACCTGCTGCCCCCCAACATCTAGGCCCTAGCCCTCCACTGTGTGGGGCAGGGTGTGTGTGTGTGTGTGTATGGGGCATGGGGGTCCCCAAGCAGTCCCTTGCAAGCTGAAGCTCTGCCAGCCTGCAAAAGAAATCTATGGTTTCCTACATTTTTCTCTGTTAAAGGCAAATCCATTTTTTAAAGTTTGTTTGCAACCCTTTCATTGATTCTTGGGACCCATTTTTCGGTTTCATAGTTTCATAGTTGTTAGGGTCAGATGGGACCTCAATAGATCATTGAGTCCTACCCCCTGCCATGGGCAGGAAAGAGCGCTGGGGTCATATGACCCCAGCCAGGGGCTTGTCCAGTCTCCTGTTAAAGACCCCCAAGTTTGCGACCTATAGGTTGAGAAATGCTGCTCTAGAATATTGGATTCACTTTCTAGTTTGGGGAAGAGTTGAGGGTGGGGGAGTGAGGCATGGGTCTAGGATCTTTCACTTGTCCAAGTGCACAGGTGGATTTGGGAGGCAGATAGCCTTGCATGTGCAAGGAAGTAACATATGGCTTCTTTTAAGGCTTTTATTTCTTCCTAGAATTTCAATAGCAGATAACTTGTTCTTTTCTCACTATCTAGTAAAAAAAATCTATTATGGCAGCCCCTTTAGAAATGCTGGAAATATGTTATTGTCAATTTACACCCTGTTACTTCACTGAAGTTGGCCCAATATATCATTCTGATGAGAAAGAAATGCATTTTAGTGTATGAGGTGAAATGATGAAACAGAAAGTGACATGGAATATACGAAATGGGCAAGTTGGATATAACTAGCAGTAATGGGATGAAACTAAACAAAGGGAAAATTATGCTGATCATCAGGAAAATTTTCCTAGCAGTGAGGTCTGTTAGACTGTGGAATAGCTTCCCAAGGGGAGTAGTGGAACCCTTACTGCTTGAGTAATTTAAAACTGAACAAAACAGTCAAGAATATTGTAGGGACAGCCCCTTAATTAACAGCAGACAGAAAACAGAATGACCTAATAGATCTGTTACCACTTCTGATTTTCCTGGTTTTATTATTTTAAGGCAAAACCAGGTTTGGAAATAAACGTATACTGGTATATTTCAGTTTTTAAAGTGAGGTCTTAATATTTTTTGTTCCATGATAACAGTATTATCATTATCATTATCAGGAGGCGGCTAGGACGAGGGATGTCATTGTCATGGGTGATTTCAATTACCTGGACATATGCTGGGAGGAGCAGTCGGCCAAGGTCCCAGAGGTTCCTGGTGGAGCTGCAGGACCTCCACTTGGTCCAGGAGGTACATGGCCCCACCAGGGGGGATGCGCTGCTGGATCTGGTCCTGGCCTCAGGGGACGATCTGGTTGCAGGGCTCCAGGTACGGGACTCCCTGGGTGATAGCGATCATTGGCTGATAGAATTTGCTATCCAGCGCAGTGTAGCTGAGCTCACGCTAGAACTAGGGTCCCGGACTTCAAAAGGGCCAATTTCAGAGAGCTCAGGAGGCTAGTTGAGAAGGTGCTGAGGGCCTGTAAGGTTGAGGACATGGGCATCCACGAAGGGCGGATGTTCCTCAAGGAGATGATCCTCTGAGCCCAATGGGCGGCTGTTCCTGTCCGATACAAGATGGGCAAAAGTGCCCGGAAGCCCCCATGGCTTAATAGGGTTATATGGGGGACCCGAGGGCTAAGCGGGAGGCATACAACCTATGGAAGAGAGGAGCTGTCTCCAAGGAGGAGAACTCCTCTTGTTCTTGGGAGTGCAGGAGGGCTATTAGGAATGCCAAGGCGACTCTGCCTGGCGACTAGGATCAAGGACAACAGGAAGTCCTTTTGCAAATATGTGGGGAGCAAAAAGAGAGCCCCGGGCAATGTCGGGCCCCTGAGGGACTCGTCGGGCAACCTGGTGCTCACAGCCGATGGTAAGACTGAGATCTTCAATGGGTTCTTTGCCTCGGTCTTCCTGAGGGGGG
>JAGPOW010003648.1:3703244-3728378 GCA_030014935.1 Caiman crocodilus
CTTTATGCGGCGCTGGTCAGGCCGCAGATGGAGTACTGTGTCCAGTTCTGGGTGCCGCACTTCAAGAGGGATGTGGACGGCCTTGAGAGGGTCCAGAGGGCCACTAGATTGATATGCAGGCAGCAGGATAGCAGGATATTACAAGGAGCGTCTGAGGGACCTGGACCTGTTCAGCCTCAGTAAAAGGAGGCTGAGGGGGGACCTGGTGGCTGCCTATAAACTGCTGAGGGGCGATCAGCAGGAAATAGGGCAGGATCTTTTTTCCCCGGGCACCACCAGGGGTAGCTAGGACCAATGGTCACAAGTTACTGGAAAGCAGGTTTAGGTTGGACATTAGTAAACACTACTTCACAGTTAGGGTGGCTAGGGTGTGGAACCAGCTTCCTAGGGAAGTTGTTCTTTCTTGCTCCTATCTTGGGCACCTTCAAGAATAGATTAGATAGGTACTTGGCTGGGGTCCTGTGACCCTGGCACTCGTTCCTGCCATTGGCAGGGGGTCAGACTAGATGGCCTTACTTTCTCATCGTCCATGTCCCTCCATAAACTGTGCATCTTTACTTTTCCTTTATAAGGGCTATGTTAAATAGTACCTATGGCCTAGAAAAGGTATGCCCATTGCTGAAAAGACGTGTTGCTTATATAAACATAATATAGATCAGTGGAGGCCAACTTTTTTGGTAGGCAGGCCACATATTAGCTCTGTTCCCTCTCAAAGTGCCACTCCAATTCCCTCATTCTTCCTGATTTGCTGCTCTGGTTGCTGCTTTTTGCTTCCTGCCCTGCCACTGCACTACCTGTCCCCTCCCCATTCTGCAGCATGCTGTGCACACAAGCTGCCTGTGCCACTTATGGGACTTGTGCCACAAGCTGGTCACTTTTGCTGGTACCTCTTGGCTTAGTTCTACACACATGCCCTGCAAGGACAACATTTTATGAGCTTCCTTGGTGATATAATTGCCTTTATTTTTAAATGTTGTGAAATTAAAAGTGACAAGAGTGACAAAGCTATAAAAAAAGATTTTTTAAAGTATGTTATGGCAGTCATTCATGAGGTACTGCATGTGGCTGAGTATTCTCATTGAAGAAATTTGAGAGACAGATAGTTGGCACAAGGCTCTCTTGGTTAATCTTTTCTTAAAATCATCTTATCCTACCTTACTGGAGGATTCTGTAGGTCAAAGAAATACTGCCATAGAAGGTTGTACCATCTCTCTTCTGATTAGGCTAGGAGGTATGACTGGATATCTTTCTATGCCCCAGCAGTCCCCAGCTCGTTGGGGGTAGTTGTCAGCTGGCATAATTTTGAGGAACATAAATTTTCATCTAACAGATTTGGAGGACTGTATTGACACCAAAACTACTGAGTGGAGAGGGCATTATACCTTGTTCCCTCCTAATTTGCAGCAAGCCCTTTCCAGCCCAACTGAAGCATCAGGGTCACTGTGTCAAACAAGATAGTTGTTATATTATTATGTTTATTTAATGTTCCTTTTGAAGCCAAAAGTCAGTGTTTTCATTCTTGATGATAACTGCAAATAAGTAAAATTATTCTGATCGCATGAAAAATACAACACAACTTTGTAGTAAGTATTTAAGGTGCTTAACAAACTTTCAACAGGTTTTTTCCCTTATAAAAGGGAACATCTGACATACAGATCACACCACTATTTTCATTATTTAAACTTTTGGCTTCAATTCAGAGAAAATCACCTAAGAAATAATGGGTGAGATTCAGCTTCCACTTACAGCTAGCGATTCCTATTTGAAATTATTTTTCACAGGTGCAACAATGGAATTTAGCCCATTCTGTATAAGACTATCCTTTTCTGAAATATGAAAATGAGCAGCAGTAGGAAAACGTAGCTTTACTGTGGACCTAATTTTACAAATATAATTACATTGATTTCAATAGTTTTGTACAAGTGTAAATGTAGTTCAATAGTTTTGTATGAGTGTGAAGTAATGCAGAGCTGAGTCAGGTCCTCCATCTTCAAAGTGCTGTGTAAATATTTACCAATTAATTTTCACAACAGCTCTCTCTTTGAGCTATGTATTATTGTTCTTGCTTTACAGATGGCATGTCAGACTGAGGTAAAGTGCAAATGATTTGAGTTGTTTTTGTCAGCATTATATAACAAAGTTAAGCAAATAGTCATGAAACAGTTCTTACATTAGTTTGTGAGAACCAAATGACCACAAGGATTGAGGGGTGAAATAGAAAGAGACATGGTGTTAATATATTTATTAGTGATGAATGTTCATCCAAAGAGTTAATCTGGGAATATCCAAACCACTGTAATTATCCCTGCACAAAGGCTCTCTATTATTTGCCGGCTAAATAACAAAGCCTTCTCATTATCTGGCATTGACATAACTTTAGCAGTAATGGTAGGTAGAGAGTGAATGAGCATTCCCTACTTGTGGGGGAGGGGGTACTGAACCATTTATGGCATAAAAAACAATCAGAGTACAAATGGGATGGCTGGAGCATTTTCTTGCATAAAAATGAATATTGTGGCTAACATCCTGAATTGCTGTCACAAAGGACTGAAGTGTTAGGAGCAAAATGAAAAATGCAAACAAGCAAATCCTCTCTCACATAGAGGTGAAAATTTAGAAGTACTGACCACAGGAATGTGTCTGGATTCAAATGGGAAAGAATCCAAAATTGCAGTAGCTCTCTAATCTTCAACACAAGAGCAAGGATTTTCATTATGCTTTGCATTCCTCATAAGGCTTTGCTTTGGAGCTCTTATGCAAGTGGTGATGCAGTAAAACTATTGTATTCATAATGATTTCAAAGATGTGGATGCTTCCAGGGTTTGACCTATTTTACCACTCATGCATTATACACTGGGTAAAGCTATAGTCATAAGGCAGAGTCATTAGTACTTAAAATACATATCATTCTAGTGCAATACTTTTTCTGTGCAAAATGGAGCAATTTTTTAAATTTCTAAACCAATTATTTTTCTGCCCAACAGCTTATGTATACACATCAGTGAAAGCTGCACAAACACATTTGAAAACAAAATTTAACTTATGGGGCTGAAGACATATTTCATCAGCCCTCCTCGCAAAGACATAGACTAGTATTTTGGGATGTTGCAGGAGCCCTTTCCCCCATCCTAAATACCTGTTAAATACTGAAATAACATCTGTCCTTCCCCCACCCTCAAACTGGGGCTAGTTTATATTAATTGTCATTCAAGTTGTGTGTGTAAAGGACTGTTCTGCACCTACTTTAAGGGGAGTCAAAGCCTGGGGCATTCAGCCTGGAGATAAACCAGTCTTCACTTTTAAACCTGGAGCTAATAAAAGTTGTTACATTTGATATTAAATAAAAGCAAATACATCTCCCACTGAAAGGTTTTTTAAACTAAAGGCTAAATTCTCCTTTGTTTTGCCCAATGTGTTTGTTTTGGGAGGATGAAAGAAGGAGTTTAGAAACTCATGGGCTAGGTATAGATGTTACACTTACACTGGTGTAAGTGATTAGAAATTGATCTAAACCCATAGGGGGAGGGAGAAAAATAATTTGGGAGGGCTGAGCACATGCACCCCCCCCCCAACTGGTAAGTCTGTAGGGGAAAGGGTGGGGGGAGGGAGTGGGGCAGGTGTAGGCCCTGCACAGCTGGGGTGGGTGAGGGATGAAGGTGCGAGTGGCTTGTCCATGGGGCACCTGGCGTGGAAGCGGGGGTGGGGTGGGCTGGAGCTGTGCTGGGCTGTTCCTGGTGGGTGGAGGTTGGGCAGGGTGCGGTCAGGGTAGGCTGTGGCAGTGCTGGGAGGGGGCTGAAGGGATAGGATGAATTTTGGGGTGGCTGCAGCCTCCATCCCATAATCTCTCTTTCAGTGCTGCTGCTATTTGCCCCGATGGCAGCCTGGCCCAACTGCTGCTGAAAAGAGCCCATTGCAACCCCAGCCCCATCCTGCAGCCACAGCCTGTCCCGTTTCACCCCATGCAGATCTAGGGACACCCCTCCATACTTTCCTGGGACATAGTCCTGACACTGAGCCCAGGAGAGCTCCTGTTCTCATGCACAGTCCCACAGACCCTGAACCTTGCTCCTATACACCCAGCCAGGGAATCCCATGGCGCCATATGGAGGCACAGCCCCATGGACCCCAACCCCGGCTCTGCACATCACCTCTTAGATGCCAGAGCCAGGCATCGTCCCACCAAGACCCTAGCATGGACCACCCAACAGAATGAAAGCTGGTGTAGGCAGCTTGCCTCTGGTGGGTCAGGGTGGCTGGGGGCAGAACACTGAGACTGGGCCTGCACAGAGGCAACCTTAAATCCTCCATAGCTCAGCCATCGCCAGCAGGTACCCGGGCCATGGGTACCTGGCATGCTTCAAGGCTTTTCTGGCCTATAGCTACAGAGTCCCAGAGTACTGAGGCTGGTGGAGCAGGGAGCACTGAGTATCCAGGCCAGGGCAAGCAGACAGATGCACCTCGAAACTTCAGGAACAGGTGGGACATGGCCAACTGCCTCCATGTTGCAAGTACAGGACACTGGAAATTTCCAGGCCAGGGGTGCAGGGCTTTGTCAGAATCATGGGGTATCTGCTGGAAGCTCCTGTAAAGTTTGAGGCTGTAGGCTGGCCTGATCAGTGAAGTCCTGGTCACACTGGAGCAGGGGCCACACTTAACTGCACACACCAAAATCTGCACCAACATGTATGCACCACTTCTTCCATCTGCCCACCCTTCTAGCCTTCCTTCTACTCTTCTATCCTGCCTTCCACCCTTCCAGCCCACCTTCCATCCACCCCCTTGCAGCCAGACCCTAACCCAGGGGTGGGTAATTATTTTGGCTGGAGGGCCACTTGATAAGTTTTGGTGTCCTCTTGAGGGCCACTTTGTCTCTTTCTCTCTCTCTTGGAACCCACCTGGAGCTGTAACATGCCCCAATCCCCACCCTGACCCAGAACTACATTACTACCTGTGTGGCACGGTGGAACAAGCTCTGGGTGGGTGCTGACATCAGCTGTGAATATGTCTGGCAGGTTCTGAGTGGGGATCAGGATGCCTACCTAGCTCCACAGCTGATACCACTGCTTCAGCACTGGGCAGAAACACCCCCACCTACCAATCTGGCACCATGCAGTAGCCAGAGTCTATCTGCCCAGGCTGAACTGGTTGGTGATTTAGAAGTAACTGCTGGTGGTGTCCAGCTTCATGACAGTAGTGGCTTCTTCAGAGTGAGGGGTGGCCATATGCTGATGTCCTGGTGTGTGATGTTGGGGGTCATCTGGGTGATGATGACCATGAGGGTGGCCTGGTGCATGTGGAAGGTTGTTTGGACCAACAATTCATCATCCCAAGTGCCCAGGGTGATCCACTTTCACCAGTCAGTGCTGGTGGCGGGGGGTCCAGGACTGATGCTTGGTCTGGAGGTGGTACCAGAGCACCCTAGTGTCCATGGAGTCTTGGATGGCCTTGTCCTCATCAGCCCTGTGAAAGTTGCTGGCCCACTCCAGGATGCTTGGCAGGTGCAGGGTGTGTTGGATGCCCCACATGGGGTGTCCAACTGCTGGCTCTGGGGCATGAATACAAATGCCATGGCAACCAGCTGCTGGGTTGTGTCCATGTGGGCAAGAATGATGTCCCACAGCCTCCAGTATGAGTCATGCAGGGTGAAAAGCAGAACATGCAGTAGCTCCTGGGTCTCCCTGTTTGTGTGTGGACAGCAGCATGCCATGGCAGGGTACGGGCAGGTTGGGACACTGAGGCATATGCAACTCATGATGGAGGATGCTCGCTCTGGGGTTCTTCTGGAAGCCAGGGGAGGGTCTGTGGTGATGTGGCAGGGGACTGGGGGGGGGGGTGCTTGCCCATGTCTGGCAGCCAGTCAGGGGTGGCTTGGGTGCTTGGTGGCAGTTGGCAGTCTCCAGCAGAGTGAATGTGAGTTATGTTCATTTCTAGTTTAACCTGGGCTGCTTACAGAAACCTGAATAAGTTAGACAGATTCCTCCTGTGGCCTTCTGAACTTCTGTGCTTGGCCATGTCCTCAAGGGCACAACTCTAGCAGCACTGAAGGGCTTCTGCTAAGGACATGCTTTAACAGAGCACTTTGGCATGTACTTAGTTTTTAAGCATATACTTAAATTGTCCCATTCAGCAGAGAGGCCAGGATGTCTTAGGGTGGTATCTATTATTGGATCAAAAATGTAGTAGAGTTAGACAAGCTTTTCAATGCAAAACATCTTTCATCAGCAGAAATGTAAGCATATCTCATCAAAGTCAGCGGGACTTAAGCATGTGTTTATGTGTTTTGCTGAACTGGAGTTTAAAGTGTTCTCTTGAACATTATTGTAGAGACTAATTAATAAATCTCCAGAGCCAGATTACCAGGATATAACTGGACATCCTGGTTCTTCTGTGTGTAGTCACTGCAAGGGCACACCTTAATGTTCCTTCTGTAAACACCAGTGAAGTGTGCCAAACTATTTAAAGGGATATTATGTAGTTTCTACACACTATAGCTGAAAACCTTATTCTTTTCACATTTTCTAGGCCATCCTGCCCTTTACTGGCAAAATGGATCAGTAGCCAAGATCTGCAAGGCTGGCATTGTTTTCCCCACCTTCTTGCAATGCAGTAAGGACAGACGGAGGACAAACAAATTGCCTCCTACTACCTGGCACTTGTGATCTTACAGCTACTTCCTCAGACCTAGTTAAGCCAGAGCAAAGGATGTATTGTCTTGTGCTACAACTACACATATTGTACATGTATCAGCCTTATTGATTCTGAGCACTGACAAGCATATACAGCAGGTGCTGCAGGTCAGATTAGCAATTATGTTTGCTGAGGACCCATAGAATGGTTTAGCGTGCAGTGAGCAAATGACCACCCCTTAGACCTCTCTCCCCAAAGATACTTCTCTCTGCTGACCATTGTCTCTCCATCTCTCCCTAGTAGATGTATTAAAAGCTATGGAACAGCTACAACAGGAAAAAAAGCCCACAAAAAGTTTTTTAAATCAGTCCCAACCCCCAATAAGTGTGAAATTTTGTCCCTTACCCAACTCTTGTTGTTACCTCTTCTGTCTCACTTGACCCTTCCTCTTTGAAATCATCTGGTAGGAAACTTTGGGCTGCTTGGAGTTACTAATGTGATTTAGAGCACTCTTCTGTCAATATTTGAATGTCAGCACTGCTTTGTATGGGCACAGAACTTTTCCAGTAGTATTTCTTTGGGCTAAATTCACATTGGTGTTTGGTAGTTGCCACTGTCTTCTCCAGTTCATGATTCCAGCTCTGCTTCTTGACTTGGGTAAAGCCAGAGACCTGTGGTTGACTTTTTGCATGGAAGCATCATAGGGCTAAAATTTGGCTTCTACTGATAAAAAAAATAAGACCTTCACTGTCATTCTGACCTATTACAAAGGGCATGGAAGTGAAACTAGAATGCAAAATCAATTGTGTGGTGATTATGTCAAAGTAATTAGTTATCTGTGGAAAAAAAAGAAGACTTGGATCGGCATGGAAAAACTAAAAAGAATGCACTAGCTTTCTCCTCTCCCCATCCCCTTTTTAAAGGTTTTTACTTTTAACAGCAATAAAACTTATCCAAATGATACTTGAGCCTTCAAGCCCTCAACAGAAAATAATGTTTTAAATACTTTTACAAGGAGTTAGTGATGCACGGTTGCAGTGCTCTATGTTTAAAAATAAAGCTGTTGAATAAATGAACAATACCTCTGCAGAAATTTCTTTCTGCTCAAAAGTGAAATCCCTGCAGAGAATCATCAGTAAGATTCTGGAGGAAATCTACATTACAATACAACATTTCAATTTCCAGGAAGCAACTCACAAAATGACACAACAAGGAGAAAAGAAAAAGTAAAAAAGCCCATCCCTTTGTGCCTAGGTTGTCACTGTGGTCCTGAGTCTGCCATTCTTATGCTAAATAGTCCTCTGCCATACAGGTACTTCAGCTGAATTGGGAGCCTTTGTGGAGTAAAGGGCTGCTAAGCAGGAGGCAGGGTGATACAATTGGCTCATTGGCTAGAGAGAATGAATCTCTAAGCCAGTGGGGGCCAACCCTTTTGCCACAAATTAAATTTTATATCTTCCCCAGGTGCCACTGATTCCTTTCCATTGCCTGATCTCCTGCTTTGCTTTCTGCTCCTTACCTTGTGCTCCTTGCTCCATTTGCTTCTCTGGTTTCTGTTTCCTGCTGTCTCCTACTCTGCTTTCTGCTCCCTGTCCTATCTACCATTGTGCTGCTTGTCTCTTCCCTGATCCACTGTGTCACACGTAATGCTGCAGGTTGGCCACCCCTGCTCTATACCACTTGCAAGTGGAAGAGTGAGGTTCAAGTCTCCACTCTGCCTGACTGAGCTTAGGGACCGGGTTAGAGAATCAGTTTCTGTCTGGAGTCTGCTGTTTCTTTTTTATTCTTATCCGTCAGATTAGTAGCAGTGTTGAGGCCATCCTCTTAGTTTCTATGGCTCAGAATTTGCCAAATATTTGACCAACTCCTTGCTTTGTGCCTGAAATACAGACTGTGTCAAGGTGGTCTCCCAAGGCAACCACTCGCTAGATCCTAGACTGCTTCGCATGCCAGAAGGGGTTTATTCAATAGAGCATGATCACATCTACTTCACGTGGAAAAGTTCATAGTTTTGGCTTGTTTTGAAATAAAAAAATACAACCCCTAAAGTCGTGTCGGCTTGGAAATATATTTTCACCACTTGGCTCTGGCATAACGGCAAAAGTAGTGAATGGAACCTATTGGAATTAAACTTGGGGGCCCATTGGGATATATTTTTAGAAAAATAGTTGCTGCATCTGACAAGAGCTGAATTGTCATGCAGTTTTATGTGCTGGTGAGTATTTACGGTCACTCCCAAGAACAGTATCTTATTTAAATCTTTAATATTTTTATGATATCCAGTATGGCTGCACATTCCATTTGGAGTGCGCATTCACAATACTCACGTAATACATTCATTTGATTTAGGTTGTCATGAACTAGAGGTATGGGTCTCTTTTGAGGAGCTACAGAAGGCCTGTAACATGGTTGATCTGCCACTACACTGCTTTTTAGTGGTATGAAATGCAGCAGGTTATTCCAATATGCTGTGCTGGCTGGATCCAGACTTCCACTGTGGCACAGTCTACACTGGCTGAAGAGGTTCTCTGCATTGGCAGGTGGGGAGAGCAGATCCAGAACCACACACATCTATTAGCTACAATTTCCACATACTGAGAAATATAGCAGGCTGAGGGGCTATTAAACTCATTGACTGTAGCCGCTAATCTGTGCAGATCAGGGGTGCTCAACGTTTAGCCAGTGTGCCAAATGTGGCCCATGGAGCTATTGCCTCTGGCCTGTAGGGCTTCCCTAGATCAGAACATTTAGTGGAAATGTGGTGGATTGGAAAATAATACCTCCACCCTCCCCAAAATCAAATTCTCAAACCCCAAGCCCCACATGTCTGGTTGAAGCTAGGTGGTGCCCTCTTTCCCTTCTGGGCTGGGCCATACACCCTCCCCACCTACAGTGCCTTTTAGGGCCAGGCCACATCTCTTCCCTCCCACAGGGCTGAGCCATGCCCTCTTCCCTGCCTGTGGGGCTGTGTTGGGGCTGGTCAGACCCCCTTCCTTTGTGGGGCAGAGTCACGCTCTCTTCCCTTGCAGGGCCAGGTTGGGGCTGGGCTTCCCTCTGTGTGGCTAGATGGTACCCACCGTGCCCACCCTAGATGCCAGATTGGGACCACAGGCTGGATCTGGCCTGCAGACAGGCCAGGCACTGCCCATCTGGCCTGCCAGAAAAAAAGGGTCAGCACCACCAGTATAGATAATAGGTGCCCAAGATATTGTCTTTTCCACCTGCTCTTATTCTCAAACACTAAGTGTCTCTTGATCAGGCAAATATTTAAAATAAAACTTTAAACCAAACAATTTTTGTTTATTGCCACTACCTAAGCTTTTGTGGTTAGTTGTGAGCTCTAAAGGGTAGGAGATGTCCCACAACCTTGACTCCTGCAGGAAAAGAGATCGCATTTCTTGATATATCTTCAGTTAGACTGCCAGCATTTACCCATATTCCAGCAATGGCTCTATGATACTCTTGAACTATAGTCCAATCAGGAATATAGTAAATGAAAATGTTTGTCTTCACACCTCTTCCCCTCCACTATCTTGTATGTGTGTGGGTTTGCAGGAGGTATACCTTGATATCATTAAAAAAATCTACTAAATAAATCACAGAGAAAATTTCATCTCTAAATTAAAGTGCACTCTAGAAAGAGCAGTTATTGAGTCTAAAATGTTTCCGCTAAATTCATGAGACATCAGACAATTTTATTCATGTTATCATCCACTAGTACCTGCACATGCAGACTAGAAGATCAAAAACAAACATGATTACATTGCAAGAGTAAAAAAAAATCTTAACCAGTAGTGGGGAAATTTGCAAAATATTATCAAAGGAATGGCAAAGGTTACTTCTGTTGCCAGTCTTTTTTATGAGTTTCATTTTTGTCTTTTTTTTCCCCTCATTGCATTTTGTTTGTATACATTTGCCACACTCTAATGGCAGAAAATATGAGTGGGCAAAATGAATATAAAGGAACACTCTCTTGTTCAACAGTGCTGAGCTGGTACTTTCTGGAATGATGTTAGGTTCATGTTTAGAATGAAAATTCAGAAAGTCCACAAACAGAAGCATGCAGCAGTTCTTTTCTTCTTTTTTCTTTCTTTTTTTTACATTTAATACCTTTTAAAATTAACATCTATTTCTGGGTAGCTAGATAAATTTGTTATCGTTAAATACAGCAGCACTGGTTCTGTTTAGCTACTTCAAAGGAGAAACCATGAAACAGTTTGTGTGTATATTTTCTTAAATACTGTAGAAGGTCCACTGCTCCGTGCATGGGAGTTTGCTTATACAATTGAAATTCAAATTTAAAACTCGCTTGCTGTGCTCCTGCTCTCAATATGAATTGAGAGAAGAGGTTTGTTTTGCTTTTAAAAAAGCACAGGATAACATTTCCAAATGTGGGTGCCTAATATCAGGCACCTAGCTAAATGGTGTCATTTTTCAGAGGGGATGAACATTTCAGTTCATTTTCATTTCAGTTGGAGGCGTGTGGACTCAGCATCGCTGAAAATTAGGTCACTCATGTAGGTTCCTAGCTTCAGGTTGTCTGCTTGAAAAGTTTTACCTACATCATTTCAGTAAAGTTTCTCAAATTCAGATGAAGTTTTCTTGCATATACTCTGACTCAGCAGAGCACTTAAAAAACAAGCACATGTTTAAGATACTAGCTAAACCTAAACAGATGCTTAAATATATCACTAAATAGGCATGTATTTAGGCAGGTATTTAAGTACTTTCCTGAGTCAGAGCCTTTTTGTCTATTATTGTTTTTCCTGCCTTGACGTGAGACTTGCTGTGGCAAATATGTTGAGAGATGATGTCAGCAGTTGCATAACAATATCTGTAATTACTTCTCCATCATTTACTGTAAACTGGTTTGTACCTTTTTTCTGCTGGACTCCTTCGTGTATCATAATGGTGAGTGCAGGAATAGTGCCCAAAAGGGACAGGTTTTCTTTGTGATTCGGGTGTTGTAAGTAATTCACTGTTGAAAGGTTGTGCTAAATAAAAATAGATGCACTTTCCAAAAATATATGAATCAACAGGCTGTAGCCCAGCTATTTCGATGCTCACACAAATGCTTGCATCAATAATGGGAGAATTCAGTATGGTGGCCATGAAGGTGCACAACTCATATTGAGCAAAGTCAGTCAGCGGAAAGGGAAAGCAGGTACAGCTCTTGCCTGTCCAGGGATGTGGCGCTGTTTATAAGAGTACTACAAAAGGTACTTCCGGCTAGTGTACAATAGAAAACTGGACAGCAGAAACAACTACTGGCCTGGATTTAGTGGGACACAAATGTGATACAAAGGCATTTGTTTCCCTGTGGATCCTGCAATACTCTGGCCCAGGGATGAACAGAAACCTGAATTCTTAATTTGTTCTTTAGTAACTCATATCTGCTCAACCAAAATCATCTCATATCTTCAAAGACTCATATTTTCTCAACCAAAATTTGAATGACTAATATATATTAACCAATCCCTTTTTAGCTGTACCTTTATCAACGTTCATGTAAGATAAAAAAACAAGAGTGTCTCTGTTATTATAAACTTAATTCCTAGTTAAGTCCTGTTTTACCTGTATATCCTTTCTGTTTCAGAGAAGATCTTTTTTAGATTGTGGCTTGTGTTACCTAATGCATCACCATTGTTTTGTTTTATTTTAAAAGAAAAAAATGTTAATAATAAAAGGAACTATTTTTCAAATGTTTTCTTTGTCAACATACTTCCGTCTGATGGGAGATATTAGGGATTGCTTCCTTACAGCAGCAGCATATCCCAGCTGGAATGCTACTTGGCACATCTTGCTAACTACTCTGGCTTGCACACTGCAAACCTGGAAATACTTTGGTGAAGCTGTTCTGGGGTTGTCCCCAGGGGTTGCTTTCAAGCATGCTGAAGACTGCACTCTCAAGAGCAGTGGTAGAAGGACAGCCCAAACCTGCTTGCCCAGTATATTTCCAGGTTTGGAGCATGTGGTTGGGCCACGGGTGGTGTGATCTTAGTAGAGTCCACAGTATAGATATACCCTTCAGCACAGCTTATTATCTTTTTATTCATCTTGCTAAACTTGGCTGCTTGCCTTCTTAAAGGAAGGAGCGTCTACAGGAGCAGAAGTAAATGCAGATAATTGAATGAACCAAAGTGAAACACTGACTGTAGAAAGCTGAGTGTTCTTATAACTTTTTTGCCATCCCACTTTTTTCCAGGAACATCTATCCAGTTTGCCTACCAGAGATGTCACAATTAAAATTCTATCCTGCTTTTCTAATCAAGACAGCAAACCTATTGAATTACATAATGCTGGAAATAATCAAAGACGGATGTGACATGAATCCATTTTTGTTTACAGCTAGAACATACAATATTTCCTCTCCTTTCCTGAACATATAGCTGCACTTGAGAATCTCAGATTGAGTCTATTTCCTCCTTGTGTACCTGTACCTTGGCTCTATCCTTGCACTTGCTGACCAAATCTGCTGTCCAAGCTGAAGTGGAGAGGAGGAAAGTGAACTGTACTGCTTCAAAGATGGCTCGCATTCCAGAGCAAGAGGGAGGGAGAGTGGGTGTGGTGACTCAGGGTGGGGACACACTACATGTTTACATCAGGGTAATCTGCTTCTCACATCAGTGACAAAGTGGGTGGAGCCCTCCCCAGAGGTAGGCAGTCTAGTCCAGTATAAAGTCATCCTTAACAAAGTTGTAGTTGTTATCCTTCACACTAACTACGTGACACCAGCAAATGGCTCATCTGTCTGCAATTCTGATCTGTTTCATCCTGGGATAGCTGTTTACAGAAGAAGGTAGTTAGCCATGTTAGTCTGAAGTCAAGTAAAAGGCAGGGTAGATTTGCACATTACAGCCTAAGCCAGAGCGCTATATATAACATAAGCTTTCATGAGCCCAACCTCATTTCATTCTGTGGTCTATTAGTGGCTCTCTCACCACCTAGTGGAGAGACATCATAGTAGTGCCTACTGTAAGCAAGTCCCAGGACAGCTTGTTTTGTCTAGACCCTGGCATGGCTCACATCCATGTAATCTATGTTAGTTTTTTGCACCAGTGTTAGAGTGTCATTTGTCCACAGCCCCTTCCATGGCTGCTCAAGGGACAGAACAGTTGTGCGCCACCTCTAATTTGTTGCTGAGCCCCAATAGCACAGCTAGCCTATGGAGAAGAGAACACATCATTGTGATTCTGCACCCTCTTTGTGCCCATAATTGCTATTTAAGCCAAGGGGGCAGATTTCTTCCTGGAGTAAGTGTGTCCATCCCACTTTGAGCTGGATTCAAGCATATGCTTACATCATGGTTTAATGTAGTCCATACACTTTCATTCATATACAAACATGCTATTAAATCTCTGTGCATCAATGTGAACATGCAGGTCATTTTAGTTTTGGTATAGAGACAGAGATTCAACCCAATTGGACTGAATTGCTTTGTAACCCAATCAAGCTCAATTCAGTTACTGTAAAAACAAGACCACTGGAGTTTTAACCTTGTTCATGTACAACATGAGGAATCTGATTTGTGCTAAACTCATAACTGGGTGCAGACAACAAGGAAAACAAGTCCTTGCAGTGGTTTCTTTGTTGAGCCTAACAAACCACATCTGATAAGCTATATAATTTGCTATGGCAATTTGCGCCAAAAATAAAAGGCACAGTCCTACAGCGCAGCACGTTTCTGAGAAAAACAGAACCCCACCCCTTAGTAGTATCATTCTTTCTTTTGCTTTCCCTTGCTTTTGGTTTTCTCAGCCAGGCCTGGGTACCTGCATCTTTCATTCCTTTGGGTTAACTTCTCTCAGCCGAAGTGCAGAAAGTCAGGATTCATCCTTGTATGTCTGTCCCCCCCCCCCCCATTCCCTCTGTCTCCTTTATAAATTTGAAACACTACCAAAGGCAATGGCATGTTTTAGAAAATGATGACAGTAATGTGATGACTTTAACAGTGCAGCAGATTCTTGGCAGAGTGGCCCTGACTAGAAGAAAGGAAGCTCAAGATCTTCCAAATCATCAATTAATGAGCTACATAGCCATTCCAGTAAACCAGGTCCTTTTTGTTGTTGTTTATTTGACAATGTTATTTGATACTTCTAAGAAATGTATCCCTTTTTAGTTCCCTGACCAGAACAGGAACTAGTCCTTTGTGTGTGTTTTACATATTAGACCCCCAATGGAGAGAGAAATTCCTCTGTAGCTTTTTTTTTGTGATGCTGGTTTCTAGGGGGTGGGGGGGAGGCGGCATGAAGAGGAAGGGGGTTGGGACGAGGAGGGAACCAAACAAACTCCAAGTTCTGCCGAATGCAGACTGTCAGCTGCACTGTGTAATAACTCAGAGATTAAACATAAATTGCTGCAGTATGTTCTTTAATTTGGATTTTTCCACGGTACTTTATAACCCCTAATGCTTTTTTCAGTGTTTATGACAAAACCTGCAGATGTGCTTCTTGGTTATTAAAAGTAAAGGATATAAAATGGGAAGGGGGAAGGGGGAGGGGGGAATCAGGTGGATCAGAATAAAAGGTCAATGATTTTAATTCTATCTCACTGAACTCAAATGTTTGAAGGGACATATACACTTGAAAGGTCATGTTATGGAAGGTAAGAGCGCTGAATTGCAGCTTGTTCTGAGGTTTGCAGTGGAATAAACAAACGGTAACTTGCCTGAGATGTTTGTATGTCAAAGGGGACAAGGAACCTGCCTTTCTTTTAAAGCCTCTCAGCCCTGTGCAAACTCACTGGGATCAGAGAAGAAGTTTAATGGCAACAGACTGGCGTTTGCTTTTAACTCCTTGTGTAAATGCAAGCACTGGCAGCATTACTACTGACAGCTAATATGACATTTCTCATCCGAAAGAAGCTGAAGGAGGGAGGCCATCAATTCTGTCTCTGAAATAACTTTTTAGTTCACATTAATTTTTTTTAAATATAAAACCCCTAAAAAAATAAATATTGCAAAGTGCAGAAAGACACGCATCACAATGGCCAAGTACAGTGTCATTAAAAAAAAATTATGCTGATGATGCAAAATTGTATTTTGGAAGCCCAGTAGTACTATCTTCTTCCATCAGTGCCTAGTATAGTCATAGTTCATAACTGGGGTTCCTAAGTGCTACTGTGATACCCTATAAAATATGACTAATATTAGACAGTCTTCAGTTACAGTTACTTTGAAGGAAGTGAGAACCATTGTGGTTTCAGGAAGCTCCTGATTATAGCTTCCCCCAGTATATACAGTCCTTACATCTTCACATCTGAATAACTCACATACATTGAAGCCCTTTACCCATACAATACCCCTGTGGAGAAATGGTGTGAATTTCACAAGCCAGACAGAGAACAGAGGCACAGTGACTTTCACAAGGACACACTTGAAAAATTGAAGCTAGTCAAGGAATTGAACATCCATTTTTTGAAGTACTCTGCCAAGTACTCTGTCCTGTAGATCTAGAGTTCCCAAACTTTTTTGACAAAGAAACACTACCATCAGTCCTTAACAATTCTTGTGAACCAGCTGGTACCCTTAACAGTGAACTTGTAAGGGAATGGGCCAGTGAGATTCACTAACCACTTACCATGGCTTCATTGATCATGGGGCCCACAAACTGCAATTTGGGAAACACTGCTCTAGACCACCCCTTCTCTTTGCAGCATAAGTATATATAACACACATGAAACCACACACAAATTACTTTAAAAGACCGTGATTAAAACTGAAAAGTCAAAAGTTAGGAAATGCTAAAATTAAGGTTGCCTATGCAACATTAATTCATCCGCCTGGCACATATGAGTTATGATAATAGCTTTAATTACATGAAGACAATTTTTTTCCCATAGTTAAAGTCTATTGGGTGAAGGTAAACTGCAGCTTTTCAAAAGCTTTTTAAGTTGGAAAAATTTGGCTAGATTTTGATGGATGGCAAAAAGCACCTCCTTTGTTTAAATAGCAGCAAATTTCAAGTCCCTGTTCCAAAGCATGGGAGCATTAGTGTTTTCAAATAAAAGGTTGCTAGAATATTTGAACATGTGCAAAACAACATATTTTTTCCTAGTCTCATGCTCAGAGATGGCTGCCTGAGAAACCCAGCATGAATATTTTTAGCTTGAACAATTGGAACCTGCCAAAGCTCTGAGTGACTTCTTCTTCTCGTGTCCTTGTCATGAATTCAGTGTTTTTCCAGAATCATGCACAAGCGATGGCTCTTTCCATTGCTGCAGTGAGGTCCTCCTTCATACAGGTCTCAACAAGGAGCTGGTAAATTAACATGTGCTTCCTCCATACTCTGCATTTCACTGCACTCCCATATATTCATATCAATAGAGTAGCCCAATTTGATCATGTTTGTTTTTGATCTTCCAGTCTGCGTGTGCAGGCAATTCAGGAATAGCCATATTGGCCAAGCTAGATCTGCCCTTCTTGGAAGGTCCTCCTGGGGCTCCAAGTCCGTTTCAGAGCATCTGATTGCACATAATCTGAACAATTGAAAACAGGACTTTACAATGTTATGCTGGGCAATCTTAGTATTCAGTGGCATAATCAATTCTGCCTACAAACCCAAAACGAGCTTGTGCCCTTGTGATACTGACCTTAATTTTACACCCTGCAAGTCACTTGGAGGAAGTAGAAGTTAGATCAGACCTTATAAAAAAGAGGACTCTTTTTTTCTGTGTGAAGATTTACTCAATGGCCATGTTTTGGAAATACATCAGCATAACCTTTCAACAACGTGCCAAAACATGGAACAAGGAAGGGCTTTGGGAACTGCCAACCAGGAAATATTGTTTTGTTTGTTTAAAAAAAAAATACAGTAACTGTTGCCAAGAATTTTTGTGCAAGTTAAAGGCTAAGTCACTCTCCTTTATAATCACTCTTCTTTTTTCCAGATACTGTATTTTCTGTAAAGCTAGATAAAGGTCTGGCAATATGCTCAATGGCTCTGTGTTTGGAGCCTATCCCCTCCACACTCATCTGATTCTATAAAGTTTTATCTCCTTTTTAACTTAGTGCAAGTTCACCTAGGAAAGACAAAAGAAGGGGTGGGGAGGAAAGCCAGCAAAATGCACAGTGAAAATTCGAGTTGCAGCTTCTGTCATTACTCAATGAAGAAAATGTTAGCAATGGCCAAGCAGTGCAATAAAATGCTATAAATCACCCAGCATTATTTCCTGTATGGGAACCCATGATACAGATGAAGTTCTGGCAGTCTTTAAACACATACAGACTTTGCAAGTGTGATTATTTTATCAGATCTATTACGCCTAATATCTTGGTAACTGTCTCAAGCAGTAACTCGAATAGGAATTTGTAGGCAAAAAGCAGCATGCAGGATTCTTTCTCCCTTTTGCTTCCCTTCTCATTCCTCTCTCCCTTCCCCCACACCAGCAGTTTTGCAGTGTCAGCCTTTCCATGCATGAGCAGTTAGCTACAAGCTATGGAAAACCCCTCCTTAGAACTCAGAATACTTGTGCAAGCCCAAATTACTAAGCTTTCCTCAAATGTGAATTTCTGCTTCTGGTGTATCTCTTCTCTACATGCCTCAAAATGTTTACATTTCAGCTCATTTCTCACATTTATGTTTTCATGGGGGAAGAAAAGATCCTGGTAAGAAGGAGAACCTTTTAAATAGCACTGAAGTAAGATTACCTACTTGCTGGTAGCTAATGTGACCCTGAAACATGCTGAGTTTTTACTGGGGGTTTCAGTGCAATAAGTATTTAATAGTAGTATAACAGTTTTATTGAAATGTTATGTTTCAGTGAACAATACTGTTCAAAGTAAATTATAAATTCTTTTATTGGTAATTGCTAATGTAAGTGGAATAATTGCCATTTCATTAACTATAAGACAGTCTGACAAATCATATTTCAAATTTCACTTTGAGCCTAGATTATTTCTCATGAGACTGGATTCATTCAGGGTGCAAAGGAATGTTATCGTTTAGTTTTGACCCCAAATCTAATCCAGGTTCAAGTTTCTTTTAATTTTGGAAGGACTTAGTAGATACCTGCCTTTATTTTTAAGTATTCTGCCACTGGGCAATAAAAATCTCCCAGAGGCCAATGTTTACATGGATGTATTAAAAAAACAAAACAAAACAAAACAAGTTTCCTTTTAGCTTTGCAGCCACAATCACTGGTCTAACTTTTGAGTCAAATTTTGCCTCTGTAACACACTTGTAACAACTCTTGACCTTACTGAGAATTGCACACTTAAATCTAAAGGCAGACTCTGTCCCATTATCTCCAGAATGGAAGGGAAGTTCATCCGCATTATATTTTTTGTGTTTTGATTGATGATAGTGGTGCTGGAGCCCAAGCAACTGTTTATATATCCCCAACATAAATGCAATGTTAATTTCAAGGTCTGTTAGAAACACCAGAAGGGAAATATAATGTTTGATAGGACAAGATCTGCAGGAGAAAAGAAAACATTATTTTCTAGCCTCTAAAAGGTTATTATTACAAGCAATGGAAGGTCAATAAATAATATTTAATACTGTTAGAAGTACTTGACAGTGTTCTTTGGAGTAAGCACAACAAGGCTCTGAACAATAAGTAACTGGTTTGTACACTAGGTGCTCTTTAACTGTTGATCAGGTCAGCGTCAGAACAATCCTCAGAGCATTCTTGGAAGAGTTGTTGGAAAGCATTCTGTGCCTGAAACATGCATTAATAGTCCCTTTTTGGAGCTCATTATGCTTAATTTTGGAGCTGGTTGCAGCAGGCTGGTGTATACTCTCAGCTTTTATTTGAAAGTGAGTGGGAAGACGAAAGCAAACAGACTTTTGGCTATGAAAGGATGACCTTCCTTGTAAAGAATTTAAGTCTTTTAACTTCAGAAGGGAATGAGGCAGGAATGCTGTTTGTATCAGAAAGCTAACATGGAGAAAGGGCTGGGGGGAGGGGGAACAGCATCTTCCCCTTGCTATCACTTTACTGCTGTCAAAGAACCTGATTTCCCACAATTACCTTTTTAGCAGGATAATATAATTATTAGCAGCTGTTAAAGCAAACAAAAAAAAAACAAAAAAAAAAAGGAAAAAAAAAGAAAAAGAAAAAAGCACACACCAGGACTGGCATGTCTCCACATGCCTGAACGCTCTGACAGTGACACAGAAACCTTAAAAGAGGCCCCATTTTCCCACATCACCACTCATATTCAGGCCTGGTATCACCAGAGCTTGGTAGGGCTGAGTGCAGTCTAAAAACAGCAGTCAGAGGCATTTTTAAGGGCATTCCAGTTAAGAATGCAAAGCCCCCTCCACATGAGCAGAGCAATTTCTTTTTGTTCCATAGAACTTGCCTAATATGCTTTCCCAAAAACAAAGGGCAAGAGAGAAGATTTATTTTTGATTAAGGGGAACAGCAAAGAAAGAACAAATGCAAAAGTCTCTATGACCCAGAAAGAGAGAGAGAGAGAGAGAGAGAGAGAGGTTATTCTGTATGCCAGCTCATGAGTTTTGTTGCACATCTCACAATATTTGATGTCTTTTATTTCCAAAAGCTCCTGGAATCACTTGATTACATGACAAACTCATTTAAAAAAATAAATTTATGGTCTTTATGAAAAGCTTGTAGAGACTTAGAAAGCTGAGACAGGTTTTAAAAAAGGCAAATAAAGAGATTCCCAGAATTATTGTTTATTAAAATGTCATCATTTTTAAGCCAGTCTCACAATCCTTTTCTGCCAGACTCATGGTATTTGGATGCTCAAAACTAGCAATATTGAAACAGACAGACTACCTATGAAATATTCTGCATCTGAAATGAAATGCAAAGGATCAGATTCTTTCCCATCTATTAGACACAAAAGTGCAGATAGGTACATAAGTGTGAATCATTGGACCCTCTTGGAATCCCATAAAATTGTTTGTACAAAAGGGCTAGGGACAGAAATCATACACAATCTGGTATAAGTGACTGGAAATCAGTTCAAATCTGTAACATAACAGAAGTTCAGTGCACACAAACTGCTTTCAAAGTGTCCAAAAACAGTTTAAGATAAACCTGGGTGGATATAGTATCAGATTTAACTGATTTAGGTTAAATCCATTTATTGAACTTCTGTCCCAGATCCCCTCCAGATTCAAATTAACTCCCAGTCTTCTAGCATCCCAGGATGCCTTGCACTTCCCCCATAAACCCTTCCCGCCCCGCCCCCCCCCCCCCCCCCCCCCCCCCAACCCCCGGGGGGGGGGTGCCCTGGGCCCCACAGCCGGACCAGGCCCCCACGCCGGCCTGGTTTTTTGCGGTTGCCACCTGCGGGCCGAGGGCCAAAAAAAACACTTAGCATAGCCTGTGAAAACTGAATTGTTTCAGCCTTGGGCTTTTTGACTGTCTCTGCTTAGCCAAGGTGGGTTCTCTTTCTTCTCCCTGCTTTTTTGTGACTCAGCCTTAAAGGTCAAATGATGGTATATTACAAAAGTATCTGCATTAATGAATTTTCAGGGATGTGAATAGAGTAGAAGAGCCTCACATTTAAGCACCCAACATCCTCTCAAATAGATGTCCATTCATTTTTAATAGAATCTGCTCAAATGGCAGCGGCAGCATAACTACCCACATTAGAAAGAAGGGAGACTGTATATACAAAGAGAATGAAATGACATGACTATTTAGGGCTGTGCAAAACAGCACTGTTCCGTTTCAGTGTTTTGTTGGGATGGTGTTTTGTTTTGAGTTTCATTTAATTTCAAAACTGCTATTCTGTTTCATTTTGTTGAAACTGTGTCACTGTTTCAATGCTATTTTGACTTTTTGCCCATAGGCTATAATGGAGAAGTCTGAAACTGCCTATAACTTTATCAAATCTTGCCTGATTTGGATGAAACTTGCAGAGATGGTAGCTCTTTCTGAGGCCATAAAGCCTGCTATCTCAAGGAGATAGTTGCTGCAGCTTCTGGGACACTGTACCTCAAATTCTTGAAAGCAAAATGTGTTGTGTGTGTGTTAAGGCACAGTGGAGTGAAAACTGCAGGCATGCTAGGCTCTGCTGAGGCCATGGAGCCTGCCGGCTTTCATGGATATAAGTGCAGGGGTTTCTGGGAAACTGCACCTTATGCTTCTGACAAGCAAAACTCATGACATGGGTGACACTGTGTGTGTGTTAAGGCACACCCTCACTGGTACTGGGGCCTCTACATGACACAGTTGTGGGCCCTAATGAGGTCTTCTCCTCTCCTACAGCCTCAGTCCAGTCTACCACTTTACATGACAGCAGGGAATAGAATAACTTAGTGAGCAGCACAGCAGCACTAGCAGCATCTCAGGCAGCCAAACTGTGACAAAGCCTTTCTTTCCTCTCCTGCAGGAGCTTCTTCTCCAGCATGTGTGTTAAGGTGCATCTTCACTGTGTGACTGTGTGTTAAGGTGCACGCTCACTGGTGCTAGGGCCCCTACATGACACAGTAGTGTGCCCTGATGAGGTCTCCTCCTTCCCATACAGGCTGGCACACTACAACCTGCCAGACATCTGACTCCTCAGGTACGTCTCTACTTTTATCTGTGCTGCTACATCCTCCTTCCCCCCATCACATTCCAGCCTGTCCCTCATGCCCTGATGCCTCCATTTCCATTTTCACTGACTGAGTTTTTTTGCTTGCATTGCATGCCAGTCTCTGGCTTCTTTATTATTCCTTCCATCAAGAACCAGCACACAATAACACACCAACTGCAGGTGCTTCCTTAACTTGACAAAGGGTTTTTCAAGCTGAAAGCTGGCATTCCAAGCAGCTAAGCTGAGTTCACTTGGAGCCTCACAACTTCACTGCAACCAGCACACCTCAGACCTGTCAAAGAGGTGATGGGTCTGGCCTTTCTCCAGGTAGCACAGTGTGCATATGTGTGGTAGCTGGAGGTTATGGTGCCTCCTACCTGCCTTTCACCAGGGGGATCCTAGCACCAGGGAGCTGCCAGCAGTCCCACTAGGCTACCCCAACTCTGGCAGAGTATGTAATTTTAGTGGTCATGCCCAGGACCTGGGGTGTCCTCCTTCCCCATAGCCGCAGCTCATACCTCCAAGTTAGTCCTGACATGGAACCTCAGCAGGGACATATTGCTCCCTTGCTGGCTGGTGATGCAGTGAGTACCC
The DNA here is from genome assembly GCA_030014935.1 of Caiman crocodilus. Lineage (NCBI taxonomy): Eukaryota > Metazoa > Chordata > Crocodylia > Alligatoridae > Caiman > Caiman crocodilus. The sequence goes on from JAGPOW010003648.1 coordinate 3,725,965, forward strand.
CCTCCAGCTCTGAGAGCAGGGCATTAAATGACTTTTAAAAATTGAAAAAAGGAAATAGGTACAGATGGAGTGAGGAGGGTGGCATTCATTCCATTTGCACGTGGAGCTTGGGGAACCCCAGCAGCAGGAGGTTCATCTTCAGGAACACCAGCAGCTATACCAAACCAGGATCCAAGCAGGTGCAGTGGGGTGTAACTACATCTCCAGCTCAGGACCTGGTCAGTGGACAGGACAGGTGTTCCTGGACAACCATGGCCAGATCTGGTTACATCTGGCTGTGGCTTGCCCAGTAGGCAAGGGGTTAAACAGCAGAGACTCCATGTCCTTGGCAAGATAGGCAGCCACCAAGGCCTGATGGTGGGATCTGGTGCCTCTGGACCCCACCATGGAAGCCATGCCCTTGGCCCACATTGGCAGCACCTGTGCTAGAGGAGACTGGCTGGTGGATGGTGTGCTAGCAAGGGACAGTGGATCCCCCTCTTCCACATCCCCCTGCCTCTACCCTTCTGCCTCCCTGACTCTTCACCAGCATCTCCATCCACTGATTCAGGGTTTGACTGCTGCATACCCTACTCTTCACTCCCGGGTCACACATGGTGGCCAGCACATGGACCATACTGGACTGCAAGAGATCAAGACATTTCCTGATGCCCTCCTTTCCCCAGCCAGGAACACTGATCTTCTGGAAGCTCTCCATTTGGCTCTAAAGTTCCATCACTACAAGGATTACCTGGGTAAGGGCATTGCCAGCACTGAGGGTCTCAGTGGTCTCAAGGAAGGGCTTGAGGATTACCAAGATCTGGGAGATGGTATCCAACTCAGCTGAGTTAAGGGGACTGATGATCCCAATCTCCCTAAGCAAGGCCACCTCATGGATGACCTTCTGTTGCTCCACCAGCTTCTCGAGCATCGGGTATGTGGAGTTCCACCAAATCTCCACATCCTGAATGATTTTGTGCTGCAGGATGTTCAGCTCTTCTTTTTTGTCCTGCAGCATCTTGTTTCTTTTGATGTTCCAGTGGTAGTAGCCTGCCACCTTCCTGCATTTTGAAATGAGCTTGCTGGTGGTGCTGGTGCTGTCACTGGCAGCCCTGTCCCACTCTGAGGCATCTCTGACTATGAAGTGGAACTTGTGTACCACATAGTGGGTGCCAATAAAGTTGGCATCACGTACTGCCTTGACCATATTGGCCCCATTGTTGTTGACCATGAACCCACAGGTGAACTTGCCCTGCGCAATGAGCCAACCCTGCACAAAGCAGTTCATGGCCCCCATAATGTCTGTCACCGTGTGGGACTCATCCATCAGTTTGGCTTGAAGGTGAGCCCACCGATGGCCTCACTGGTCACACCAGTCCCCCATGAGGGAGAGGTAGGTGTGATCTCCACCCCAGCTGCTCCACATGTCTGAGGTGAAGTGTAAGGCCTACCTTGTGTGTGGACCTACCTTGTGCAGCTCCTCCCTCATGTACTCCATGCATGCCTCATACAGGGAGGGTACCACTGTCCTACTAAGGGTAGTGCATGTAGGCACTTGGGAGGATGGGTTCACGAGCACCATGAGCCACCTGAACCCTGACCACTCAACTAGGAAGAAGGGCTGACCATCGACAGCAAGCATCTCCTCAATGCACTAGGTGATCTTGCTTGCCCTTGCAACATGCTCCCCTTTCTGTCTGCCTTTCCCCCACTGTCCCAGGGTGGCCTGCCTCTGCTTTGGAGAGGAAGGGGGCTTTGGAGCAAGAGGAGGACTTCCCTTTGGGCTTGCTCCCACAGGTGCCAAGCGGAGGAGGAGCACGGACAAAGGGGTGGTGCCTGCAGAGATGCATCAGCATCCCCATGGTGTTCATGTGTTTTGTTCCCTTGCCCCAGCTGGTGTTGGCTCAGCAGTGCAGACAGATAGTACATGGGATGATCTGACAGCTCAAAATGATCCCAGACCACACTACCACCCACTTCTGGGGGGCAGGTGCAAGTGTGGATGCTGCAATTTCTCCCTCCTCAGCAGGCAGAGGCACAGCAACAGGAGGAGCAGACTCAGCTGAGCCACTTGCCTCTTCACCCTCTACCTCAGCTTCCTCTGAAGTGCCTTCTGGGGAAGGAGACCTGGCTCTAGGGGAAACTTTAGATGTGTGGAGCACAAACTCAGCTGATTCCCCCCCTTCCCCAGAATTTCCATAGTTTCATAGTTTCATAGTATCTAGGGTCAGAAGAGGCCTAGAGCAGGTCATCTAGTCTGACCCCCTGCCAATGGCAGGAACGAGTGCCAGGGTCACAGGACACCAGCCAAGTACCTATCCAATCTACTCTTAAAGACGCCCAAGGTAGGAGCAAGAACAACTTCCCTAGGAAGCCGGTTCCACATCCTAGCCACCTTAACTGTGAAGTAGTGCCTCCTAATGTCCAACCTAAAC
>JAGPOW010003648.1:3728478-3757611 GCA_030014935.1 Caiman crocodilus
CCGCATATCATTCTAGTGGCCCTCCTCTGGACCCTCTCGAAGCCGTCCACATCCCTCTTGAAGTGCGGCGCCCAGAACTGGACACAGTACTCCATCTGCAGCCTGACCAATGCTGCATAAAGGGGTAGGATCACCGCCTTGGATCGACTTGAAATGCATCGTTGAATGCACGCTAGGGTCCAGTTGGCCTTCCCAACCACCGTCTGACATTGGCGGCTCATGTTCATCTTGGCATCAACTTACTAGGGCACTCGGATCCAGCTCCAGCTCTTCCTCTGGCACTGGAAGGCTCAGCATGGGAAATGAAATGGGTGTGGAGGAGACAGTCATGCTGGTGTGCTGCTGCTTGTTGTCATGGTGGTGGTGGTGGTGGGGGAGTTATGGCTGGTGCTCGTGGAGGGGATGCAGTCTCAGGAACAGGTAGTGGCACTGGCACTGCTCCCCTCTTTTTGCTGCTTCTGGAAGGCTCATCCCTGCTAGTTGTAGAAAAGAGGCTGCATCTCAGTTTGGGTGGGGGGGAACTTACACCTCTCCCTATACCCCCTCTTCTGCCCCTCCCCGCAGGCTTGCCAGCTGCCTTTCCATCACACTTCATGGTGTGTGTCATAGTGTTTTGCTATTATACAAATATGTAAATGTATCTGCGTTCCTATATACATTTTATAAGGTGTGTAGTCTATGCTGTAAGGTATAAATGTACAGAAATAAAATATAAATGTATCTCCCTTCCTATACACATTCTATAGTGTAATATTCAATATAATTATACAATTGAAAACAATAAATCAATGAATATAATAATAAAATAAAAGAGTCTACAAGAAAGAAAAAGTTATTGTGGAATCCCACTTGTTAGGCTAGGCTAGCAAGTAGGAAATCAAATCAATGCTAGTAGTAACATTTGTTGTCTAATGCTCCTGAGCTGCTGGAACATTCAGCTCAGTAAATGTCAGACCCCAAGGCAGAAAGCAGGCCAGTTCAAACAATGCTGCCTTTTATGCAGTTTTTCCATCCCTCCCACAGAGGACTGGGATTGGAAGGGACCTCAGGGAAGGATCACAGTCACTGGCCAGCTACAGAGTCAATATGAGAGCAGTCCTTCCTCCCTCTTCCCCCTTCTTCCCCCTCCCTCTCCTTACTTTCTGTTTCCCTACAGGCAAGCCCAGCTTGAGCTTCAAAACTTGAAACATTTTGAAACTTTCAAAATATTTCAACTGCCCTCGTTTTGTTTCAAGGCTGTTTCAAAGCCCTTTATTTCATTTTGATTTTGCTGTTCTGGGCTCAAAATGAGTTGAAACAGCATTGAAATGAAACAGCCAGCAAAATTTTGCACAGCCCTATTGCTATTGTTTTTGTGGACTGGAGAATAGGTCAGTGACAAGCTGTTTGGTGATAATTAGAGATGCACTTAAATCTTGGACTTTGAGGAAATATGGATACAGATCAAAATGTTTTAAACAGTCCCTTAACTATATATGGGTTCAGAACACTGGATAAAACTATTCCTAAACTTTGCAGTTTAGGCCCATCTCTGCTAATAGTGATGGTCACTCTTGTTATCATGAACTTCTTTCTTTGTCTTTTTCCTGCCTGACAGGCAAAGAAACTATGCTGCATAAATTTTCTTCTTGACCCTCCTTGTCCTTTTCTCAAGTGCCTCTTATGTTGGTTAGATAAAAGGTAGCACTGTTCTAAAATGCTGTCTCTGTAGTTTTGCTATGTAAAATGACATTCATTTGAAAGAGTGGTAAGAAAATAATGATCTCATTAGAAGAGAGTTTAGCTGTGTAGTGCTTCCTCTCTGTAGTGGAGATTAAACAGCAGCTAACTACAAACAATAGTCATTTAAACAAAGAATGTGCATCAAAGTTATTATTTCTGTTTCTGCCCTTTAAGAACATCATCAGAAATTGATCCTCTCACCACTGCACATTTTCATCAAAGGTCCTGAATTTTAAGCTTGAAACACTAATTGTTTTTTTTGGTCCTCAAACTGGTTCCTCGGGTTGGTATTTTTAACTAATTATTGGTGACATTTCACTTTTCCTTTTAATGAACTTACTCTATTGTTTCTTTTCCTTCCATGGGAAAATAAAAAAAAGAATCCTGAGGTGAAATGCCAGAAATAATTAAAGGAAATAATAGTGTAAATAGCTTTCCTTTCTCTTCATCTATGGAATACATGAAGTATGTACCTACTGGAAATTTGGGAAAGTGAACTAGAGGGCTCTCTCAAAAGAAAGCTCAAGGGAAGCCATGCAAATCTATACCCTATATATCAAGAATGTGGATTGGGCCACACTTTTTTGCTGTCAGGTTGATTATACCAATTTAGCTTCCAATCCGTCTAAACTTTAAAGCTAGACTGCACTACAGGCAGCTAATAAATAGTCTTTAAAACCCCCAAAAGAAGGAAGATATTAACAATATGACTTGCTATGAGAGAAGCCTTCACTTTAATAAGAATTATATAATGTATTATGCTATAGTCATACTTCCTCCTCCCTCATCCATGTTACAGTAGGGTGTATGGAAATCAGCACAGGTGAAGGGTCATTTATAGTGCTATTATTACTGTTGTTGCCATGTGTCACAAGGACGGCTATTTTAGTGATGAGAAGACAAAGTTAAATGATCCCTATGCAGATGTATTTACATCTCAAAACTTTAGTTAACCAGTCTCTGGTTGACTATAGTTAAGGCATTTAACCCTTGCATAACATGTCCCTCCCCAATCTTTTCCCTCTCCTGTATTTCCATTCAAATAATAACATGTAAGAGCCTTGTCATTCACTAGTAACCAATAAAAATGTGTCCTTGCTACAACCAGTGAGACTAGGCATTAAGAGAGATAGTTAGCCATGTTGGTCTGAGGATGGGTAGAAGCCAGGGTATAGACTAGGGGTTACACCTTATAGACCAGGGATGGGCAATTATTTTGGCTGGAGGGCTGCTTAGCAAGTTTTGGCAAGTTGCTGAAGGCCACATGGGTTTCCCCACCCCTTGAAAGGTGCCCCAACCCCTGGGCACCATCTTGGGACTGGAAGTCCTGCCCCCTAACCCCTGACTTCTGCCACTAGACATCTTTCCCCTTGTCCTCAGAGGTACTCCTTTCAGCAAGGGGGTTTCCCATCTTGGAACTGGAAAATTATATTCTAAAAATCAAACATCTACTACAACATTTATTAATTTGATTTAAAAAACTATTTTTGTTCTGATTTACATGTGTTTGTGTAGTGCACATAGAGGTGCTGGCTGCTATTGATTCCTGCAAAGCAGCTGGGAACCACATGGTGCCAAGTGGCACCCTGCTTGGGCCCACCAGCCTTGGCCTTAGGACACTGGCTTGGGCCCTGTGCTCCCACCCAGATGTCACTACACTCAGTCCTGCCCATCCACTCAGTGCCACTTACCTCCCCCAGCTGCTACTACCATTTCCCTGCTTTCCTGCCCACCACCACTGCTTCTCCCCACCCCCCACAGGTGCGTCAGCTGTTCTGGCACCAAGTGGCTCCTGCTTACATCACTAGACTGCAGAACTCAACAGAAGCCAGTCTGGCCTAGCCCCGAGGACTGGGGCAATTGGTGGGGGCATCTCTGGAGGCCATCTCGGGGGGGGGTGAATCGGGGTGACTGCCCCAGGCAGTCTTTGGGGGGCCCTGTGGAGCCAGGTGGAGCAGCTGCAGTGACTCTCCACTGCCGCCGACTGTGGTGGGAGGTATGGGAAATGAGGGAGGGAGGGAGAGAGAGTGTGTGTAGAGTGAGTCCCACATGCACACCCCACAATACACATGTACCCACACTCCCCCTTGCACAGCCATACACACACATCACACACCTACACCCCCTCACATATCCCAGCCACCCTCCCCCTCCACACGTGCCATAACCCTCCCCAGCCACCTCTCCCCGACACACGCACTCATACCCCCAACAAAGCCCATACCCACCCACACCCCATATATCCACACACATACCCACATGCTCCCTCACCCCACATACACACCCACACCCCTACACCTATCCATCCCCACAACTCTCCCACACACACCTACACCCTCCCCCACAACCCACATACCCACTCACTCACAGGCCCCCACAAACCTATACTCACCCACCCATACTCCCACAACCCCCACAATATACAAGAGTAAGGCTTCATTTTAAGCTATTATTTTATGCTTCATGTCTGCCTGCTTGGCACCCCACCTGCCACTGAATCTGGCATGTCCAGCTGCTTGGCACGCCCCGCTCCTGCTGCCAAATCTGCTGCTGGCTTCTCCACATCTGGGGGTGGGGCCTTGTACAGGCTGATTTGCTCTTGGCCCTACACCCTGCTCAGGTCATTCCTGGCCACGGTCCTCCCCTGCTTGCCTCCTACATTCTTAGCCTGAGCATCTCAGGCAGTGGGAGGCAGGGAGCAGCCCCAGGGTCCCAGGCCAGAAGCCTCTGCTAGGCAGAGCTTTCCACTTTGGGGTGGGATGTGGCAGGGCTGTGTGGGCCTTGCTGCTGTGGCTCCTGGGTTCTGCCACCCCTAGGTCCTGCCACTGGCTCCTCTTGGGTCCTACTGCCGCTGGTACCTTGTCATCTTTGACAAGCAGCCAGGGGCAGATAGTAATTAATTTTCTAAAATTTTAGGGGTCCTGTAGGCCAGATAGAATGGCCTGGTGGGCTGGATCCAGCCTGCAGGGTATATTTTGCCTGCCCCTGTTATAGATTAATGAAATTAGAAATGCATAACATAAGCTTTCATAAGCAGCAGGCTTACTTCATCATGCTGAATCAAGCCTGCTGCCCACAAAAACCTATGCATCTCTGATTTATGCATCTCTGATTTAGTTAGATTAGACACTAGATTAGCAAAGATTTAGCACTAGATTTGGATGGATAAAAAATTAACCAAAAGAAGAGAGAGTTTTGGTAGAAAATTATCAAAAATCTTTTGTCAATTCCCCTCCAAACAACAAAACAAAACCCCCCCTTATGTTCAGTGAAAGGAATATTATCTTTGAATATTTTAATCTTAATATTTTTATCTTTGAATATTTCATCTTTTATATATTTGACTATATTTGTTGAGCTTAGGTTGTCAAGTACACACACACACACACACACACAACAACCTAAGCTCAACAAATATAAATGCTAATATGCTACCAGGGCTACATTACTGACCTCTGATCTCGAGAAGATTCTCTCTGATTATAGCAATGTTGAAGAATATCAAGAAAGAACAAAGCAGAATGAAAAGTAATAATGGGGACTTCAGTTGGCCATGAGTAGACAACACACAAGATACATAAGGATACTAGCAGTCACAGAAGTATCAGAATAGAAAGTAAAAAGGAAAGAAAAAAATTCCACTATAATTAAATAGAAAAGTTCAAGATGCAGTTTGAGGCAAATACTGGTAGTATTTTGCAAAAATGAAGATCTAACACAAATGAAACCAATGTAGAGAGGCATAAACTATGTGAAAGGTAGGATGGAGAGTCTGAAGAACAGCAAATAGTCAAGTAACAAGGATTTATGTAAGTATATAAGAAACAGAAAGTATGTTAGGTAGTGAGCAAGTTCACTGGACCGAGCATAGGAATATAGAATCACAGCACTGTAAACAGCCTCCTAAACGATAGCGTCCAATCCCCTGCACTTACAGACAGTCATTAACACAAGGAATATAGAAAATTGCCGCTTCAAACCTTTACAACACAGTTACAAAGCAAAATACCTGAAACATGAAGAAGATCCTTGTAAAAGGTGCTGTAGCAAGAAAGTTTGGTGCCTGGGGCAAGCCTGCAGTGGCAGTCGGCCCTTGCCCCATGCACAGATCCAGGGGACACAAGCCCCCCATGCTTGCTCAGGGCTGAAGGGAGCAGTGAGAGCTGCCCCTGCATACCTGCACATCCCCCAAATAAGTCACTTGTGACTCTGTCCCGTGCTGCGCCCCAACAGAGAAGTGTGTGTTGGTGCCCCTTCGCTTCTGTGCCCGGGGTTGTCACCCTGCTCACCCCTCCATTGCTACAGCACTACTTCTAAAGTAGGTAAAAGCAGGGGAGATGAGGGCACTACCATTGCCCTTTTACTATAACAACAGGCAAGTTATTGATTAATATATGCTTAGAAGAATGTAGGGAAAGCCTCATATTTCATGATATAGAGCAGCTGTTCTGAACCGGGGGTACATGTATCCCCAGGGGGTATGTGAAGCCTCATCAAGGGGTACGTGAGATATATTTCACACATTGTCTAACACAGGTCAAAAAATTTCCCATTGAAAGGGGGTATGTGAAGTTTCACTCTGAGACCAAGGTGTACGTCAACTGAAAAAGGTTCAGAACCACTGATTTAGAAGAACTGCCATGGTCTGTCCTAATTTGGGCTAGGGCAAAATTTCTTTCCTGATCAGAGATTTAGTGACTGGTATGATCCTGAGTAGAAGAGCAAGATCCTCTCACTAGGAATCATTGGGTTTTCTACCTATTGGCAGGAATATCAACACATCCTAGTCAAACCTTCCCAAACCTTAGCTGGCCTCAGTGTCCCAATGACTCAAAGAAAGAAGAACCCTACAAGTAACTTGGTTAGAAGTCATCATATCCCCTCTCAATCTCCATTTTGCTAAACAAAACAAGCCAAGGTTCTTTAATCTCCTTCCATAAGTAAAGGTTTCCATTTCCTTAACCATCTTATTGTTTCTTCATTAACTTGTTCCAGTTTGTCTGAACACTGGTGATCAGAATTACACGTGTATTCTAAATGGAGCTGAATCGATGCCTCATACAATGGTACTAGTACCTCCTTGTCTCTGCTGTCTAATATACATTAAAATTGTGTTATCTTTTACACAGCTGCATTGCACTAAGGACTCATGGTCATAATCTGATCAACCAATTCACCAATATCTTATAAATGTTATTTATGCCAGCCTATACATTGCCACCTTATAACTTTTATTGATCCTTAAGTGCATGATTTTGCACTTTGTAATGTTAAACTTAATTCAGTTTCTAATACTTTATTCCATGAGATTATCAAAATCTCCTGCATAATGATCTAGTCCTTTTCCATATTGGCAATACCTCCTAGCTTAGTCTCAGCCACAAATTTCATGGACACTTTTAGCTCTTGTACAAAAGTCACTGATAAAAATGTTAAAAAGGAAAGGTTCCAACACTAGTCCTTGAGGGACACTACAAAGAATCACTCTCCAATCAGATAACTTTCAATGTAACCTGCTGTATTCTCTCTTTGAGACAACTCCTTATCCATCTCACAACTGTAACATTGATCCCCATCCTTTCCAGTTTGTCCAGTAATTTCCCAGGAGACAAAGTATTGAAAGCTTTGTTTAGATCTAGATAAATTAAACCCACTGCACTACCCTTATCCAAGAAGTCTGTTATCTTGTCATAGGAGGATATTAAATTAGGCTGATACAATCATCCTCTGATAAACCCATGTCGTGTTTTGTGCCATTTTCCATTTCCTCCCATGTCTTTATTCTTTTCTTCAGTATCTTTTCTAAGATCTTATACCGCTGAAGTCAAGCTAACATACCTGTAATTGCCTGGATCGCTCTTTCTCTCTTTTCTTTAAAAATAAGTATTATGTTTGTTTTTTTCCAAGCACAAGTGTTGCCATTTTGTGTACCACCATTCTTGGATGGAGATATCTGGGTCCCCAGCTTTATGATAAAGGAGTCTTAAGTTTTGCTTCCAACTCAGATGTAGTAATGTCTAAATTCATGTCCTGTCTACCATGGGACACATCACTAATATCCTCCATTACCTTTCTATCTTAATGGAAGACTGAAGAAAAGTATTTGTTAAATTTTTGGACCGTGCTCTTGATCTCTACCTCATCTTCAGCATATAGTAGCATCATTTCTTCCTTCTTAGCTCTCTTTTTATTTATATGAGCTGAGTGACCACTAGGCATACAGTGAGAAAGGGATGTTGGAAGATATATGCCTTTCTTCTCTACAGATGCTGTACAGGATCTGTAAAAATAGGTCTATAGAGGGAACAGTCTATGTGGTATGTGTTTATTTTAGTAATAGGTTATCATGTGTTTCAGCATAGGTTTGATGTAAGAAGTGATGTCCAATGCTGCAGTAAATGAACCTCTGTGATTCATCTACTGGGGATGGGATGGTAGAGAGGGCAACAAAGCACAGCCATTGTTTTTTTGTAGAAACAAAAGTAAAAAACTGCAACATAGGACATCATCAGAAAGGTGGATGGGCTGAGCTTCATGGGAATAGCCTCTGTTATTTCTGTAGGTTTTGAAATTCTGTGACAAGCCTCTGCTTGTTCAGCTCTGCTGCTTGTCCTGCCTCTTACAGGGTACAATGCAGAGGAGGGTGAGATGAATAAAAGTGCACAGCTGTGTAGATCTTCCTCATCGTTGTATTCAGAGTGGTTCAGGTTTTACTTAGTGAAGCCTACCCCACCCTTGATACAAGTTCTAAAGCTGTCTCTGATACTGTGTATGGCTACTGTACCTTGACTTTCAATTACATTAAATCCTATTATAATCACTTTCCTTATAACAAATCCTCTTTAACACCTGAAAAGCTCAGCTCCCATGGGTGCGATGCTGTTCTTGAAATCAAAATACAGAAGAATTCTAATAGAAATGCATTAACTATGCAGGGTACTTTGAAAATGTGACCAGCATGGAAGGCCTTGAGCATGTAGTTTTCATTCAAATTCAGCAGTGGAAGGGGAAAAAAATCCAGAGCCAGTTACTTGGACATTTGCTGCCTGAAGACTGAACATCTGAATTAGCGTATTATCATACTAAAACATCTTGTATGGAAAATCATTGCTATTCAAAGACAGGTCAAATACAGGTTATCTAAATACTGTTATTATAGAACTGAATGTTCTCCATCAAAACTGAAGCAAGAATTTGAGGAGATTTACAGTGATGACCAACAAGCTCTGTGGCTCTGTGAACAAGCCATTCACTTTTATCTACAATTTTGGGTTTTATATTTACAGGTGGCATGGATGGTGCAGCAGTGCTATATCAAACACTTTGCCAGCTCTCTTCTTTGCTCTACCTACCTGGAAAAATATGAGGTTTTACATATCGTTCGCTCCACAATTGGTGTTACTTATGGGAAAAAAGTGTAGTTGGTATATTCTCAAATGTCATCTCAACATTTGTCCTTGCTTAGGATGAGAAATGGGGAGATGCGGGAGGGGAAAGGAGCATCTGCTAAAATGTTGAGCAATGAAGCTATTGTGATTGGTAGGTTCTCAATACAGATGCAAATCTAGTGTCTTCACCCAAACTGTACAAATTTCTCAATAATTCCTGTAGGTAATATGGCTCAGAAATTCTGAAACAGGAATATAGAATTACAAAAAATATTACCATATGAAATCAGTCTCAAGTGCTCTGAATTAACTTGTATTTTGTGCTCTTCACTTTAATTTTGTGTTCAATGCTGACATGGTTTTTTGAGAGTTAGAAAGTCTGATCAGTCCATTCTGTTCCCCTCTAGACACTGAAGAATCATCTACCAATCACTACACAAATGACTTTGGCAATGCAGAAGAGATAGTATCTTAATCTGTTTCCTGCACAGGACCCCAGAAAGCCTCCTCCACATTCTCTACCTACCTGAGTGCTGCCTTTTCATGTTTATGCTTCGAACCCAAGCACATATTGTACTTTAATAGATTTATTTAAGTAGGCTAGTGGTTGCATTAAAGGCTTTTAACACGCTTGGGCCTTGCTGCTTAGCCTTTTGGCTCAGATTCTTTGGCAGCATTGTCAATTCAAAGTGACAGTGCATCTTCACTTGGCACTGGTTAGGCCTAATGTAGAATAGTGTGTGTGATTTTGGGCTTCACATTTTAAAAAGAACATAGAGAAGTTAGAGAGAGTTCCTGAGCTGGGCAACGAAATTGATAAATGACTTGAAAAGCAAGTCATGCAAATAAAGGTTGAAGGAAATAGGCACGTTCAGTTTGCAGAAAAGGCATGCAGGAGGCGATATGACAGCAAACTTAAAATATCAAAAGGGTTGCTATAAAGAAGGGGGAAAACACCTTTTCTCTCTTACTGAAGAGAGAAGGACACAGACCAATGGCTTGAAATTGCAGAAGACTAGACATCAAGAAAAAACTTGCTTGCTTGTTGCCACATGGGGCCCGGAAAGATTTGTCCCTACTTCTGCTGCTACATGTATCATGGTTTTTTATTTTCACCTTCCTCAGAAGCACTGAGGGGGTTGGCTGCAGCCAAGGAAGGAGATTTTAACTGGGGTAAGCACTGCTGGGACTAAAACATGGAGGTTCCTGGCTAGAGGATCTTGCCCCTCTGCAAAGAGTCATATGAACACCATAGTTGGGGTCAATAAGGATTTTGACCCCCGGTCAGATTGGTACAGACTGTGGGAGACTTTGCCCCTACATTGCAGTAGGTGACGTGGACCTCTTTTTTGGATCTTTCAACCATTTCAAACAAGCTTTGCAGTGCCAGGACACTGGTCACCATGGCCCCCATTTTACTTTTGGTGGGTTAGGGTGTTATGCCTTATGGGCATGTCAGGGTTGCCTGTGTAGTTTTGCGAATAGGTTAGACAATGAATTTGTCTGGGGTGGTTTAGATAGGAATGATCCTGCCTCATGCCAGGGGTTGAATTAGATCACCTCTGGAGGTCCCTTACAGCCCTCATATATTATCCTTGACAACTATGCTGCTGACAGAACTGTTTAGGTGTATATGCACCCAGCAGGCCTAACAACTGTGGATGTTCCAAGGTTGCCCTGAAAAAATCTTTCTTGTGTTGTTTAGCACTGTTGTCAAGAACAGGAGAATTTCATTGGGGAATGGAAGAAGGAGGATTGACTGAACAGTGCCTTTACAATACGTATAGCTTTATATTCATACTGAAAAGAAAGCAGTATCACCTGTTGGTTGAGCCAGACTTGAACTAAAGAACTTGTCTTAAGCACTATAGCCAACAGAGGCAAACAACTCTAATAAATGCTTACATATGCTGTTGGGTGTTAATGCAAGGGGCTCTACCTGTCCTTCATGTTTCAAGTATTCCAATGAAATATTTTGTAGTCAGTTTTCATTCTATACAGATAAGCTGGACTTCTGACCAAGCAATGTTATCCACCAGATAGGTCTCCTAACTCAGTAACATGGGTCCTAATCCTATTTTTTTCCATAGCCTTTTTATATAACCTTGAGCAAATCCTTTAATCTTTTTTTGTGTCACTCTTCCCTTCTCATTCCTTATCTACAGAGATTGTAGGTGTAGAACTGTCTTGTAGTATGTCTTGTATTCTGTCTCTACCACAGGTAGAGGTTCCTGAACAAGTATGAATTGACATATTGTACGTGTCTGTTGCCTATCTAACAACATCACATTCTGTATAACAAGTTAAAGAGCAGACAGGCATATGGGGTATCTTGATTTTCACATGCTGAGATTTGAGAAATTTTGGGTTTTATTTTAAAAGCTCCTTTTACCCACAAGTACCATTAGCTTCAGCCAGACCAAAATCAGGGGTCACTTTAGAAAATATAGCTAGACGAAGACCCAGAGGTATGTAGTCAGGTTTCCCATGGACTTTGAGGTGGAGAGATAAGAACAGGAGCAAACAGGAGCAAAACTGTTGATTTTGTTGCCAGTTCCTGAACTTGGGCCATAGTTTAACAATTTAAAAAAGTTACAGCATGGAAAGAAATCTGATTTTTATACCCCCAACTTATTATACATCTAATTTTTAACAAGTAGCACAATTCTTTTTGCAAAGCAGAGCTCAAAAGTTATCATGTGATTTTTGTGAAAAGGTTATGTAACTGTACTCTTACTTTAAATAGTATTTTTTATTTGAACTGTCAACTTTTTCATCAGTGGCAAAGGAAAAAAAATGTGTATTTTCCAAGCACAAAAATAATTTTCAAAGGGCTGTAATTAGTTCATGATAACTCTTTCTTTTGTCATGCTTTCTCTGCTGAGCTAGGGAAAAAAGATGGACCTTTTACATCGTTAAAGCCAAAATATAGCCCAGATAGCACAATAGCCTAGAGAAACCACAGGACAAAACTGAGTACAAGGTGTTTCTTTATGTCTGCAGAAAATGATAGTGCAGTAATATTATGGGGTCTTGAGTTTCCACTTTGATTATTGCCTGATGAAAAACTGGAAGTGGCAACTGGTATCAGTTTTCCTTCTGTCCTCTGAGCCCGAGCTGGAAGAGTGGAGTCCAGTAAAGAGACGCAGTTTAAATACTAGTGAGGAAGTAGAAAAAGAGAAGGATACTAAGGCCCTAATCCTACAAAGTTAAAATCAAGCTAAGTCACTGAAACAACATTTATTTGCACCAGCTGATGATCTGTTGAATGACTTCTCGATGAATTGAAGTATCTCAGATTATGGCCCTTTGGAGAAGGAAAATGTAGCAGAGAGGCAGAGTCTGAACAAAGTGAAGACAGAAGGCAGAAAGGAGAGGGTGAGAAGGGAAACAGGAAATGAAGAGCAAAATGAAGAAAATGAAAGGAAGTGAAAAGACTGAAAAACATTGTTGCTCAGAATAAATAAACTGGGTGTGAAACATTTTTAAGCATGTACAAATTTAAGATAGAACTTGACCTTTCTTTTTCTTGGTGCTGTTTTTGAAGGTCTTATGGAAACCCATATCTTAGCAATAATCTTTAGTCCTTTATCCAATTTGAGGAACATTCTAGAAGAGTATGAACAACTTAACGTTTTCATAAAGCCCCCAGACATTTGCAGACTATTTTTTCCACTCATATGAATAATTCTCCTTGCAAGAAGAGAGGTCAGAAAGAAAAATCCACCTGTGTAGAAGTGAATAGCTTTTTCCCTTGCCCCATCACAATCAGCTTTCCTCTTCATGTGTGTTTCTAGCAAGGCTCTACTGACATGCATTTTTTTATAACAGCAAACATATGCTGCAACCACTCACATTACATTTGGTAGAATATGATCTTCTTGGAGAAGAACACCACAGAGGAGGAAGAAACATCCTATGAACTAAGGCTCCTTTTTACTTGCAGATATCTCTCATGTCAAAAAATTGATACTGTAAACAAATGTTTGGACTATATATAGAAGTTAATTTCCAAAGGTTTATTTAAACAGGCCCAAAGCCACAAAATGGAAGTTTATTTAAGTAGAGGTTTTAAATAGAAGTTTATTTAAGTAGGCTTAAGCCACAAACTTCAAATCCAGTTTTAGAAAGCCCCAAATTTTAGGGGTGTTTGGAGCAGTGCTTTTGTTTCATCCTATTCTAAAGCTGAGGTTGTTGGTTCATTTTAGATTAGGATTCACATTTTGAATGCATCCAGACTCTGGAGTTCAGATGTCATATTTTTGTTTAAGCCGATTTCTCTGGTGAACGAAAGATACCCTCAACCTTTATTTTTATTTGTGAATTCTCTTCTAATTAAATTCAGTAATAAACATTAGTAGATCCCATGCGGAAGTGCAGCTAATTTATTTTTTGTCCAATATGTTATGATATTCATAAATAAGTACTGGACCACTATGCTAATGAAATTAGAGAAAGTACAAAAACTATAAAACCATTACAAGTTGCTAGGCATGCATCTAAGGAAATTAAAAATATTGCATGGTGTATTACATAAGAAGAAACATGGAATCTTGTAACTCTAATCTGTTTCATAATTCATACACACAAAGAAATAGACTTATGGTAGTACTCAACATAAATGTGATGGAGCTATGCCAACAAGCAGAATATCTGGTCCTCAGAGTATTTTAAGTTGACTTCTGAGTATTTAATCTTCCGCTTCCGCATCAGTTGAAAAAAACAGTGACTAGGTGAATCTACACATGCAATTAATGAGAAGCAATAAACTCCAGAGCAGTTTGAGTTGGAGTAAACTGCTCCTGGGAACAGCATCTGCACATGTGCCTGAGACAGCAGCAATTTGAGCTGGGGTGGAGGTGGCTGAGCTGACCGAACTCATTTTACGCCCTCTGTCAGTGTCTATACATGTGTTTCAGTGCAGCTAATTGCTCCGCTGTATGATAGTACTGTCAGGGACTGTGCTATCTTACAGCAGAGTTAATTAGTTTACTATGCCCTAAAACTGGTGCGCATGTAGATGGTGATGCTTTACTGCAGAGCTAATTAGTCTACTCCTCAGTAAAGTGCAGGTGTAGATGTACGCACAGGGCATTTCTATATGCGCATATTAATGTGAAGCAATAAACTCCAGAGTTTATTGCCATGGGGTTTATTGCTTCGGGCATGCCATTTGCACATGCACCCTGGACTGCCTTATGTTGTTCCAGGTCACAGCAGCCCCAGGTGGCATGGGGTTGAGCCTGGGGCTACTTCCACTGGCTCAACGTGCTGTGGAGAGCTGGCTGGGGCATGAAGGTGCTTCAGTGCAAGGGTAGCTAGCAGACAGCCTTTGCACTGAAGCACTCTCCTGCCCCAGTCAGCTGGGGCAGCATCTAGATGTCTGCTGCTACTGAGTAAAAAACTCCACAGCAAGATAGTACTTATCTTTACAAGTCCTATCCTACTGTAGAATAAATTAATTTACTTCAGCCTAATAGGGGCATATGTATAGGTGTGTGATTTTTTTACAGCTAATTAGTTCACTATGCAGTAAATGTCTTGTGTAGATGGACCCACAAGAAGTAATACTAGTCTCCATTACAGCTTGCTTTCGAAAGCACTCTACAGCCTCACTTTTGCCTAAGCAGTGGTGGCTTAAGGTCTGTGCAGAGATAATATGCTTTTCTGATTTCCAGAATATATTACAATTGTTCTCAACTAGCCCCTGCTTCCAAATGCAGGGTGGAGTAAGGGATTAAGTAAAATAAAAGGAAAAAGCAGCATAGTAAAAAGTATAAAATAGATATGCTCAAAACTCATGTCAGAGTAGAAGAGTCTTTTAGTATAGCCAGATATAATTAATTATTATCCTTTGGGGTAACAAAAATAGAAGGGCCTGTCTTGGGAAATTTGGGATCACATTTACAAGTACGTGCAGATGCCTTTCTATGCTGCACCATCCAACATAATGTTATAGCTAGCAAGGGAGCTACATAATGGGTGAAAATATCTTACCTCTGAGATCTTTTTGGGCTCCACTCTCTCTGGCACAGGTATAAGCCAAGGTGTACCTTCCCAGGATTTTACTACTGTGCCACCAGTAAGTTTTATATGGCTTAGTGCCTTTCTAATGGGACATTAGCCTACTGGTGGTGACAGGGTGGGACCTGCTTGGTGTTTCTTCTCTCCTCCCACAACTTTGGTGTTATATTTTTGGGAACCAGTTCCCCACAGACAATCTTCCTGGTCCAGCACTGTGGCCTCTTCATAGGGCTCCAAAACTTTCCCTTTACTCCACCCTAAGTACTTTCAGCTTCTGAAAAAAATGATCAATGCTGAGACTTACTGTTGTTATCTACCATATGGGTCCCATAGCAGCCCCTTGGCAGCAGCCCACAACTCAGCAGACGTTCACTTCAGCCTTTCTCTTGTCTGTATAGCTCTATGAGGTCTGCAGATGCTCCGTCGATCTCTTTAGTTTTAACAGTGTATACAACTCAATCCAAGAAAATCAGAACAAAAGGTGGCAGCATCCACTGCTACACTTCCCAAGCCTCTTCAGAGGTAATCCCTTCTCACCAGAGTCTGCTAATATCAGTCCAATTTATTATACTCAACCCCATTGCCTGGGACAATTTATAGGCTAACTGGCTTCTCATCATCTTCCATCCCATCACCATGGGTCCTGGCAAGCTGGCTATGGCACTTCTTTCATCTCTGGATCCATCAGCTGAAGTCCTGGGGTATGTTTCCCTAGGCCAGTCATTCACTTCTGATAAGGACAGGGCCCAAAGCTCGGGCCCCTTGCCCTCTTTGGCACCTCCTCAGTTGCCTCTGACCTTATTCTTGGCTTTCTGCCATCTGCCTCGCTGGAGTCAACACTGTCTGTTCCAATGTCTGTTGCAGGCTGTACAGGGGAACTGGTGTTCCTCCAAATGGCATGCCAATCTGCCTGATCTGCTGGCTTCCCTCTAGCTGCCTGCTGCTCCCTGTCAGGGGGTTGCTTCAGTGTCTGCCTCCTCAGCATGCCACAGGCTTCCCCTTTAGGCCCCTCACTGGAGCCAGAAGTACCTTTGCCAGCACACCCCCTACCAATCCAGTGGGTCTGGCTGCTCCGAAAATGCTGCCCTGACCTCCTCTCGCCACTCTCAAGCACTGCTCTTCCAGTCATTCTGTCCATTCTCTTCTCCCCTCCCACACCTACACTGACCAGAATTCAACCTCCTAACTCTGCCTTCTCTGAAACACAGTGGGTGCATCTACACATGCCATTAATGCATATGATTTATTGCTCCCAGGTGCCACATCTTTACATGTGCCTGGGACCTCAGCATACTGAGCTGGGTGGAGCAGCCCTGACTGGCAGGGGATCTGGGGGCTCAGCCTGGGGCTACTTCCCCTAGCTCATCTTGCTGTAGAGGAACTGGCTGGGGCATGAGGGTGCTCCAGTGCAGGGCTAGCCAGTAGGCAGCTCCTACATTGAAGTACCCTTGTGCCCTGGCCAGCCAGGGCAGCATCTATACATGCACTGCTGTGGAGTAAAAAATAAATTTGTATTAACAAGTACTATCGTGCTGCAGGATAAATTAGTTTACTCCAGCCTAACATGCAGATGTGTTATATTTACTGTGTAGCTAATTAGTCTACTGTACAGTAAACATCTTGTGTAGATGAGCCCAGTGAGTGTATGCTGTAAAGGGTCCAAACTCATGTCCATAAAGAAGTGTTAACAGGTCAGTACAAAAAATAAGATAAACTCTAGCCTTGGCCCTCTCACTAGGACTGGTGATTTCTAGAGTTCATTTACTAGGACTTCTCTGCCTCAGATCTTTTATTCTGATGATCACACCACAGCCAAATGTTCCAATTACATGCTTTAGGAACAGAGAAGAAAGAGCTTATCTTAAAAATTTGGGAGAAAGGGCACAACTGTTATGGAGGATACATCTCCATTCTGTATACACTAATAATAACTATTAGGTTAGGACCATAAATTACACAAACTAGTATAAGTGATTGGAAACTGGTACAAATCTGTAACAGAACAGCAGTTCAGTGCACATAAACTGCTTTCAATACGGGCCAAAACAGTTTAAGATAAACCAAGATGGATGTAGTTCTTAACTGACTTAACTGATTTGGGTTAAATCAGTTTATTGAACTTCTGTTCAAGATTCTTTCCAGATTCAACTTAACTCTCAGTCCCCTAGCATGCCAGGATGCTTTGCACCCCTCTTCCCTTGCAGGGTGGGTGGGCTAGCCTTCGCCCAATCTATCTGCTTCAGCTGAGTAGGGAGTCATGCTCTAGTGCCCCCAGCTTCTGGCCTGGGCCACTGGAGGCATATGGCTGCAGAATCAAAAATCAATGTCTGAACACTTGCTTATTGGTACAATCCATGCAGCTTAGACTAACCTGTGAAGATTGAACTGATTCAGCCATGAACTTTTTGACCGTCTGTAGTTAGTCTTAGAGAGGAAATGGGTTAAGCTGCTTAATTCTTCTGAATCTATTTCCCCATCTCTGGTAATGATACCTCAGAATTCTCTTGCTATCTTTACTTGAATGATATAATATTTAGTACTTTTGCCTGCAGAAGGTGACTTTAATGCAGGGAGGGGGGAGAAAATGGGGGGAGACTCCCCAAAAAAGAACAACCAAACTAGAAAAGCCCCTAGCTATTTTCTTTGATCACAATCCTATTATAAAGGGTCAGAATATCATTTTTGGTGCAAGGGTTCAGTCCTCCAGGTCCTGAGCATCTGAGAGCCCTAAACACGTCACATTTTTTGGCCCTCAAGCAGAAGCCAATACATTTACATTAATGCAGTATCTCAGGGAAAGCAAGCTTAGACACTCTGTTTCTGACAAACAAAAAGAAAATACAGTCATAAAAGGAAATTAATAAGAGTTTCTGAATTGCATTAAAACTTTGTGATACAACACTTTAGACATTTTAAATATCTTCCTCCACAGTTATCTTGCACTTAAAAGGAGAACTGGATCAATTAATGGGAAACAGTTGAATTTCTTCAAATAGTAGATAGCCTTTGAGTGTCAGAGAAGGTATCTTATGCTTTTGGCAAAGGTTGATGAGTAATATAAATTCGTTGTGTGTTGAACATGAGGATCAAACTAAAATTAACCCTGCTCTTGGACTGAAGGTAGCTAACTTGACACTGTGATCCATTATGCTAAAGAGAAATGTTTCTGTCTAAACCCAGAGGTAAACTGCACAGACAAGAAGTCATTGAAATGAATTATGTGGCCAATCTTGTAAGGCCTAGGTCAGTAACAGAGATATCTCTCTATTTCTCTTCTTCCACCTCCTAAGTACATTTAGCCTTTAAACTATTAGACTTCCCTGGGCCCTTTTTTAAAATGTCACCTGCTCTACAAATTCCAGCATTTTGTATTTTTAGATGCTGGGGTCAGGATGAGTGCAAAAATAATGACATTTCTGCCCTTACAAGTAATTCCTTCATTTTATTGCTTGCAGGAATGAAACACAATATGGATCGAAGAATGCCTTCTGTCCATTTTAACCTCCTGTGTTCTGAGACGGAATTTATGGGAAAATTGAGCATCTTCCTCAGCCCCTGGCATAAGAATTAGATACCCTATATCTCCTTTACAAATCTCTCCATCTGTCCCTTGCTGCCCAGTTTTTAGTATAATTTTACTGTGGTGGTACTAGAGTGTATTCTAACCCTGGTTTAGAGGTTACCTTTATTAACAAGTTAACACAAAATATATAAGGCTATCAGTGTCGGCCTTCTCACTGGGACTGGTGGTTTTTGGGCATTTATTTACTAGGACCTTTTATTTCTGAGGCTACTATCACGCCCTACCAAAGCTCATGACATCTGCTTAACCAACCCTCCCCCTCCCCTTTGATTTGATACTAAAACTCTTATTTTGTCAATAATAATTTTCTATACTATTTGTTTCCTTTGGGGGAAAACCAGAAATGCTTGCTCAAAAAACAAAGATAACTCCTATTTCTTCATTGCTCCCTGGGTCCCAATCACTCTGAACCTACTTTAGTGGAGAAAGTCAGGGGCAGCCTCATTATTTCTCAGACTAACAGCTCCATTCCTAAACTTTGAGAAGCAGAAATTTCACTTAAATTTTTCCTCAATTTCAAGAATGATTCCTGATTTCAATGTTACTTCACATTTTAGGCATGGGGAATCTCTCTCAAATTTGCTGAATGTTTGCAAGAAGAAGACATTTTTAAAATGCAGCCACTGTACATGACCATTAAAGACTAGGGTTGGCCACACCTTGGGCATGTCCAGACAAGCCATGCACATGCATTTTTCTCCAGTGACAAATAGCAATGGCACATAGTTGTACTGATGCTATTTGTCCTTCCTGCACATGTGGATCTGGTGCATGGCACGTCGCCCCGGGTGGGGTAGGGGAAGCTTACCTGGGATCTCGGGGGGCCTCCTTGGGTTCCAGCAACAGTGATCCAGAGTGTGGTTCCAGCTGGCCAGGCTCCGGTTTCAGGCAGCGTATGCTGCCACCATGTGCACTTTTTTCTCTCTGTGTCAAGAACCCCCACCATGCTGCAAATTAACAGCGTAGTGAATGTGTGCATGTGCAGTGCATGCTCATCTGAATACGCCCCCTCAGTGTAAAGGATGGTTTCTTAGTGTGACCGTCATTCAGAAATGAACACAGTGTGGTATAATTAGAAATCAGGAGCTCTGGATTCTATTCCCAGCCTTGCCACTGATCTACCCTTTAACTTTGAGTACGTGTCTCTATTTCCCCTCTGTGAAGTAGCAAAGAATAATTCTTACTTGTCCTTAAATGCAAAGAGACTTAGTGGTGCAGTATAAATGCCCTTTTGCACTCAGTTGCTAAATACTTGTAGCATTTTTCCCTTTATTAGCTTCTAATAATATTTTCTTTCTCTTTCCTTCACATGGGTAAAGGTTATTTCTAAAAGACAGAGGCAAATCTGATAAAAAGAAAAGACATCCTCTTAGAGAGCTACTCAGAAAGAATGCACTAGACTTCCACTACTGGAGAAGACATTTAAAAAAAAAGATATAATTTACAATAAAGCTGTCTAGCAATTGTTAGCCTGGTCTAGCTTTCTACAAGGGTATATATCCAAATGTGGTGGTGCAATAAAGAAAAACGTATTTTTGTTATTAAGATTTTTTAGCTTTTCCCCATTTTTGTAAGGCAGCACCACCACAAATGATAACTATGCCAAGGAAAGATAATATTTTAAATGAATTTCTATGCAATCAATGATGATTCATACTTTTTCATCACTTTTATTAGTATTTTAAAACATTAATAAAAAATACATCTAGCTAATAAGACCTTTAAACCCTACATAAAACACTCCACTCAGCAAAAAATTTCAAACCGCTCATTATCACTTCAGCATTTGTCAAAAACAGGACTTAAAAATAGAAATGAAGGAAAATTACATGTTGATCTATATTTAGTGTAATCAGGCTTTTGAATGAAATTTTGAGCCCCGTATTTTCATAATTGTGTATGCAACTGATTTAAAATTTACAGCAGGAAAGTTTTCCTTGTGGGGTGGGAGATTGATTATTGAGTCAACATTTGGAGTCTCTTGTTTTGTTTTAACATTACTGGAAAGCATATGTGTCAACCAGGATGGGTGTTTTTTAGGTCAACAATTAGAACTAATAAATAAATATGTATAGTTTGCAGCCATTTGATTTTTCATGATCAGCATCTATCTGGGAATTCAGATGCTAGTTCAAATGGTTTTATTATATATTTTTTTCAACAAAAGTGGATTCACCGTTATGAAAGAAATCTACTGTGGAATTAGACCTAACTGATTAGGTCTTATATGAGCTGACATACTCTCCTAGGTTTTCAAATGCAAGACTTTCTCACTATAAATGGCATGTATAAGCAAAATAATACAAGCATCAAAATGGAGGCAGTGATGAGATTTATGATAAGAATTTAAACACAAAGTTGACATTTTTTTTTTAAAAACTGAAAACACTTTAAAAACTGAAAAATACACTTTTCTTGTCCTTAACATTTGGCTTTTTTAGGACAAATGTTCTGTTAATATCAGAGGTGTACTTGGTAGCCATGTTGGTCTGAGACAAAAAGACATACAAAAAACTAGAACGCTTGGTTCCAAAACGATACCTTTTCCAGAAGGTATCATTTTGGAACCAAGAGTTCTAGTTTTTTGTATGTCTGTTAATATCAAAGTATTTTGCTTTTAGCCTTGAACATATATTTTCTGTAAAATTATGAGAAGAATAATTCCTTCTCTCCCTCACTCAGACTCACACATAGACACAATACATATTTAGGTAAAGTTACTGTTCCAGGTGATCCTCAGCATGTTGCTGCATACATATAACGTTTTAGAGCTTCTGGGAAACTCATTATGTAGCTGCACTTCAACACTGTTCTGTCAGAGCTTGTAAAGCAATGCAAGCCAGAAAGATTCGCAAATCTTGCGAGTTCAGTACAGTCCAATTTCTTTAGAAAGACAACTATTCGGCTGTTTTCCCATCCAAGCAAAACTGTCACTTGTCAATCGCCATGACCTCTGAATAAAATGAAGGCTGGATCAAAGAAGCATTGCCATTTGCCATAGTTTAAAGTGGAGATTTAGTGTTTTTTTCTCTTTTGAAAGATTTTTCAGAGCCCAATATTGATTTGCAAGTTTAAGAGACTTCAGTAGAACCAGGCTGTGAGTAGACTCCTAACTTCCTTGTCCTTTCACAATTCTTACTGAAGTTAACAATTATTTTTAAAAGGCTGCTGACTTTTGCAAATTTAACAGGAAGCACCTTAAGTCGTATTTTGCAGAGCGGTTGAACGTTTGTATCTTGCATTGGTTGCAGCTGACATTATGGGTGCTTCTGGAAGATCTTGCCTGTGGTGGCTTATCCAAGGTCACCCTACAGGTGAGTGGCAGTAATAGAATTCAGGTCACCTGATTGTCAACATGGTACTCTAGCCACTATGCCATATTATTTCTGAATGATTCCTGACTAAAAAAATACCCCCCCAACTTGATTATAGAACCATGTTTCCTGTCTTTGCCTGACAACGAGACAACATAATAGACCCAACAAACTTACTTTAATTATATTTTAAGAAGGGTTCCTTTTGTTGGAGACATGGAGCACAACAACAGCAGCTCTTGTGCTGCATAACTCTTCCTTGGGCTAGTTGTCCATCAAGCATGGACAAAAAATAGTTTTCAACTGACTATAAGATTAATATTTTTTTCATTCTAGACTAAGCAAAGGAGATCCAGGCTGAGTTTCATACTAAAAATTAGGCATTTTTACTATAGGTATATTACATTTTTTCTTCCAGCTTTCTTTAAAAGCCACCTGAAGCAGTGTCTAATAGTCAAAAATTGAAAATAGGCCAAAGGATAGGTATCTGGGAAAATCGCATGTGAAACTGGAATCCTAACACAAACATGCCTAAGGTATGTCAAAAGTTTGAGCCCAGTCAAGGAGGCAGTCGTATGTATGGCAGTAATATATATGACATCTCCACAGTATCAGCAACTCTTTCTCTGGATTTTTCGCCTGCCTAGTGTATCTAGATCATGGTTGCCTAGATTAGGGGCTGGGAAGAGGTAAGAACCCAGAGTGATCTATATATGGACACCACTTTAATGACTCAGCAAAGTCTATAACAAGTCCCTTGAAAACTAGATGAAAGCATTCACTTTTGCCATCAAAATTAAAACTGGAAACTGGGTTGGGTTAGAATTACAATGACCAAAACATGTTAAAAAAGAAAGAATCTGAATTGAAATAACCATATTTTTTTTAAAAAAGGAGTTCTCTGTTATCTTCCAAAGTCTTTGTCTGATTTACTTCAAACACTTTCTCCATGCCTAATCTATTTTGATAGATTAGATATGCTATCATAGCCATGAAAATTCAAATATACTAGTTTAGCTGTGGATTGGGCTTGGGGAAATTGATATATGCCAAAACTGGATTCATAACATTGGCTTTAATGGCATGAAAATACTACAAAGAAGGATCCAGGAGTCTTGGTAGATCAAAGACTCAATACAAATCTGCAGTGTGATGTAGCTGCAGAAAAGGCAAATGCAGTTTTGGGCTGCATTAGTTGAAACATCGGGTGTTGGCTGCCACTGAGACTGGGGATTTTGCTTGAGGTGTGCCAATGCTCCTTCTGGACTTAGGTCTGGTTAGAAGGTTTTACGTCTCTGCTCAGTGCTAAACTGATCACCATCTTTGGGGTCAGGAAGTAGTTTTACTTTATGGTCAGATCAGTGCAGATTGTTGGAGCTTTTGCTTTTCTCTGTAATGTGAGTGTGGTCCTCTTTCTTGGATCTCTTGACCATATATTTTTTTTAAAACAGCAGCAGTAGGACATTGGCTGCCATTGTTCCCCTGTTTTGCTTGTTGCAGGTCAGGGTATCATTCCTTGTCCTTGTGTCACGGTTTTCTGTGTTGTTTTACTAACAGTTTAGATAATGGATATGTATAGGATGGTTTATTAGGGATGGCCCTAACTCTGACAGGGAATTGGTCTAGATAACCTCTGGAAGTTTCTTCTAGCCCTGATTTTCTATGATTTTGTGATACTGGTAAACAGAATCATACCATAGATCAGCTTGTTCTGTACTTCTAGGTTGCTTTTCCAGATACAGAAAGTTTTTGCTTCCTTTTCTCTGACCCATTTCTCAGCAGGGAATTCCTTCTTCAGTCATTATCTTTTCAGAAATTTCCATCTCCAAGATTTCTCTGTTTAGGGAACTTCTCATTACAACCTTCACTTTTCTTGCACGTGTTCTCGCTCAGCCCCATACCTTAAGGGAAAAGGTACTTGAGTTTTAGGAATCTCTGACTTGTGTATTTATTTAAGTTGCCCCAGGTGGAAGATTAAGGATAATTATTTATTTCTTGTGAATGTATTGGCTTTGGCTAAGACAAACAGTTATTTTAAAGTGTTCATCTGCTTATAATGTCTCCTGTTCGTTAGTGAAAGCGCTAATTCAGCAGGCATTTTTAAACTATGTGTTCCCCTTAGGAGGAATGTCATGCTTTTAAATGACAGTTTCCTCCACATAAATTGAGGTCAAATTATCTACCTACATAAATAAATGAATAGCAGGGTGACTGGAAACAGCCAAAGAACTTGCTTATATATAGAGGGGGAAACACACATACATTAACTTTGCATTGCACCGTATCAGATAATTAGTTATCATCTAATGCAGTATGTACCATCCCCATAAATCACTCAATATGACATAGATGCAAAGAGCATTCATTCTTCTCTTCGAGCAGAATGCAATCATGCCTTAATACTGCCTTAAAAACCGGTGAGGAGTCATATCCAATAACTATCCCAATTATCTTTCAGCACAATTTTTTCCACCTGCAAGGAATGATTATGTGTCAGTTATGATGATAAAGTCCTTAAAGAGATGTTGATGCCTCATGGAAAAATTTGAAAGACATATTGTTTGGAGACAGTTCTGCTTAAAGACTGTATCATATATCTAATGTATTTCTTCTCCCTTATTTTTATTACTAAGGACATATGAATAAAAAGTACAAAACTGGCACTCATGAGATATGCGTTCTATTCTTGCTGTGAAATAGACTTCATGTATGACCTTGGGGCAAGTTGCTTAACTGCTCTGTCCTTGTTATCTTTATATGTACAGTGGTATAAATATACTGTGAGACTGAGTTGTAATTCATTAATGTTTACAACGTGGCTTCATATTTATTGTCTTTTATTCTAATAATAGTAATATTTTTAGATAGTTGCTAGAGACATATTCCTAAGTGAGGACTTCATTATGTGAGGTGCTGTGCAATAACTTGTAGAAGATGGGCCATATCCTGAAGAGTTGATAATCTGGATCGGTAGGGGGCCAACCTTTTTGGCAGATGTGCCACAAATTAGCTCTAGACCCTCCCCAGATGCCACTTTGATCCCCTTCCCTTTCTAAATCTGCTGCTCTGCTTTCTTCTTCTCTACCTATGCTCCCTGTCCGATACATGTCTCTGCTTTCTGCTTCTTTCCTTGTGCTCCCTACCTGGTTTGCTGTATTGATCTCTGTTTCCTGCCCTATCTGCTGCTGTACTACTTTGTCCCCTCCCTGATCTGATGCGTGCCTCACACAGAGGTTGCCTATGCCATTTGTAGCACCTTTGCTGCAAGCTGGCCATCCTAATCTAGGTAGAAAAGACAGGGCAGATCTAGGATTTTGAAAAGTGGGTACAGATGGTGTGGTGCATCATCACATATAAAACAACACATATTTTTTATCAAGTTAAAAATAACCTAGAATATTACAATTATGCTAGGAACCTAGAGCTATTTAATTGAGTTTAAGACTGCAGCAAAAGCAAATATAAATTTATTAGAATATGTACTCATTTGCTATATTACACATTGGATACATCTACACATGAACATTTACTGCATACTAACTGAAATGACGTGTACTCTTATACTGCTCAGAAAGTATGGCAACTTACACCAACTTGAATGTAAATTTGATACCTGCATCATGCAGGTATGATTAGTTAATGTGCAGTAATCATAGAAATCATAGAAAATTAGGGTTGGAAGGGACCTCAGGAGTCCAACTGCCTGCTCAAGGCAGGACCATTCCCAACTAGATTTCCCATAGATTTCATAGACATTAGGGCCAGAAGGGACCTCACAAGATCATTGAATCCAGCCCCCTGCCCAAAGGTCAGGAAGTCAGCAGGGGTCAGATGACCCCAGCAAAGTGAGCATTCAGGTGTTCCTTGAATATATCCAGTGTGGGTGCTTGCCCCACTTCTGGGGGGAGTCTATTGCAGACTCTGGAGACTTGGATGGTAAAGACGTTTTTCCTTATGTCCTCTAAACAGTCTTCCAGCAGTTTGTGACTGTTAGACCTTATCTTCCCTTGGGGTGCCCTGGTCAACAGACATTCTCCCAGTTCCTGATATGCACCCCTTATATACTTATAGGCTGCCACCAAATCCCCCCAAGTCTTTTCTCCAGGCTGAATAGTCCCATACTTCTCAGCCTCTCCTCATAAGGCCTGATCTCTTGACCTCTAATCATGTGCGTGGCTCTCCTTTGAACTTTCTCAATCTTCTCCACATCCTTTCTTAAGTGTGGAGCCCAGAATTGGATACCGTACTCCAGCTGTGGCCTCATCAAGGCTGAGGAAAGTGGGAGGATGACTTCCTGGGTCTTGCTTGAGATGCATTGGTAGATGCAAGCCAGAGTTTTATTTGCTTTGCTGGCTGTGGCTTTGCATTGGTGGCTCATGTTCATCTTGTGGTCAACCATGACCCCCAAGTCTCATTTGGCTGTGGTGCTAGTGAGTATAGCACTGCCAAGCCTATAAGTATGATGAGGATTCTTTCTCCCGAGGTGGGAACCACTTGGATTTCTCTGTGTTGAATGTCATCAGGTTTTGATCTGCCCACCTTGCAAGCCTGTCTGGGTCAGCCTGAATCCCCAGCCTATTCTCTAGTGTCACCGCACTTCCCCATAATTTGGTGTCATCTGAAAACTTGGCCAGTCTGCTTCTGACACCTGAATCCAGATAATTTATGAATATATATTGAAGAGTATTGGTCTAAGTACTGAACCCTAGGGGAGGCCACTGGTTACCATGTGCCATGTTGTCTTGGTTCCAACGAATATCACTCTCTGGATCTGACCATGGAGCCAGTTCCCCAGCCATCAGACCACGAGGTTGTTGAGGCCTCAGTTCCCCAATTTTACCAGGAGGACATCATGGAAGACCAAGTCAAAAAGTTTTTTGAAATCCAGGTATATGACATCAACCTCTTCTCCCTTGTCCAGGTGACACATCACCTGGTCATAGAAGGAAATGAGGTTGGTCAAGTAAGACCAACACACAATGAAACCATGTTGGCTAGCAGTCAGGACATTGCCTTCCATTAGCCTGTTGTTGATGGCTTGTTTGATAATTTTTTCCAAGATCTTTCCAGGGATTGAGGTCAAACTGATTAGCCTATAGTTTCCTGGATCTTCCTTCATTCCATTCTTGAATATAGGCACCACATTGGCCCTCTTCCAATCTTCTGGAACCTCTCCAGAGCACCATGAGTTCTCAAATATCCTCACCACTGATTGTGCTATGATATCAGGCAATTCTTTTAGCGCTCTTGGGTGCATTCTGTCTGGGCCAGCTGACTTGTGGATGTCCAGCCTCTCAAGCCTCTCAATCTGCTCTCAAGAGTAGATTCAGGCTAGGTATCAGGAGGCACTACACAGTCAGGGCGGCTAGGAGCTGGAACCAACTTCCAAGAGAAGTGGTACTCGCTCCTATCCTGGGGGTCTTCAAAAAGAGGCTAGATAATCACCTTGCTGAGGTTGTTTAACCCCAGCATTCTTTCCTGCCCATGGCAGGGAGTCGGACTTGATGATCTACTCAGGTCCCTTCCGACCCTACCAACTATGAAACTATGAAGGTGTAGATGCCAGCCTATTCCCACTTACTGTGCTGTAATTTACTGGGCAGTAAATTTAAGCCAGCACAAATACACATGTAGACATGCCCCTATGTGCAAAAAGACATCAAACTAGGCAACAATAATCAAAATATATTGTTTTATTAGCTCTGCTGTCATTAGAATTAAATGGACATCTCTTTTTCAGAGTCATAAGAGGAAATCTAGCCTTCTTGAGCATCTTGAAAGTATATCCAGTGCTTCACTGAAAGTTATTTTTATACCGGAGTTAATGTTTTTAGTTGAAGTTAAAAAAGTCTATAGGTATGAAATAGAAACTATGTTCCCCAGATCAGCTAACATTAGAATTGCAGAAGAAAGGTAGTCTGATTAATTGAACATCAACACCATTAAAAAGGAGAGGTGGTCACTAACATCTGTACAATGAAGAAGGAATCAAGATTATAAAGAGCTAGGAAGTCAATTGATTATGTTACTGCTTCCTCAATAGAAATGCTGCTGCTTCTGTTAGGTATTTGGTTTTAAACTTTGTATGGACCAGGAGTCAAAGGGGGCTGCAACTGAACCACTGCACAACCCATGGGTCCACCATTGTTTCCCTGATAGCTACTCCCACATATATCTCAAAATTTTACTCTTTGATTTATAAAACGCTGTTAAAATTAATTAAAAATCTCCTTTCTTTATATCCTCATTTAAAAGATTACTGTGGTAATGGGTGGTCAGCAAACCTGTTTAGATAAAAGAAAAAACTGGCTTCAGTTTTTTCTTAAAACCAAAAGAGAACTAGAGCTGAATCTATGCCGAGGTTTAAAAAAATGCATTTTATTTTCTTGGATTTGTCTTAGATTAAATGATCCAGAAGTCAGGGTTTTTGTCCACCTATTTCTATGTGCAAAGCATAATGAGGAATAAAAAATATTGTTTCAGGTAACAGCAGAAGCTAAAAAACCACAACAAAAAATTTGGAACTTTGGCATTCCTACAATTAGTTTCTAAAAAGCACATTTAGAAATGCAACTTCATGTAGCGTATATATCAGTGTAACAGTTGAACACCTAGAGAACCTATTGACTTCTATGTGACTTGAAGGTGCCCACACACTTCTAAACTGAAGGTCATTTTTATTTATATGTCTACCTATTGTATTTAGAGGCTTAAGGTTAGGCAACCAGGTTGGAGAATTCTGGCCGGAAATACTTCAGGAAAGCTTGTTATGATGAGATTTACAGTTCAATTAACAGACTATAAAGGTTTGCGTAATCACTTGAACTTTTACTCACATCTTTGAACTGAATTAGCCTTTGAACATTTTCAGGTTTATCCATCCCTCATTTTAATTTACCATGCTCTGAAATCTGGCTGCCCTGGTGCACAATGTATTTTTTAATGGTTTTAATAACTTCCTTTACATGTGACAAGCAGTATCTAGAGTGAGTTAGAGGTAGCATGTCAGCCTGAATTGTCTGCTTTAATGTTAAATTTCCTTGCTTTTGTGGATTTAAATCAGATTCTTAATGCTACTTGAAATCTCTTTTTTTTTTTTTTT
>JAGPOW010003648.1:3767843-3788855 GCA_030014935.1 Caiman crocodilus
AGGTACTTGGCTGGGGTCCTGTGACCCTGGCACTCGTTCCTGTCATTGGCGGGGGGTCAGACTAGATGGCCTGCTCTAGGCCCCTTCTGACCCTAGATATTATGATACTAAGTCTCTGAATTTTGTGAAGATAGATACCCTCCTGCACAGGCAACTGGTAGGGAGGGCATGGGGGGCACGTGCCCCTCCCCCTGAGATTGGCTTCTGACTCAGCACTGCTCAGGATGGGGCAGTTTTTTTGCTGCACTGGCCTGTGACATGTTTTTTTTTGGGGGGGTGGAGGGGCACTAAGCCATAGTGCAGGCATATAGGAGTGGATATGGAGCTTTTGGCCCACCCACAAATTTTGCCCTCCCACACTCAGAAGGCACTAGTCACCCCTGTCCCTCCTGGAAGGAATATAGTAACTTCTTCTACATCCCTCCCTCTCTCCACAAGAAGATCTGTCTCTCCAGGATTTAGCTTCTGTCAGTTGATCTTCTAATACAGTAATTCTCAAATAAGGCACCACAGCTTAGGGTGCCTTGAAATCCTTTCAAGAGTACTATGGAGTGCTACGCAATGTTAGCATTGTTAGGTGTACAAGATAAACCCAGGTTTCAAATAGGAATCCAGAGTATTAAAACATTTTGAAATGTGGTGGTCTTTCTGAATTCTTTGTAACAAAAAATTGTTCTATTATTCTATAGTTAACAAATGAGTGAAAACCAAGAGCTGGCATTTTCCAAGTGGTGCTTTGAATTTAACAAAAGATTCCTTAAATCTTAAAAGGTTGAGAATCACTGATCTAATAGCTGTTCTCAGCTAAATGCTAGCAACCAATACTACCATGCATAACAAGACTATTAAATGTTAAGAATTACACTGATGCAGTTTACTATTGCTTGAAACTGGGATGGTCCAGTGGTATAATTTAAGATGCTTTAAATTAGGATAACTTAGGCTGCTAAATTAACTAAAGCATCCTAAGTTACCTTAATTTAGAGTATCCTAAATTATGCCACTGGGCCATCCCAGTTGGGTGAACCTAGTTCAGACTCATAAGCCTCTCTGT
Source organism: Caiman crocodilus (assembly GCA_030014935.1). Lineage (NCBI taxonomy): Eukaryota > Metazoa > Chordata > Crocodylia > Alligatoridae > Caiman > Caiman crocodilus. The sequence goes on from JAGPOW010003648.1 coordinate 3,768,898, forward strand.
GTCATTGCTGGTGTATTTGCAAGACTAGCTTAGATATTCAGAAAATAATTTAGAGCAATAATAATCAAGTATGAAAACCACAATAAACATCAGCCTTTTTCCTGTTTACCTCCATATGAAAAAAAGTTGAGAAAGAAAGCAAGTCACATTTTAGGAGACGAGTCATTTGCAATGCAGTAGGTGCCATCAACCATGAAGGTAGGCCTGAAGTAGAAAAAAAGGTAGCCTGTTAAATCCTCTTTGTTGTATAAAGTATTCCAACAAAATGTAGCCCAGTGGGAGGTAGGGGATTGTTATGCTAGAAGCTGGACCAAGGTGATTTCTTTTCCTTTTATTTACCTTTTTTTTTTCTAGTGATAGGCCCCAGATCTGCCCATGAAGGAGCGTTTATACTGTTTGGGCATGCAATTATATGAAAAGTTGAATGGGGCAAACAACCTCAACCAGTACAAATTGCTTGGCTCTACCTCCTTTCTCCCTTCCCCACCCCCCACATCTCCCCCATCCTGCCCACAAGGTACTTTTGGTACTGGAAATATGGTAATCCTAGAGCAAGCAGTTACAGACTTTAAGAGTAAAAAATGTTCTAAACCCTACACAGAGCATGGGTGAGCATAACCTTAAACCCACCATGGCATAACAGTAATTGTGCATGCAAAAACCTGTTTGCATGCCCAAATATTTCAGTGGACTAATATATAATTTGCAAACTAAATTGAGAGAGATTATAGAGAGCTTAGCTCTAAAAATAGTTATTTGAAATTGTGAATAAAAAATAGTGGATTTTGCTATTATGAAATTCTTTAAAGTTCACTGAAACTAAGCTTTCAGAAAAAGGACTAGGCAAAGAAAAACAAAAGGGACTGTACGCAGAATGAATTCTGCATTATTGAGCTGATAGTATATTATTAAACATATTTTATATTTTGCTTCAGGTGGAACAGCACTCTTTTGAAAACTATTGCTGTGCAGCTGCTTTTCACTTAACAAAAATGAACATGGATTTATTGGCTCTTTAGGTTTTTTCCCCAGTATTGAGATGTATTTTCAGGTTTGTCTTTTTGAATACTTGCTGCCTCTTGCCCTCAGGACCTCTGAAGCACAGAGATCTTTCAAATGATAGCTAAATAAATGCTGTTTTCTGTTTTTCTGGGCATCTTCATTGTAAACATAATTTGTGGTTTATTGGTGTGAGTTAGGGAGGAGGGGAGTGGGCAATTGTAACTCTCTCTCTTTAAACCACAACTCTTACTTCTATCATACAACTGTGTGTGAAAGCCAATTATGTGGTATAATACTGAGAAACTGCGTTTTATATTTGTAAACCATCATGTCCTATGCACTATATCTTATTTTTATTTCACAGCTAGGCCTCAACTTGTTTTGTACTTGGTATATTAGAAAGAGAATAGAACATATCTTCCTTTTATAGAGAGGGTCTTTTTAATAGAGCTGTCAACAAGCAGCTTAAAAATATGTACTGTTTTAAATTTAAGAAAATGTATTATTTTAAGGAAAAGTGCATTGATTTAGATCACATATTCTTTTAAGGCAGTATTTGCTAATATTAGCAGGCAGTATCTGTCTGATATATTTCTTCCTCCTGATGAAACCTCATATGAAAGTTGGCAAGCCAGATGAGAGGTTATTCTTTTCAGAACAAGTAGTACGGATAAGGCAATTAAATGTTGTTACTAAATTATTTAACATGTGTTTTAGTATATTTTGTTTCCTGAAAGGCTAGATTAATAAACATGCTTGTACTGTATTTACCCAAATCTAAGATGACTTCAGATTTAAGATAACCCCTAATAACTATATTTTACATATAGAAAATTTATCATAATAATAGGCTTATTCTGTCTGTCCAAAGCACTCTGATTTGTTGTCCTGGCAGCCAATCACAATGCTTACTGAAACAACAACCAGAACTGCCTGGGAATGAGCTGGTTGCCCCAGGAAGGCAGCAGATGGATGGCTGGGTATGCTTGGAGCTGGAGCAGGTGGCAGGGGCAGTGCATGGTGCACTGGAACCCCGCCAAGCCTGAGTTTCCCCAAGCACGCCTGGGCTTCCAGCACCCTGTGCACCATCCCACCACCTTCTCCAGATAGGGCCCTTGTACACATGAGGAATATCACTGTAATTTGTTACATAGCAAACTAAAATACATGAGATGTGTTTTAGTTTGCTATGTTACAAAGTCATTTAAATCAAAATACACTGCTGAATGTGTACACTGTTACAAAATTTAACTATAACATGCCACTGAACATGTACACAGTTATGTAATTAAACCACAAAAAGGTCAAACTTCCTCACGCATATGAGGGCCCCTGGTCACATATAGAAGGGTCCTCTTATTCTATGACAATAAACAAGTCACAAAGTCAGACTTCTGACAAAATATGTATTTATATTCCTAAGCATGCATTTATGTAGCCTTGTTGAGGGTTAGAAGTTTTGATTCTCTGTTAAAGTATTTGGTCAAAGGATACAAATTTAATTGTAAATGTTTTGTGGGTTTCAGGTAGTAGATTATAAACGTTATCATTTTCCAGGTATAGAATGTAATTATTGGAAATTCATCCCCCTAACCGCTGAGCTGGAGAGAGCAGTGGTAGAGGGGCAGGCCATGAGGAGACAGGCAGTAGGAGATATGTGGCAGGGAAGCAAAACCCGACCCTGCTCATCTTCCCTTGCTACTTGCCCCCTTGCTACTTGACCCCTCTGTGCCTGTGTCACCCAGCACCTGACCTCCCACACACTGCCTACGCTGTCTCGTGTTTGCCCTGCCTTGTCTGAACAACTCCCATGCCTGCACCTCTGGTGCCTGCCCCCTCCCACCACTTACCTTCTTTCCCAGGCCTCCCTCCTCTCCCTTTCCCAGTGCCATCTCTTACCCTGAATCATGGCTCTGGCCCCAGTCTGATCCATGCACAGAGCACATGCTAGCTCCGGTCCCCACCTGGCCAGGCAGCAGTGGTTGCAATGCTTGCAGCCCTGGCCCCAGCCCTGGCTCCAGACTGGATTGGAGCCAGGGCTGGAGTTGCTGCCACTGCAACCACTGCTGTCTGGCCAGATTGGGGCCAGGAGCCAACCTGTGCTCTGTACCCCAATGCAAAGCTAGATTGGATCTGGGCATAGATATAGTCATGGATGTGAACACAGACACAGAGCTGGGATTGTGACAGCATACATGGCAGTTATGAGTAGCGGGGAAGGCAGGTGAGGGAAGGTTAGAAGCATCGTGGGGCACGGCAGCACAGGGCAGAGGCAAGACCCTCTACTTGAACCAAAATGAAGTTTTGTTTTTTTTTCCCCACCATGTTGCATAAGGGGGAAAAACTTCGTGTTGGTTTTGTGCAAATACTTTCATGGCGTGATACATGTTGGAGTTTACAATGTTGAAGAAAAAAAGAGAGACTTTACAAATAGCTCACCTCTAAAAATGAACTTCCAAAGAATTTCAGAATTCAGCATGGTTTGGAGACATTTCAGAGCTAACATTTTAGTGTGCTTATTAGAAGCAAGCAGTGACATGCAAATCCAGATCATCTTTTTCCAAATATTTTGGGGATTGGGCCACAGTTTTTGATTAAAGCCTGTCTCTTTTTTTAATTTTGCAATACTGATCATTGTAACAAATTCTTAATATAAAACATTTTGCCCCCTTTTTGCCTGTGCAATGTATGTCTGCATTTTTTTTCCAGTGGGAGAAGACTTAAGACAAACATGTACTTAGACTTGAACTCATGAAAAGAAACAGATCCCTCATTTCTCTTGTGAATTTCTCTCTTATTCAAATAGTCTATGCTTTCTAAGGCTCCTATTAAAGGAAACCTAGGTGACTAATTTTTTTTATGATTTTCTTTTCTAAGGTCATCTTATTCTGTGATTGATTATGGATACAAGAATTATAATGCACATCTTTATAAAAAGATGTGGTGATTTAAAATACTAAAACAACTAAGCATTTTAAATGGTGTGTTCTAATTGCAATAACCTCTTTCTTTGTAGCAGGCTCTACTAAGAGATAATTGACCTCTGTGTCTGTTAAGCGCTCTCACATTTGGCTGAGGATGCATAATTCACATCACAGCCAATTACCTTGTGATATAGTCCACAAAGAAGCTTGGCTGTTGGCATATTGCAGCCTGGTGTTTCTTTTTTTTTTTTTCTTATCATGTATTTAAATATCTTCATTTTCAGGTTGCAATATCTTGGCTGTTTAAAAGCTAATTCAGTATGACAGACTGAAGGGAAAACAGATCTCTGCTTCTGTTCCTCCTGCCTCTCCCAAAGAAATGTAAACAGGGCAAAAGACCCCAAAACAAATCCATTAATAAAGACAAACTGTGATTTAGAGTGCAGTTGAAAATAAGTTTGTCTTACATATTGTATTTAGCAAAGCTTATGTACAATGACTTTCAAACTGGATACTGCTTTGTGCATGGTAAGCCATTTTAATAAAAATAATTCCATATTGTTTGTTGTATAATTTTCTATTATTATATCAGTTGCTTTTTTTGCAAAGATTTAAGCAAAAAGAGTGAATCTTTCTTTCATCCTTTAGTTCTTGAAGAATTGTTTCTAATTCCCATCACCTTGGCACCTGGGCAACTTAAATTAAAAGAGTATATTAACAAAATACAACTCCTGTGTGGGGAGAGAATAACAAAAGCTCCATCACCATTATTAAAAAAGAGCCCAGAGGTCAATTAGAAATCTGGGTGATTTAATAGGTTTAAGCATAGACTCTGTCAACTACAGAAATCCATTTGAAGAAGCATAGTTCTTCACCAAGAACACTCAGCTGCTGGGCTTTGGCAACTATATCCCAACAAATGGCAAGCTGACTATTCCCTGATAGGCTTAAATTGAGAGATTATGTGTCTGATAACAAGATCCCAGATGCAAAGGGTCCTAAATTCAACTTAATATTTCACAGTCAATACCTTTCATTTCTGCTTCCAGAAACAGATATGCAGTATGGGAAAGATTATATACACACATCCATTTAAACCACCAACCATAGTCTTTTTACACTATCTTATCTAAGCTGCCTCTAATTGCTGCCGTTCCTATCATTTCATATCTACTGGCAAAACAGAGAGACCACAGAACTGAAGTTTGAAAAAGAAGGAGGTTCAGATGCTGAGCCTTATATTTTCTGGATGGTAAAAGCAATAAAATCCCTTACTATTAACACACAGATTTGCTGCATCACTATGATAAGAAGAATTTGAATTAGAGGCTAAACTATGCAATAACACAACTAACAAAAGGAAGTTATTTTTCACACAGTGGGTGCATCTACACATGCATTTTACTGTGGATTAGACTAATTAGCTCCATAGTAAAGCATCATAGTCTATACGTGCGCCACTAGTAGGGTGCAATAAACTAATTAACTTCACTGTACGGTTGTACTGCTGGGGACAGTACTATCTTACGGTAGAGTCATTAAGGATGATCAAACACCCATGTAGACGGTGACTGCTAGGTGCAAATGGCTCCAGTCAGTTTAGTCAGCCAGGAGCCAGACACCCAGCTCCTGCCAGCCCCTCTGTCACCCGATTCTGCCACCTGGAGCCAGGAGATTCTCCATCCTGGCTCAAATTGCTGCTGTCCTAGGCACATATGTAGACACTGCACCCAGGAGTATTGTACTCTGGCTCAAATGACTGCAGAGTCTATTGTGTTGCATTAATTGCATGTGTAGATGCACTCAGTGGTACTTAAAGTATGGAACTTATTGCCATCAGATAATGTGGAATCTGACGGTTTAGCTATTTCAAAAAGGGATTGGACAAATTCTTGGAGAAATGGGGCAGCAGTGGTTATTGAGCAGGTGAGGTAGGGATACAGGCTCTGCATCAGAACTTCTTAAACCTTAAAGTTGGAGGCTGCAAGTGAGAGAGAACAGTGGGAAAAACCCCTGGTTTTACTCAGTTCACTCTCTCTTTCAGCATCTACTCTCTGCTACTGTGTGATGCAGGATATTGGGCAAGATGGACCTATGGTCTGACTTAGTAAATGGCAGGTCTTATATTCTTATCTTCTTATGTACAGCCAGTGTAAAGAAACTGTTGCTTAGCACCAGACACATCAGAATTTACCACCCAGTTTCTTACTTTCTGTATCCTAGTAAATGCGAAGCAAAAGTAGTCAGCAGTGTCACCTCCTCAGTCTGTATCACACTACTGAAATAGGATTGGTTCTCCCAATAAATGGCATGCTGTACATACTCATCCTTTTGTACAGTTGTACAGTACAGACCTTTCAGTAGCATCTGATAGTGTTAACCACCAACTACTATTATTTGTTTCTCAAAGCTGCAAGTACAAATGAAAACTTTTCTGAACAGCTCATTATTTTCCTTTTAGACTGACTCCAAAGGTTTGTTATGGGTAACCCTTCCTCCACCTGCAGAATCCCTCACAATACTATCACACACCTATGGAAGATTGTTAGAAGAGTTGGTAAGACATCATAGGCTGAAATGTTAATAGTACGTAGGACATATCCAATCCTACAATCTCTTTGTCCTTAAAATATGAATACCACCATCTCCAGCTTCCTTTGATGATTGGCTGAAATAGTCACTTAAATACAGGTAAGCTAGAGGCTGTGCATGTAAGAAGACTTAGTTCCTTTATAACATGCCCCATCTTTGAGAACTTTTCTTTGCAGCTTGTTAAATTGACCTGCAGCCTATTTTTAGAATTCAAAATGTATTGGATTCTCCAATAACCATGGCAAAAAAAAGACCACCTCTCTCTGCAACTGACCAGGAAAATACATCCAACAAGATCATGCAATGAACAGTATGACCTCTTGGCTTGATTATTTCAATTGTCTATATTTAGAAATGAAACCACACAATATGGAATAGTTCCAACTACAGCAGCTTGCCTGCTGAACAATACATGGCACTGTGAACACTTCATGATTGTACTCTGCTCTCTGTATTGGCTCCTTTCTGAACCTAGAATATGAAGTCTCTGCCCTAATATTCAAAACCCACTAGATACCCAAGAGATTAGCTTTTCACCACTAACACAATCTTTCATGAATTCTACTGCATTCTACTGATAATAGGAAACTATGCACCAATTTGAAGAAGATGAAGGGTGCATGAGGCAAGGATACTGTTTTACCTTAAAGATGTTGCATTAGGGGTGAATAATAGCACAGTTTCTGGCTAAAGTATGCAATAGTACAACCAGTGCTAAAGATCTTGATGCAGAAACTAGCTTACAGCTCAGACCTCTTTTCCCCCCTTTCTCTGTATTGAGATAAATGTGATCATGGAATATCAACATGACAGGTGGAGAAAATTTGGATTTTCATCAAACTCTCAATTAGCTACATTCAGAAGTGTTTGGAAGCTGGGTTTGAGTGAAGTGCACCATTTAAGGAACAAGTTTGGCTAAAGAGCTAGGAAAGAACTTCGATTTTGGAAAGATTTATTTATTCCGGTCTTTAATGTACATGGACTTTAAGAAAATATTCATGGCTATCCCTAGCTTTTACAGTCTCAAGTCTGGTGCTTTATTTCTTTCCCCTTTTGTAAAAAACACATATGGGGAAATTGTAGATGTATTTTTAATTTAAATAAAGCCTATTAGATTAATAGTTATAATGAAACTTGCATGCATTTCTTTTGGTAAAGGCTTCAGTTCTGCTACTGTAAACAGGTCAACTTTTCTGTGTTTCTTCAGTGAAGCACATTTCCAAAAAACTCAGTCTTTTCAAATACGTTCTTAAATTCTGATATATGTTTATGGGCTTCAGCTAGAGAAGCTGCAGCTGATGGCGGTGAGGGATATTAAAAATTATAGGACCCACCTAATATGTGTTGCCCGTCCTTTGGAAAGCATCTGGAGCACAAAATGCACTTACACCCACCTCTGAAGGTAAATCCTTCATGGAGGTTCACGTGAAGATCATGTTGGGTTGGCTGGAGTTTCTCATTCCCTGCTTGGCCATTTGTTATTCACTAAAGCTGTGTCCAGCAAGATGCCTGAGAAAAAGCATCCTTTCTTAGTGCTTTCAACTTTAAGCTTAAGTCTTCTCAGATCATCTTCCATTGATGATGCCCTGAGAATCTAATTTCTAACTCACACGCACACTTGCAAGGAAAAGCAGGAGAAAAAAAACCCTTTTAAATGAACAGAGCTACTAAGAATATGGAAGATGGAAAAAGAAAAAATCCAATATGGTGCTCACTAATTAAATTACTTCATTAGCTCACAATGGATCTAGGATTAGTTTCCAAAATACACTTGCCTATTACATATTGTTTTTCATCTGCAGAACTCGGTTGCTCAGAAAGAGGAGGTGAGTTGTACTGTGGGGAATTTGCATTAGCAATCCAACATGCTATTCATATAACTACATTTATCTGTGTAAACGCTACTTATTCACTTGAAGAGGAGTAAGCCTAAATAACTTAGGAATTTAAATCCCCTTTTAAAAGATAACTTGGGCACTTAGGCTTCTATGTCCAGGTGACTTTCACTAGAACTTAGGCTCCTAAATATGAAGTCATTTTTTTATAGTAGTTTTATAGTTCACCAGAATTGTGGTTGTTCATATCCAATGAGGATAGAAACTCATGGGCTTATATTGCAACAAGAGAGATTCAAGTTAGCCATTAGAAAAAAAACAACAAACCTTTCTAACTGTAAGGATAGATAACCTCTAGGATAGATTATCTAGGGAGACTGTGAAAACTCCATCAGTAGACATTTTTAGGTGTTTAGACAAAGATCTGTCAGGAATGTTTTTAGTGTAGTTGCTGCAGCTTTAGGGCAGGCAGTTGGACTAGTTGACCTCTTGAGATCTATTCTATCTGTTTTTTTCTATGATTCCATGATTCTGGGAAAATGAAAAATATCATGTTTCTCACTAAGCTAGTAATATCCTCTGAAATTTCATTTATATTGTAGAGAAAAGTCCAGTAGATGGTGTGCTCGCTAAATTGCTCATAATGCTTCTTCATAAAATTGATGGCAGTGCCCACAATGATACTGAAAAATTTGATTGAAAAATTGTCCTTAAGACCTTGAGGAATCTTGTCTGCATCTTTATTAGCCAACTCTTTTACACAGTATATGTGTTCTTGGTTGACATGTAACCTCGAACCCTTGTTCTACTACAGTTTTTTTCCTGCCTGCTTTGTGGTTATCTGTGCCTCAGTGAACACTCTTATGATAATACTCAAGGTTAATGTGCATAATAATTCAAGTAGTTTGAATGCTGTAACAGTTCTAATGCAAACATCCAGGGCTGTATAAGTAGGGTCTTTTAGAAGAATGTATAATACTATATTGAAACCAGTGGGAAATGTGAGTCCAAATTTTGTAACTTCAAGGTAGACAGAAGCATTTCTCTTGTGTGAGTACAATAAGTATACAGTGCATATCTGAGATATAATTTGAGATGACTTCTACTTTTTTATCTTGCTTGTGCAGTATTCTCAGCATGTTTACTGAAGTTTTTCTAATGTGCCAGACAATGTCAGTGACTGTCCATCACAGAGCATTAGATAAAGACTTATGATATGCATACGGAACAGACAACAGCCAGACTGAGGTTCAGTATGCAAACCATTAAATATCAGTGTATCTTCTCTTTATATATTTGCACCATTCTCTAATTTTTTCCTATATGTTATTGAGTCTACATTAATATTTTTTCTGCAACATTCATAAAAGTAAGGAACTATTGTCTGATGGTTGTCTATTGTCAGTGCAAATGCCAATTCACCAAGTGTGGAGATTTCCTACCAATAGAATAAGTTAAAGAACCATGTGGTATCTAGTAATGATCCCAAAGTTATCAATTAATCATTGATTCTTTATCCTAGGTAATGAGATATTGGCAACATTTTCAAACTTAATTATTTAAAATTGGGAATTTAAATAAAAGGTTTGTGAAATATTCAAGGGTACTATACACTCATAAATCCTAATTCAGTCATTTAAGGACATGAGAGCTGCAGATAGCCAGCAACCCTTTTATTTAGTCACCTAAAATAGTCATTCAGATGTCTAACCTGGACATCCAAGTTTCAAAATAAGGCTCAAGTGCTTCAACCTAGGAAGCAAAATTCATCTAAGAAAAAAAAAGGCATGCTGATAGGACAAATAGATATTTAAACAGCAGAGAGATATGGTAAGAAAGAAGATATAAGAAAATGGTAAAAGATTTATCATTTTTAAATAGTGTATTTTTATAGTTCATTTCCTCAACAAGATAAAATCTATAAAAAAAAAAATCTACAAGGAAGTGTAGCATTTCATTAATGTATCAGAATTACCCTTCAGCAATTTCTTGCTGGTAATCACAACACCAAGTCCTTTTCTAAAAAAATACAAAAACATTATTTCCCCCTTTCTCTACACAAAACATGGGATTTTTTTTAAACCCCAGACACTTGATCATAAGTAGGCTTTAATTTGTATCTACAGTGTGTTCTTCTCACTTCATTAGCCTTTGAATTTGTGACTGAACAGCAGTGTTTGGGCAGTCTATTGCCTAGTTGGAGATGTCAGAAGCAATTACTTTCACAGGTTTAAGATATTATCATACAAACTTTCTTTTTACACTATCTGCATGGACAGTACAAGCTAGGCCATTCATTAAGCATTTCATCATATCTTATCAGCTTTCCAGAGCTTTCATCTCACCAGAGAGTATATCACACTTTGCATATAAGCAGTAAGCAAAGCTAGAACCTTCTCTAAATTACTGTATTTACTCAAATATAAGATGACCCCTCAATAATTAGATGTTATATATGGAAAATGTATAACTTTGGTATAATTTTCTAGGTATCGAATCTAATTATTGGAGATTTGCCTTGAATTTATTCCCTTTGTTGACCTCTGCCCTCCCCAATTTCTTCCCCCAACAGCCCTTTCCCTCATTTCTTCCCTGCTCTCCATGATAAAATGGAAGTGAGGAGCAAATTTGGAAACACGGGACACATTTATGTGAGACATGTACCACGGAGTAGACTAATTAGCTCTGCAGTAAACTTTTCAGCATGTACACATGCTAGGCTATTAGGGTGAAGTAAACTAATTAATTTCAAGGCAGTAAATACAAGTACTGTCCTTCTGCAGAGTTTTTTAGTGCATTTCAGCAGTGCACATGTACATGCTGATGTGGCTGGCTGGGGCACAAGAGAGGTTCAGAGCAGGGGCTGCTTGCCAGCTAGCCCTTCACTGGAGTACCCTCATGCCCCAAACAGCCCCTCCACCCAACATTGAGCTGGGTAGGAGGAGCCCTGTGGAGGCTCAAAGCTGGCTCAAAGTGCTACAATTCTGGACGCATGTGTAAGTGCAGCACCCAGGAGCAATAAACACCAGTGTGATAAGTGCCAGAGTTTATTGCATTGCATTAAGATGCTTGTGTAGGCCTGCCCACAGCCCTTGAAATAAATATACCTGTAGTAATTCACATATAGCCAAATTACTACATAGCCATAGACTTAGTTCATCCAGAATTGGTGTTGTTTACCTTTTTTGAAACTGCTGCAAGTTTTAGCACAGATATTCCATAAATGGACTTTAAAGCAGCACTTTTATATCTATTTATATATAGCACAAACTTTCTTTTGGCTCAGTGCCTAATTAGTTCTGAATTCCAAATCTACTGAGCTGAGCTTAGTCATTTAAGTCATTAGGGCCTCTACCACTGGGCAAGTCTCTTCTCTTCCAGACCCATCAGTCTGGGACTTTGGTTACTCCCCAAATCCATGTCAGGCATTCTACATGCAGGCCCCAAGTCCAAAGGCATTGAAGTTTGGATGCCTCCTAGTCTCACATGCTCCTAGTCAAAAGGTTGAAGGAGCAAGCCAGGGATAAAGTGCAAATGCAGTCCCCCATTACCACAAAGTGTCCGGTTGAGTTTCCTGCTTTTGGTAAACTCACAGGGGTCAGCCTGCCCAGAGTGCAATGGATAGGCCTCATGCTGGGAAAACCTATTGATCACGGTATCTTCCTTGCCTGGTAAGTTATATGTAGCACAAACTATATGTGATATTAGTCCAAAGGCAAAAAGCTAATTATTTACCATGTAGTTCATTGAGGACAGGGTGTGTGGAATGGGTAGAAGGCAGCCAGAGACTGGAGCTGGAGCCCCATGTACTGTGGCAAGAGCCTCCCATCTGAAGCTCCCCCCTCTGCTCAGACCAGTGTAGCAGAGGCAGGAGCAGGAGGATAAGCCACTGCTGAAGGCAAGGGGAGCAGAACAGCCCTACCAGCTCGTGCCCATGCCAGCACATGCAGCTTTTGGTGGGACTATTCCTGGACAGACTGCAGCCAGCTGGTCCTGCTCTGCTTTCCTCACCTCCAGAGGTGGCTCATCCTCCACTCCTGCCCGTGCTGTGTCACTCTGGGTGGGTGAGGGGAAGCTTCAGCCACGCAGCTCCCACTGAGGGCAAGGGGAGCAAAGCAACACCAGGAACAGCCCTGCTGGAAGCTGTGTGGTGGTGGTTAGGGTCTAGGATGGCAGATGGGAATGCAGTATAGGCTGCCCTGGTGAGAGTGGGTGGAGCTCAGCCCAACACAGAGCTGGGACAGCTGAAGGCTGGATCCATTTACTTGGTGGGTTGGACCTGTCCGGCAGGGCGTATTTTGCTTGACCCTGCCATAGAGTCTATTATGATCCTCAGCCTGGTTTTCTGGAGGACATTGTGATTTGGATCATAGTATCATAGTGCTTAGGGTTGGAAGGGACCTAAACAAATCATCAGGTCCAACACCCTGCCCCGGGCAGGAATGGATGCTGGGGTCATATCACCCTAATGTTTGATCAGCCTCCTCTTGAAGACCCCCAATGTAGGAGAGAGCACCACCTCACTTGGGAGCTCATTCCAGTGCCTGGCAGCCCTAACTGTAATGTCTCCTGATGTCCAGCTTGAACCTCCTCTCTAAAAATATGTGGCCATTATTCTTAGTAACCCTGGGTGGTGCCTGGGGGAACAGAGCATCACCCAATTCCCGCTGGTCCCCAGTTTGTAAACGGCCACCAGATCCCCTATCACCCTTCCCTTCACCTCCCTGGACCTGCTTGTGATGCACCTGTAGATTCATGACAAGGTGCGGTTAGCTTTACTGACTGCTTCCTTGCATTGGCAGCTCATGTTCATCTTGGAGTCAACAATGACTCTAAGATCCCTTCCTGCCACTGTGTTGACAAGAGGGGTGTTCCCCAGCCTATAGGTGTGTTGCTCATTCCTTCTCCCTAGATGTAGCACTTTGTACTTATCTGCAATGAATTCCATCCTATTCTCATCGGCCCACCTCTGTAATTTGTTTAGATCTAGCTGGATTCTGTCCCTCCACTCCAGTGTGCCCACCGCACCCCACATCTTGGTGTCATCAGTGAATTTGGACAGCGTACATTTCACACCCACATCCAGATCGCTGATAAAGATGTTGAATAATACAGGCCCCAGGACTGAGCCCTGGGAGACTCCATTACCCACATCTCTCCAGGTCGAAAATGACCCATCCACCACCACTCTCTGGGTGTGACCATTTAACCAACTTGCCACGCATCTGACTCTGTAGGCATAAATGCCATGGTCACCTAGTTTTTTTAAGACAATATGGTGGGATATCTATGACCCCTGCAAATTCCTTCAACACCCTTGGGTGAAGAGCTTCTCAACCTACTAATTTAAACATGTCCAGCCCCTTCAAAAGTTCCCTATCTAGGCCACCCCTGACCCTAGGCCTGGCGCTGCCTCCCCATGGTCCATCTGCAGTTTTAGTTGGGGAGATGTCCTGGTCCTTGTTCAGGAATATGGAGGCAAATAATTTGTTAAGGAGGTCAGCTTTTTTGTTTGCTGCAGTCACCAGATTGCCAAGCTTATCCTATATGGGCCTCATGTTACCCGGTGCCGCCTTCTTACTTCCTATGTATTTGCAAAAGGACTTTTTTATTATCCTTAAGTTTGGTCACTAGCCCAGCTCCATCTCTGCCTTGGCTTTTCTAACAGCCTTCCTGCAGTCCCGAGCAATGGAGGTGTACTCCTCTTTGGTGATAGCTCCTTGCTTCCACTGTTTGTACACCTCCTTTTTTGCCCTCAGGCATCCCTGAGGGGGCGTCTTAGAACTCCTGCCCCCTTGGTATGTGTTGGGACTGGCTCCCTTTGAGCTCGGAGGATCATCTCCTTGAGGAACAACCACCTGTCTTGGACTCCCATCTCATTGAAGTTCTGAGACCACAATGCCTCTCCTACTAACCTTCTTAGCTTACAGAAATCAGCCCTCCTGAAGTCGAGGACCTCTGCCTTACTGTTTGCTTTCACCAACCTGTGCTGGATAGTAAATTCCAGCAGGCGATGATCACTGTTGCCCAGGTGGTCGAATACCCACAGACCCCTCACCAGGTCATTGCCTGTGGCAAGGACTGAGTCCAGCAAGGCATTTCCCCTGGTGGGAGTATGCACATCCTGGGTTAGGCAGACGTCCTGTATCCCAGCTATGAACCTACATGAGTGGCTGACTGCTCCTCCCAGCAGGTGTCTGGGTAGTTTAGGTCACCCATGACAACCACATTTCTTGTCCTTACAACCTCTGTGAGCTGACCTGAGAATTCCAGGTCCAGCTTATCTCCCTGGTGAGGCGGTCTGTAGTAGATGCCCACTATCAAGTCCCTTTTCCCATGCCTCCCTTGCATTCTTACCCAGAGCACTTCATTTTGCGCTCCTGATCATTGAGGATGTGTATTGCTCTTTGATATATAGCACTACACCCCCTCCTCTTTCCCCTGTTCTGTTTCACCTGTACAGCTGTGATCTCTTGATATCCACTGCCCAGTCATGGGTAGAATCCCATCAGGTTTCTGTTAGCCCCACTATGTCTGGGTTTTTGCTAGCTAGCAGGTGGGCGAGTTTCTCCTGCTTTTACACCATGCTTCGAGCATTGTGTAGAGGCCTAGTTTAAAGTTTACCACATGAGATCAGTCTGCCTGGAAGAAAAAACACGCTTACCTTTTGGAGAGAGATGAAGCCTGGATATTTTTTTAACAAATGTTTCTATCAAAAACTGTTTTTGGTCTACATACAACTAGCTTTTAGCTATTCATCTTGAAAAATATCTATTTAGCCCAGGCTTTTTTCAGTGTATTCTCAAGTGTAAAAATATTGGGGCAGCTGGATATGTTAATCATAAATACAAATAAAAATGGGTAGCACCTGGCCGGATGGCTACTATGGAATGGATCTGGGTATCTTGATGGATCACAGACTCAGTATGAGTCTGCCATATGATGCAGCTGTGCAAATGGTGAATGTGGTTTCAGGATGCCTCAATAGTGGCATTAGATGCAAGACACAGGAAGTGGCAGTGCTACACTGCTTGGCTCTGGCTAGGCCTCATCTAAAGCATTGTGTACAGTTCTATCAATTCTTCTTAAGAGCTCTATAGGCTCTTAGGATCTTGTCTAGGTACATCAGATTGTGGGATCATAGACTTACATTCTTCTTCCTTCTCAAAATGGAGACTTTGCCTTCATGTTGATTCCCAAAATTTATTCCAAAATGTACATCTAAAAACTTTTCCCCTCCCCCACCACTTCCCTTTATTTAAGAACCTATCACACATAGTGCCCCAACAGATCCCACCTTTTCCCCATCAAAATTCAGTTTTTCACCTTGGGTCCAATTACTCTTTTCCCTTGATTCACTTTGACCTGGGACTGAAAAATCAGGAAGAGCAGAGCCTGGGAAGGAGACTTTCTGTCCAACAAAAGACGAAGGTGACTGAAGATGTGGTAATATGGACAGGCTAATGGAGAAAGTGTGGGTGGGGAGGGTTCAAATGTCAGCTCTTGAGGAAGTATTAGCCTTAGGTATCTCTGTATGGTTTTTCTTTTTAGTTAGAAGACTGTCCAGGAGTCAGAAAATTAATGTAGTGGAAGAAGAAGGGAACAGTGAATCAGCACAGGGCTGACTGTGGGCTGAATGGGATAGGTAAGGCTCACAAAGAAGGTTCACAAATAAAGCAGAGCAATGATTCAGATACTTGCCTAAGATGCTTCTTGAATACTATTGGGTGTTTATACACATGCTGCAGTAGATGGGGGAGAGGGAAAGTGGGGGCACTTTAATTAGCGCAGCTCTAAGTCCTGTGCTAATTGAAAGTGCCCAGAGCATCAAGTGTATCAGTGTTCCCACACTGAAAAATAGAAATGAGGCACTTTGAACTAAAGCTCATTGAACCAGCTTTAGTTTAAAGTGCTCCACCACCATTTTTCATCATGGGGACTCTGATACACATTATGCTGAAGTCTGCTGGAACACGGTAATTACCATGTTCCAGCAGACTCAATTAAATGGGTCTGCTCTGACACGCTGAAATTACAGTGCATCGAAGCAGCCTCCTCAAATGTGTATAGAAGCCCATAGCGTCCACCACAGCCAGGAGAGAGAAGATAGGTCTGGGTCCTTGGATAGAAAATGGAACACTAGGCTAATGTAACCCTGTAATATGATAATACACAAACTGATTTTCTATATTTTGTGTGATCAGTATAAATTTGGGAGATTTCTTTGTTTTGATGCACTTACGGTGTTATATGAAATGATTGGCACATAGTGATCAGATTTAAAGGAGTCCTTTGTTATTAACAGCACAAACAAACCTGAAGATTCCCACCTTAAAATGTACTGCTAAATCTAGGCTCCTCTTTATTCTTATGTTACTCTCTCCTACATATAGTCTACTGAAAAACATACCACATAGGGATGTTTTACTGCATTAAAGTAGGAAATTACTCATAGTCAACTACCCAAAAGAATTAAAATCTTTCCTTTCCATTTAATAATTTCCTTTTAACTAACGTATATTGCAAAACTAACCACAGGTTTAATAGACAAGAAAAAAACCCTTTCTCTTAGCAAAACCACATTATTTAAGTTAACCAGTTACAAAAACTGTGCCCCGCTGCTGCCTATGCTGACTGGGAGCAACTTGCTCCCAGTCAGCATTTACACACACTCTTCAGTACATTACTTTAATACACCAATTTCTAGTACCTGTATCTACAGATACTACAAAAAGACACATTAGACTAATCTAATGTTCATTAGATTAGTCTAATGCGCAGTAAAGCATCTTGTGTAGATGCTGTCATTGTTTTGCAATAAGCATACAATACCTAAATGGCAAACACAATAAAACATCTGTCTAGAAATAACTAAATTATATTATTATTTTTATTTTAATAATTTCTGAGTTTCATGTTAGTAGATTAATTGAACAATAATCCTCTTTATTTTAATGCCTATTTCCTCTCAGCTATCTTCTCCTACACAAAACACCTCAGCTCTCCACCCTCCCAGATCCTGTCAACATTCAAGTTCAAATGTACATTTGAAACCATAAAGGATATGCAAACATGTGTGGATACAGGATCACAGCAAGAAAGAACTCACTGTGTACGTTCCACAATTCTGAAAGATGTGTGGTTACACTCCCCTCGCTATGATCCTGGATACCTGTGAGCTCTCTGAGATGTCAGCTCAGCTCTTTTCCTTCTAAATGACCAGGTGATGCATTACCTGGACAAAGAGGAGGTTGATATCATATATTTGTATTTAAAAAAAGTCTTTGACCTGCTTGTCTCATGATGTCCTCATGGAAAAGTTGGGCAACTGCAGCCTTGACTACCCTACGGCCTGATGGCTGGGGAACTGGCTCCAAGGTCAGGCTCAGAGAGTGCTAGTCGATGGAACTGAATCAACATGGAACTCATTGACCAGTTGTGTTCCCCAAGGCTCCACTCTCAGACCTGCAGTCTTTAAAGTCTTTATAAACTATCTGAACGTGTCAGAAGTGGACTGGCTAAGATAATTGATGACACCAAACTGGGAAAGAGTGTCCACACGTGAAGATAGGCTGGTGATCCAGGCTGACCTTGATAGACTTGATAACAAGGTGGGTGAATGTAAACCTGATGGCATTCAATATGAAGAAATGCATGGTGCTGCACCTCAGGGAAAAAAACCTGCATCACACTTATAGGCTCAGCAGTGCTACACTCACTAGCACCATGGCTGAAAAAGTCTTGGGGGGGTCATGATTGACCACAAGATGAACATGAGCCACCAGTGTAATACTGCAGCCATCAAAGCAAACTTTGAAAACTGGCTTGCATCTACTGATGTTTCTCAAGCAAGACCCAGGATGTCATCCTCCCACTGTACTCAGCCTTGGTGAGGCCACAGCTGAAGTACTGCATCCAATTCTAGGCTCCACAATTCAGAAAGGATGTGGAGAAGCTTGAAAGAGGCCAGAGGAGAGCCACACACATGATCAGAAGGCAAGAGAGCAGGTTTTATGAAGAGAGGCTGAGAGCCATGGGACTCTTCAGCCTGGAGAAGCACAGGCTCAAGAGTGACTTGGTGGCAGCCTATAAGTACATAAGGGATGTGCATCAGGTCCTAGGGGAACACATGATCACCAGAGCACTCCAAGGAATAACAAAGTTCAGTGGTCACAAACTCCTGCAAGACTATTTTAGGTTGGACATAAAAGGTTGGCACCAGACCAGCCTGCCCTGTGGGACCCCCTCAGGCCCCAGGGGAGGGGCACCCAGGCCTAGTGTCAGTGAGGATCTAGTCAGGGAATTTCTGGAGGGGCTGGATGTATTTAAATCAGGTGGTCCTGACAATCTACACCCCAGAGTGCTAAGGGGAGGCCATTGAGTGCTAAGCAGAGGTCATTGAGGGATCCCTGGCATGGCTTTATGAGCACTCAAGGTGCTCTCGTGTTGTGTCAGAGGACTGGAAAAGGGCCAATGTGGTTCCCATTTACAAAAAAGGGAGGAAGGAGGACCCAGGAAACTATAGGTGAGTTAGTCTTACTTCGATCCTGGGTAAGCTTTTTGAGAGAATTATCCTGACACATGTCCATGAGGGGCCAGCAGGGGAAATTATGCTAAGGGGCAACCAACATGGGTTCATTAGATGCAGGTCCTGTCAGACCAGCCTGGTGGCCTTTTATGACCAGGTCACAAAATCCTTAGACACAGGGGTAGCAGTGGACGTATTCTTTCTGGACTTTAGGAAGGTCTTCGTCACTGACTCTCACCTCATTCTCATTAAAAAACTAGGGGCTGTGGCTTCAACACCTACAGTCAAATGGGTCACTAATTGGCTGGCGGGCTGTACCCAGAGAGTGGTAGTGGATGGGTCATTTTCAACCTGGAGGGATGTGGGCAGTGGGGTCCCCCAGGGCTCGGTTCTCAGACCCACAGTGTTCAACATCTTCATCAATGATTTGGACGAGGGGGTAAAAAGCACTCTGTTCAAATTAACTGACGACACTAAGATGTTGGGGGGATGTGGGCATGCTAGAAGGGAGGAATAGACTGCAATTGGACCTAGGAAGGTTACAGGGGTGAGCGGATGAGAACAGGATGGGTATCAACACTGACAAGTGCAAGGTGCTGCACCTGGGGAGGAAGAACCAGCAGCATATCTACAGGCTGGAGAACTCCCTGGTCGGTGCAGAGGCAGAAAAGGATCTTGGAATCATTATTGATGCCAAACTGAACATGGGCTGACAGTGTGGGGACTTGGTCAGGAAGGTCAACCGCACCTTGTCATGCATCCACAGATGCATCTTGAGCAGGTTCAAGGAGATGATCCTCCCCCTCTATGCAGCACTGGTCAGGCCGCAGTTGGAATACTGCATCCAGTTCTGGGTGCTGCACTTCAGGAGGGATATGGACAACTTGGAGTGGGTCCAGAGGAGGGCCACTCACATGATCAGGGGCCAGCAGGGCAGGCTCTATGAGGAGAGGCTAAGGGACCTGAACCTGTTGAAGGCACAAGAGAAGGCTGAGGGGGGATCTAGTGGCCTGTTACAAACTAGTCAGAGGGGACCAGCAGGCACTGGGGGAGTCCCTGTTCCCCTGAGCACTACCA
>JAGPOW010003648.1:3796247-3815993 GCA_030014935.1 Caiman crocodilus
TCCTTCCTCCCCTTCTTAAAGATGGGCACCACATTGGCCACCTTCCAGTCCTCCGGCACTTGTCCAGAGCTCCAAGAGAGCTCGTACAACCGAGCCAAGAGCTCAGCAATCATCCCCACCAGTTCCCTCAGCACCCTCGGGTGTAGGTCATCCTACATTAATCAATGAGAAGCACTATTTTATTGCAACCTATGACAATAAAATTCTACCTACATAGATAGGCATATCTACAGTTGTATTTACTGTGCAGTAATTTACTGTAATTGCAGTAATTGCAGTAATTTACTGCACAGTAAGTTACTATGCAGTCAATGGTTCTTACACTGGCATCTCCACGTGCAGGTGTAGAAGTGCAGAAACACTGTGTGTTGACTGACTTGGGACTAGTCCCAAGTCAGTCCATACACACTGGGTTACTGCTCAGTAGGGCATCTACATGTGTCTTACTGTGTAGTAACTACTCAGGCATAAATTTGCTACCAGCTTCATGCAGGTAGCAGATTCAAGCCCAAGTCAATATAAGTCGCCATAGTTACTGCACAGTATAGGTATGCACATGTAGACACACCTGTACTACACAACAATTTTCAGTTACTGTGCAGTAACTGTGCACATGTAGACACGGCCAGTATGTCATACTAAAAGTATTTAACGTGTTTGCATACAGCCATCAAAGCAGTTAGTGAAAAGAATGATTTAAACATCTGGTGTGAAGGGCATAAAGTATAGTTCAAGTATGGATGCTTTTGCTATAGATCAATTGCTATAGATTTACTATAATTTACATTTAACTGTCTTCAAAACGTAGCAATGGACACAGTCCTGTAACTATTGATCCACTAAAACATGCCTCTTGTACTCACGTTGAGTACCACTGAAGTTAATAGGGTCCATGAATAGGTCCATACCAAATTTCTCACAAAATGGAAGTTTCTAGAATCATTCTAATTAATTGTTATTTAGCTGCTACTTCTTTTTTCTAACTTTTTTTCAATCATTCTTTCTTCTGCCCCTTTCTTTTGCTCTCTTTTTCTTGGCTATTTTACTTTTTTCATGACCTTCAGATACCTTCAGTAACTTGACTAATAGCAAATGATAGTGCATACAGTCCTGGCAGTTATATTTTGTTCCTGAACATTACATTATCTACTTTTCCAACTTATTAAGAGAATTGTATGTTTCAAATTGAATTTAGTTACTGCAGCTGTTCTCATTTTTATTTTTAAACTGAAGCTATTAAGAGGGAAAAACTGTCATGTGATCATTGCTGGTGTTTGTAATGCTCTTCTAGAAGGCTGTGTTATTGTATTATTTTTCTGAGGGACCTGATGACTGAACAGGTTGTTCCATTCTCTACATTTTTTAATTACAGGTAGATCTCTGGTTACACCAAGGTGGGAGCTTAAGCTCCCATTGCCTTTTCTAGAAGGAATAGGCAATCACCTGAGTGTCTCAGACACTATTCAGGGTAGGTCTGTAACACTGTCACAGAACTACATTTGGGAATTAGCTCATTGTGGCTGTGTGTCAAAAAAGGTTGGATTACTGTATCTACCCATACTAGCTTGCTTACAACTATTTTGGGTATTTCTCAGCTGCTGCAGTATGAGAGAGAAATACTCAAGATACCGTTTTTCCAAGGCCTGATTCAGTTTCGTTTGAAATCAATGGGAGTCTTTCTATTAACTTCAGTGGGAGTGAGAGTTTATGAATGCTTATGAGTTGTTGACTGCTTGGCTTGGGCTTTGAGACCTGGATTTGTTGCTGTCTAGTAGCTGGTTGCTGCTCCTATACCTGAATAAAAGGAGACATGGCTTGAATATTATGTCATTCTTGGCACATGGGGAGTAAAGGCACAAGTTAAGGTTATCCAGCCCTCAAATCTAGGCATGCTTCTCTGTTTAGCCCCAGAATAGAGAGAATACAAAAATATTTAAAACCATATGTGCTCCTTTATAAGAACTGAGAATTGAGTCTCCAAGGTCTATCTCAGTCTTAGGGATCTATATTCTAGGTGTGTCTACATGTGCATTTGATGGGGAAGCAATTTACTTACGAGTAAACTACTCACGAGTAAATGCTCCTGAGCAGAATGTCTACATGTGCAGAGATGTATGAGCTGATTTGCTGCTCCTAGCAGCAAATGACTCCCACTTCCTGGGGCCCTGCAACTGGCCCCTGCTGCCACCACGAGGAATTGGGGGCTCTAGCCACAGCTACCTGCAGCTGGAGGCCATCTTTAAAAGGCAGCCCCACATCCTGCTTCCTGGCCAGATGCATTTCTGGCCAGGAACACTGTGCACAGTGCAGGGGCAGCAGTGATGCCCAGTGCCCTGGGTTCCCATTGGCTGCTGCACTGGCCCTGCTGTTCCACTGCACTGGCCAGCAGCTGGCCCACAGCCATCTGGGCCCTCCTGACTCACCCACATGCAGTGAATGCCTGCCTGGCTGCACTGCACCATCCCAGGGCCACCACTGCCACCATGCAGCTGCCACCTGACCCCTGTCCTGCTGGCCACACCTCAGCAGGGACACCAATGACAGGCTCCAGGATGCCACCAACGTGAGTGCCAGCTGGGCAGGCAGTGTCCAAGGCACCTGTCTGTTTCAGAACTCCACCCTACCAGCCATGGTGCAGAGCGGGTGCTTCTTGCTGGGGGTGCTGGACCTCCCACTGGGTGCCACGGTGGTCCTACTCTTCTTCATCAGGGACCCCACTTATCTGCTCATGGCTTGACTCATGCAGCCCTATACCAGACAGCTGGACCCCCATCAGACCCACTTCACCTGGTGCCTGGGCTGGACCTACGTGCTGGGGGAGTGTGCCCCGGCTACCTCAAGGGATGCTGGTGCTCCCTCACTACCCACCTCAAGTTCACTGAGGACAACTTCCCACCACCCATCATCATCACAGCCTGCATGTTGCATAACATCTGAGAGGCCTGGGGTGAGCTCTTCTACAAGGCCTGGGCAGAGAAGGTGCAGTAGTCAGAGGACGCCTGGCAGCAGGAGCACCAGCTGCAGTGGTAGTAACAGCAGTGAACCCCTCTCCCCCACCAAGGCTCTGGCCAAGCTGTATACTCACCAGGGCACCGGATGTGAGAGACACTGGATGACCACCTCCTCCTGCACTCCCCACTGTAGCTCACCTAGATGGATGAGCCCCCACCCCACTGCCCACCCACAGCACCACACTCAGCAAAACACTTTATTGCTCTCACAACAAACAGACCACCCCTTCTCCCACCCTCCCTAACAACAGAGCCTGTCCCTCTACCCTTCCCAATACCAGAACCCCTCCAGCACCCACCCCACCCATGAAAAATAAAACACTTTCTTCCCCATGCAGACTATTTACAATGTGGTTTGTGTGTGTGCCCCCTTGGGGTGGGTGGCTGTGGGGTGGGGGCACTTAGGGGTTGGAGCCTGGGATTAGGCAGCTAGTACCCTGGCCTCTGACCATGCCCCCATGGGTGCACATGTTGTGGTGAGTTCAGTGGGTGGGGGGGATTACCCAGGGGTGATAGTAGTTACTTGTCTACTGGCATGGGCAGCTCCCTCTCTGGAAGCCAGTGGCTAGGGCCAGCTGGGCTGGTGTGTGGTCATGGTCCTGCTGTAGGCAGCTCCAGGTCTGAACCTGCATGGAGCTGGGACAAGTGGCAGTGCTGGTTTTAGGTGGGATGGCTGGATGGTGGGGGGCCTGGGCCAGAGGCCAGGGCAAGGGTTCCTGGTGGAGGCAGGTGGAGGCAGCGCTGGGCAACTACCATGGCCAGGATGATGTCCAGCACCCAGTGGTCCTTCTCTGTGGCCTGCAGTGCCCTGGCTATGACTGTGCCTGCTTCTACAGGGCCTCCATGTACTTCCATTCCAGGGCCAGAAGATGTGCCCTGAACTCCCAGTCCAGCTGGTCCAATATGTCCTCATGGGAAACATCCTCTCTTTGTCACCTGTCCTGCTGGGTGCGGCAGAATGCCATATCTGTCTCTCCCCAAACTCTGCTATCAGGCTGATGACCAATCGGACAATTTGGTTACCATGGTCACTTCAGAGGGCAGACACCCCAAGACCCATTGGCTTCAGGTAACCCTGAGTTGTAACCTGAGCTTGATTCATTCCTGAGGGAGGGGGAAACATGCTCCCTCTGCCTGCATGACTGGCCTTACACACCTGGGTAGTGGGGCTTAAACTCCCTATTGTTATAAGCTGGGGTGGGCAAAATACAGCCTGTGGGCCACATGTGGCCCGCCTGGACATTCTATCTGGCCCATAGGACCCCTAAAAAATTTAGAAAATTAATATTAAGCTGCCTCTGGCTGCCTGCCATGTGGCCCTTGATGGCTTGCCAAAATTCAGTAAGCTGCCCTCTGCCCAAAATAATTGCCCGCCCCTGTTCTAAGCAATGTCATCATGACTGGGAGGGGGCTAGAGATCCTGAGAGTCTACCCAGGAACCAGTGATGCATTTCAAATTGGTTGGCTGGCAGCCAAGAACTGCTGGCCTTCACTGGATCAGGTACTATAAATGAGGTCATAAGGTCTATATAAGTTAAAGACTGCCCAGGAAGAGGGGCAGAAGCCGTAATAAGAACCCTCAGAGAAGCTGAACCATCTGAAACTCTGCCTGTACTCCCACATCCAGCCTGACAGCCCCTCATAGACATGGGCGTTGGAGTGCCTGCCCTGTGTGAACTGCTGCTGCACCTCTGCCTTGCCCCACAATGTTACTACCAGTTGAGGCCCCAAATGGCAACATGTAGCATTGGTGACAAGGGCATCAGGGATCCTGAGCTGGCTTTCTGGGCATTCATATGGCTGTCCCTGTGCTGAGTTGCCTCCAGCACCCAGCACAGGGGAATGGCATGGGACTAGGAGCTGTGCAGCAAGGTGATGCTGGTGGCTGACGGTGGAAAAATCCCGCAGAACGCCCTCCCTCCCCCCAGTGTAACACACGCTCGGGCAGCATAGCCTTGCAGCATGGAGAACACTGGATTATGTGGCGCTGCAAATGTGTTTGCAACAGCACATACCTCACAACTGCACTTGTCTGGACATGCTCTACATGTGCATTACTGTGCTGTAAGTATTTGCAAGTAAATTTGCTGCTTCTATTTGCAGATAGTAAATTTACTCATGAATAGTGAAGTTTACTGTGTGGTAAGCATATGCATGTGTAGACATGCACGCTTACTGTGCAGTAAACCACGCTACTACACAGTAAAGCATCTCATGCAGAGATTTAGGAAGAGTATTAGGAAGAGAGAAAAATAAAAAATGGTACTCTTTTATTGTATTTGGAAAAAAGATATAAAAATGTGTGTATAACAGTGATAAATTGTGTAATATTACAGATTATACACATAACAAAATTAATCCATTTGACAGTGAGCATGATATAGTTTAAACTGGCCTGATGTTTGTAAGGTAGTGTGATCTATCAGCTGCTCTCATAAACTTCACCAGCTTTTTGGAGACTGCCATGTGATGATCTCACAAGCCAAATCAATTGGAACATTCCAAACAAACACCCGCTAAAATGTCCAAATGGTGCATGAATAGATGAATGCTAGGTTTGTACATAGAGATCAATGCATTTTTCTTCATTCGTGTTATGCTGTGATGAGACTGTAGCTTTCAGAGTGCTAAGTTGCATTTCAGTAGAACATTCTGTTGATTTATTTTTAATTTAATCATAATAAGTTCTATGCGTTTTCTATCCATTTTCTTTTTGCCAGTTTATTTACTTAAGTCTCAGTACAGTTTCTCAATAAGAGCTTGGAAAGAGAAAGCTCACATTGTCTGGCTTCAGTAACCATCAGCTGTATTACCACATTCACATCTATCAAGATTAGCTACTTTTCCAGTACATAAAATCCATTTATGTAACAAGAAAATCAAATAAACACCAAATGTATTTTTTTAAATCTCTAGTGTCCATGACTTCCTTTGGCTACTTGAAAATGATTTCTGGGAATATAACAGTATATGATTTAACTATTATGTTAAAGGCTCAAGTGATCAGAAAAAAAATATTCTATTAAATGCCACCTCTAAAAATGGGAAGTATATGAAGAAGTGAGTTTAGGCACTTGCTGCTTTGCATTTGAAAGGATGTGAATTTAGATTAATTATTTATTGTTTTAGGTATTTATTATTTAACATTTTGTGTATGTGTGTGTCTGGTTTTCTCACCAATGAGAATATGCTGGTCTGTTTCAAAATCATTTATGTTCTTCTATACCATCCTGTACGTGAAATGTTTTCCAGTTCCAGTCCATCAAGGCAATACCTTCTTAATCCATGACCAGAAGGAATAATACATTTTATTTTCTTTTAGTCTGGCCAGTTTAAAACAGAGACAGTCTTTATAATACAACCTAATTGCTTGGTCTCTCTGGTTATGTCTATATGGCCTCTGGAATGAGCCCACAATAGTGTCTGACAGACCAGCACAACCCACCTATCTTTGCTACATGTGCACCTGAATCCAGAGACATAACTACTAGAGGTATAACTACTCTGGGCAGCAGTAGTGTCAGGGCCTGGCTGTAGCTGTAGCACTGACTGGGTGGTGACTGCTGTTCTTGGGCCCCAGTTGCTCACCTCTCATTACATGACTGCTTGAGTCCACAACACATGTAGTATGGAGGGCTTGGGAGTAGGCCTGAGCGATCATGAATACCCTAGTACATGTCTAAGTAACAGAGAACTTCAAAGTTCTCTAGATTCTTTTCAGTCTGCAGGAGGCCTTTTTGCAAGGCAGTGGTCTTGGACAGGCTGAAGGACGGGCAGAGGCAGCCTTGTGCTTTTACAGTTCTGGGTACATACAAGCATTACATTGACATCTCCATAACCATGTTTAGGGTGATATAAATGCTTGGGTGTGCAAGCATTCTCAGGGTTTAGTTCACCTTAAAAATGGTGCATCCTATGTAAAGCTACTTCTTGTCAGACAAGACCCAACTTCAGATCAGCATGGGGTTAGCCCAAACTAGCAAGGGTCAATCTGCCTTGGTGAACACTTGCATGTGTTCATAGCACAGCACTGGGGCTGGGAAAAACAAGGCACCCCCACAACCTTAACTGGACTCTTTTTACCTGCTCCACTGACTAGCTCTCCTTCCTGCCGCCTCTCCACCTCCCCCACCATCAAGACCTCTGGAGATCTCTTCCAGCCCTACTTCTCTATGATTCTATGACCTCCAGATCTGCCAGTCTGTCCTCTCCCCACAGCAGGCCTGTCAGCCCTCCTCCCTACACCCACCAACTTACTTGCATCCTCAGCAAGAGATGAACATTTGAATGTGGCAATCCAGACTCAGGTTTTGTGACTCAAACCTAATCTGAGCAGTCTTGAGCAATGCTTCTTTGCACCCTCTGAGTCAACCAGTGCCATAAGATACATATTAGACTAAAAATATCTCTTCAGTGGCACACGTTTTAATTGTTTTCTTTTCAATGAAATATCAACACATGCCATAAGCTTGTACCTGTAAGAATCTTCTAGTCTTAAAGAGTAAAAAACCTAACAACCAAACCTGCAATAAGTAACTTATTTTATGTTAACTTGTGCATATTTTCCAGACTGGTCTGAATTAGAAAAGGCATTCTGAACTTTATAGATGTAGACATTTAAAAAAATTATCTTTTAATTGCATGAAAATATAAGATGCATTTGGAGGCCTAACTGATACCTGAACATTTCCACAAATATTATCCAAAGACTATCTAGTATAGGTGTATGACATTTGATATATTATACTCCCAAAGTCTAGAGTTTATAGTTAATGGAGATCTATTGATAACACTTTTATTAATCCTTTTCTTGAGGATGCAGTTCTAATTGAACATTTTGCTTGAGTGACTGTTGCCATTTGTGCTGCAGTTTTCTGAAGTTTCCCTCAACACTCCTCTTAAGTTGGCAGTATATTGTAACTAATTCAAGTCTATCCTCTTTCAACTTTTTGAAGACAGAATTACACTTCTGTGGACCTCACTTAGCTTTCCTTCTCCATTTTGAGCAGAAATAGGAAAAAATCTTTCCTCAAGGCTTTGATTGATCTCCTTGTTCTGAGATGCTACTAGAGCTTTTGGTATTTTTAAGCTCATATCACACATGCTCACGCTTTCTTTACCTCTTCTTTATATGACAAGTGTAAATGCCCAGTGTCATCTCATCATGCTTTCCGTGGACCAATGAGTTTAGACACATATCCCCCAATTTTATATAATTTTTCACTCCTGTATTTACATAAATTTAACCTTATGTCCCTGTATCCAGTTTAGTACAATGCTGCTGGACAAACAATATCTGCTCTAGAAAAGAATTAAAACTAAAGGAGCTGAAAAGAAGAAAATGTCAAGAGATTTTCAAGTTAGCACCACAGAACACTGTGTCAGTGTTTTGTGTGTAAATTTTCGCAGTGTCTGTGCAGTCTATCGTATTATATCATAAACATGCCATAAATCTTTTCTTTGCCTGAGCACTGAATTTGCCAACTATTTTATAAAAAGTACCTTTTGCTCTTTTCTAACAGTGTTGCATGATTGAAAAAATACTGAAGACATGACAAAGGTTTTGGCTCACTGCCTTATTTACTGTACTTGATTCAGGTGAAATATCTATGGCATTCATTAGTTTTAGTCATATTTGCAATGAGCTTTTTTAAGGTGATGTATAACTTCAGATACTGTATGTGCACGAGGGGTCCAGAATAGTTCTAATGTTGTATCCTCTCTGCTTCTTCAGTGTGAGACTGAGTCACTCTGCTCTATTTCACAAATCCAGGAAGTTCCTTCACATGCTTTGCAAGCTGTGGTTTACAGGTAGCGTGATCCAACACAATCTTTGTATGCCTTTGCTTACTCTGTACATCCACTAATAAATCCTCAGCAAGCTTTTGTTTACAGTTCTAGGAAAGCTCGTGTGTGAAGATATCACAGTCACACAATCCATGCTACCTCAAACCCTTTCTAATACTGTTATGGGCAATCCATGTCAAGTCCTTTTGAAGGATGGTGGACTGCAAAATGCGGCAATATAAATGCAATAAATGGCTTTTCAAGAAGTCAGAGTTTTGAAGAAACAAGAAAAATAAATCAAGCACCAATCTAATGAGCCTGACAAGCCACAGAGAAGCTTCAAGCAGCCTGAGTGAAAAGGTACCTCATATGATGTAGATATTGCCTTCTTTTTTGGGTAGATGGAAAGCTTTTTAATATCTTGAGAAAGGAGTATCTGTCTTGTGTTTCACAACCAGAGTCTTTGTTTGTGTTGCTTCCTTGAAAGATGCATGCTATTCAGAAGGGAGGAGTGAATAATTCTCTTCATAACTCCTGAGCTTTGAATCTTGGCAACAATTACAAATTGTATTGATGTGTAAACCCCAAGGTTTTGGGAGGTTAAGTTCAAATAATTGTCCCAAATTTCAGATTCACATTCGGACCCAGCAGAATCTATTTGTATCCTAGCAACAGAGTCAGGTTTTGTCAAAGGACTTCTCTGCTATCTGTTTTCATCCAGGTTATAAATACTGTGGGACATCTAGTAATTTTGCCTCTGGCTCCATTCAAAACTAGGGATAATTTTAAACTGAAAACAGGTAATTTTAAATTGAAAGTCTAGGACGAACCTGGAGTCAGATCCAAGGTTGTGGTTTGAGATATCACTAATGATCCAATTATATGAACTCACGCTACCATACCAACCTCCCCACAATTTCTCAGGAAGTCTTAGAAGGGCCATCATGGAAAACAATGTTTGCACTAAGAATTTGGAAGTGAGAGGTCCTTTTTCTGTGCATTTGCTTTAAAATGGATTTCCTGGTGGTAACATTACAAAATCACAAAGCTCCCCGGCTCTCCAATAACATATTAGGAAGAAGAATTGATTAGTATGTGTTATTTTTTGTATTTTGTCAATTTGACTCACCTGATATAGACTTCATTCTTCATTTGAATAGAGGATGAGTGCATGTAGCTCTGCAGCTACTCAGCAGTTATAATCATAATGTAGAGATAGTCTCCATAGAAGAGAAACTGGTTTGCCTTGACCACCATAGCCCAATAGACCATTAGGCTTAAGAGGAACTTTGACTTCAACTAAGGAGGACCCCTCTGGCATTTTGTTTGTAAAAAGAGTATTTTTCCATATGATATCATCATTACAAAAATAATATTATAAAATCATTTACAAAGCAGATTCTTATAAAATGCCTTGATGAAATTTCCTGGCAAACACCCCATGTTCAATGTGTTCACTGAAGGTCTTTTATATCATAAGTTACGTAACAAGCTGCAAAAGTTAAACTGGCTACATACTGGTCTTAGCATTTTGTGTTTTAAGGGAAAACTTGAATCTTGTTTCATTGTATGGTCTCCTGTATGGAATCAAGCCATTTATGTTTATGAAAATGTTAATGTGTATCTTGAATGTAAGTGAAGGGTTACATCTGAATAAAAAAAATTATGATGAATCAGCATGTGAAAGCAAACTAATCCCATCACTTGTAAATATATTTGGTATTTGAGTATGCTCCAAACATTTTGGATGACTCATTTTAAGGTACTGATTGTTGATGAATGGCTTGTGTTGTCACCTTTGTGTGACTAATCACATGATATACAAGTCCCTGGTTTCTAATTGGATGATTGGCATTTTTTGCTGGAATAATAAACAGTGTATCATTCACTTTATGAACTTTTCAGAACTTGTGGACATTTTATTCTGACATGCCAGCCTGAATATTCATGAATGATGCATGGTATAACTACACATACAGTTACTAAATTAAACCAGGTATTAGATAAAACCTGTCAATCTTTTTTTTGTTGTGTAGTAGTTTGATAATAAATGTGCATGTCAAAGAAATCAGTGATATATAGAGATCATTCACTATTCAAAAAGACATTTGGGAAACTTCTGCTTTTTGTGGCAAATTGTGACTGGAATATGGAGACTAACCTCTTAAACACTGTCAGGCAACAACCAACTCAATATAGCTCTGGAAAATGTGTCATATGGAACAAGTAATTAGTAAGTGGTATGAACAAAGAGAAATCACTCTTAGTTAAGTAGAATATTGTAAATAATGGATTTTATTCAAACAAGCAAGGATCTGAATTACTATAAAGTAAATATCAATTATTCATACAGTTTAATATTTTATTGCATCCCTCATAAACATTTACATTAGAACAGCAGTGAGCCATACCCCAGAGAGTCGAACTAAGCAAATAACCCCACTCCTGCTTCCCAGGCTTACAAGCTCACTGTCCATCACTGCATAAGCTCAGAATGAAGTGAACTGAAAATTGCATCACTTGCCGAGACTCTAGATAATGCCAAGCTGTTCCATAATGCAGGGAGCCAAAAGAGTATCTGAAACTATAATGTCATGTTCAGAGAGAGAAGCCTGACATAATAATCTCATTTGGAGCGTGTGTGTGTAGTGGAGGAATAGTATGCACTGAGCCACGTATGCATCTATTCAGGCTTCTTTTGAAGAAATGTACAGAAAAATTAATGCCTTTTCAATAACGTTGAATTTAGTATGTGAAAAAGGTGCTTGACTGACAGACCTGAACACTGAAAACCTCTTTCATCTAGGACGTAATTTAACCCTGTGATTAGATCCCTCTAAAGCTCAGTGTTGTACTTAAGTATGGTTCATAAACAAGCTGACCATTCTGGCTTTCTGTAGAAGGGTTAATTGCATTTAGACAAAATGGGGAAGTCAAAAGCAACAGCTGTATATACCTTCCTAACACTATGCTTCAGTCCTGACCTGAATTACCTCTAGAGCTATCTGTGTTACTCATTCTGCATGTAAGATCTCTTCTTGGCCTTTTCACAAAAACTGCCAACAAAGATCCAGTTCAGGTTATTGTGGTAGCTATTGTTTTGTCATGTGGACCTTGCTCACTTGGGAATGAACCAAGACCACATACTTAGTTTCATCTAGGCCACCAGACAGGCATCAGACAGAAGCAAATTTAAGTCAGTGGCAGTTTGGTCTAGATAAGTGCCAGTGCTCAAATTGCTTCAGTTTCAGTTAAGGTCTCCAAATTTTGTTGAACTTGTAAATTTTGGGTTTTAATTATTCATTGCATTATCATTTTTCAAGTTTTCAGAGTTCTTTTTTATGTCTTAATAGATGGTGCAGATCAAGTAAAAATAACCTTTGACAACAGTGCAGAATGATTTCTAGAGAAGCAGCTGCTTTGAATAAAATAAAAGCCATCCATCCAGAGAAGCAAGTACCACAATTGTCCGTCAACCTTTCAGAATGATGGTAGGAGAGAGAGTGACTAGCAAAATGGTTACTTTTTTTGAAAAATTACTTGATGCCTTACCGCTTGGTTTCTGTTACTGAGAGCCAGACTTTCAAGAAGTATTCGAGAGCCTAAAGATACAGACAAGCACTCTTGAAACTTCCACTCCACTGCTACTCACATCTCTAGGCATCTAAATCTGGCTATGAAACCCCTGTGGACAAACAGGCATGTTTTTACTTGATGCTTATGACCTTGATTGCTGTTTCACTTTCACCCTCCCTGAAGAAATAAAAGTATTAGGAGGCTGATGTTCTAATTATTAGCATATATGCATATATCTAAGAAGAGATTATTCTTTTTAAAGATGTTCTCACACAAGACAGGCTGAGCTAGTCACTGATTAACTGGCTCACTTTGAGCAAATTAATTAGGCTCCCATTTTCACAAGTGGCCGAGAATTTGGGGTGACAGTTTCTAGATGTATGATTTTAGGTGCTTTACTTCATGCACGTTCATTTGAAAGTGTTAACCTGTGAGTTTCTTGGATGATAACTATTACAGTAAGTATGAAGTTTACTACCAATCTGTAATTTATAATGAAATAAAGGAATCTCCATCATAGTCATAAGAAAGGTAAGACTAAACCAAGGAACCAGCTCTTTTATTTAGCTAACAGAACCAGATGAGCCTATAATTGACCAAGTAATAATGCTATTTTGAAATTTCTAGTAGTTTAGATGTCTCAATATGTCTTGGGGATTAGATGTCTTGGAATGACAGTGTTAGAATGGGATAAGAAGTCCTTTGCATTGCATCTTAAAATATTTATTCTTATGAAAGGCTGAAGGCGAGCATTACAGTGTTCTTGTAAGAGCCAGAATTGCACTGGAACACTGACTTTTGGGTTGGCTGAAAAATGCCAGTAGGTTTTCATGCAAAAAGAAATTATTGATAATTTGAATCTTCAAAATTTTGGATGATCTCTAATTGGTGATTCAAAATAGAAGTACAAATACAGGGAAATGCATTTTTCTTCACCATTTACTGGATTATGAGTAACACAATTATTAATGAAGCATTTTCATCTCCTAAAATCTATTTCTTTTTTTTTTTAGAAGAATCTGTTATGATCTACATCTACTATAGCAATTTAGATAGATCAGCTAGTTCTGAAGGAAGTTGAATAGGCTTCACTGAGAAAAAAATTACCACCTGGTTTTTTTTAGCATATTCTGTAAAATTCCTTATAAGTTAAAATGAATTCAAAATGAAGATATCTCACCTCAGATATGAATTTGTTGGCAGATTTGTTTATACTCCCTCAGAAGAGTGAAGTGTACTGGCTCCTTGAAAAACCCCCAAACTTTTGTAAGTGTGACATTACATTATACCTGATAAAGGGGAATGAAAATGCCAAGCAGTCTGATTGTGATAGGGAAGGGGGGAAAATGGGAAAAAGATACCCTACTTAAAAATGGGAGGTTGTAGGAAGAGGTATGAACTAAGAAAGATGTATTTGGGAAAGGAAGCAAATTATCTTAAGACGAGTCACCATACTTTCCCTTTCATTTGATTTCTTGACTTCCTTAGGAGCAAACTTCCAATGCATTGGTGACAGGTGATGTGAACTTGGAGTCACGGGGTGGGTATACTGGAGCCCCTCTGATGTGGGGGGCTCCAATCCATCCTTCCTCCTCCACTCCCTCTGCTGATCACACAACAAATGTCATTTCTGTCTGTGCCCTGTGTGTATGCTGTTCAATGCCACTCTAGTTCATACTGCTCATCTCTGTGTAGGAAGAGGCAGTCCTGTCCCTATCATTTTTCAAAGGCAGCATTGTCTCATGAAAACAGAGAAGTGGTAACTACAACCTTGCATTTTGGCCCCATACGTAACAAGGCAGTTAATCATATATCTGACTTAAAGTCCTTGAGTAGCATGCTTAATTCTAGGTGCCTACTTAAGTTACTGACAAAAGTGGGGCTTCTCTTAGTTTTGTCCTGATTGGATGAGGCAGGCAGAGCATTAGGACCTCAATTTATTTATATCTCAAAACGGGATAAATCTTACCTCCTTTACAGGGGGCATTACATGACTAATTGAGTAACATGTCTAAGACAACTTGAGATTCTTATGTAAAACCTGTTAGATAAGTAAAACATCTTAGTATTATGAAAAAATAGACCTTACTTTGTGTAAAATAGGCCTCTTGTGTATAATCTTATTAATTTTGGCAGCGTATGTTCAAGGCAAGCATGTCATTTCAGTGTTCCTGGAATAATAAAAATAAATTATCTGATTTCTTAAGATTCTGTTTTTGATCTATATTTTGGAGGCCTCATCTTAAGTTAACAAGATGATGTAACCTGTTTTTTTTTTCTCCTCCTGAACAGATGTGGCTTAGGGCAAAGGTTGATTTTGAATCTTTTTTTTTTTAAACAAAGTTTAATGTAACTTGAACTTTCCAATCATAAGGAGCTTTAACAGGATGCTTGCTCAATGCTGAAAATGTTAACTTATGCCCAATGTTTTCTCTGTGCCAAAGAGATTCAGTCAAAAACACATCCGTAACAGCTTTACAACCTATAGCATTGCTTAAGTTAATTTAGTTCTTTGCCAAAAATATGTAAATCCTCTTATTTCTAAACAAAGTTTGCCACTGGTGTTATGATCTTCACTCTGAGGATCATATGATGGTCACTCTGATGATCTTGACTCTGAAGACCCATTTTCCTCGAATTTGAGAACGAGAAGAAGGCAATTGCTATTTAGAGGAAGTGGAATAACATAATATCAGTGTTTTTTTTTCTT
Source organism: Caiman crocodilus (assembly GCA_030014935.1). Lineage (NCBI taxonomy): Eukaryota > Metazoa > Chordata > Crocodylia > Alligatoridae > Caiman > Caiman crocodilus. Next base: position 3,811,332 of record JAGPOW010003648.1, read on the forward strand.
CAAACTGTTTCTGCAAAAAAACGTAGATGATTAAGTGGATGTAGCAAAGAGCTGGGTGCAATTAGGAATCCCTGAAATCACTATTAGCATTCCAGCTACTGTCCTTGCTACTCTTGGCACCATGACTGCTATCAACCATCTCTGTCAAGTTCAGTGCTGTATGATATTGTAATTTAATTACAATATAATGTACCTATAGGCTTTTCTCTTTCTTTTGGGTCTTCCAAGATGAAAGGATAATGACCATGGCACTTAGTTGAAGAGACAAAAAACATAAGAAAGACTAACCAATGAAAATTTTAGAGTCTAAAACATTTTTCAATTATATTTTTGTAAAACATGGTATATATCAGTACAGTAGAGTATAGTACAGGAAAAAAATTATCATCAGTCATTTTGATGACCCACATAGCTCACTCAACACATGCAAATAAAATGTTTATATCCTGTTACAACATTATATAATCTCTATACATATTCATTAAACCTTTCAAACTACCTCCCACTCCTTCCTTCGTTCCCTCCACCAAAAGTGCTGGAGTTAACAAGTAACCCTACAACATTCTCTAAAAATCAGCATAGTTGGGCTCTGTCAGGCCAAGGTGAGGATATCCATGAAAATCAAAGCTTGTCAGCTACATTTTTTCAGCAGATCTCAGCTTCTGAGTGACAGCAGTGCAGCACAGAGAGTAGTGTTCTCTAAGATATGCGAAGTCCACAACACAAGCATATTTACATCACTAATACTCTATAATTAATTGGAAGCTAGGGCTGAGTTCAGGTATAATATTTTTAGGTGGTCAGGTACAGACCACCACTGCTAAGTTTCCAAGCATTTAAGGTATATTGCATGGATATAATCTAGACAAGATGTAGTTATGGTTAATTGTGAATAGATTCCCATCTGTTAGTAAAGGTGCCAGCCTCCTTCTCCAGTAGTGATGAAGATTTCTGTTACCACTACTAACCAAAAACAACTGAGGACTCCTGTTCTGGGAATTTTAGTAGTCATTTGAAAACATGGATGTCATCTTCACCATTTTATCAACTTATCACTTCTGTTTTAACTCTGCTAACATTTGGCCAACTTGTTTTCCCTTTTTGCTCTACTTTCGTTAGGATTGAGGGGTGAAAGTGGCAACAGTAATGCTATTGACATTTGGCATGCCATTTTCTGTCATTTAGCAACCAACCATATGATAGGATTAAAAGCAGATATTGTAAAAGTGCCAGCAGTATCCACTTAACACAATGGGACTGAATTTTTACTCTCTTTTACTCTGGTCTTACTTACATCTCTGTTTATCCATTGACTTCTATATGCTTCAACAATCACAGTTGCCTAAAAATCCTTAACAACCTTAAGTGCACAGATGTTACTATTGCCAGGCTGAAGCCTGAGCAACATGTCCTATCACCTCTCTCATTTTTACCATAAATAAATTGCCACTTTGCTGCCAAGCTGGCATCATCTTCTGGATGGTTTTTGTATGACTTTACCTTACCTTCTGCAAAGTGGTAATACTGATTTTGAGTGTTACTAGGCTTTTTGCCCTCTACATATCCCTTAGCATGATGACAGCAATAAAAACTGGTTGGAGTGCAGAACTGCAAATAGAAAAGCATTTTGTGATATCTCAGGTTGAGACTGAACCCTGCAAAAAGTTATCAGGTGTGTCTACATGCTCATTAACATACCATAATTACAGAGCATTAAGTTTAGTATCTGTAATTACAGGTACTACCTTAATGCACCACAATTGGTGCTACTGCACCAATTGTACATTAGTACTGGTGCACACTTTTTTTGGTGACACTAATGTGCAGCAAACTAATTTCCTGCTGTGTTAATGCACAGTAGAATTAGTCTACTGTGCTCAAAGTATCCTGTGTAGATGCTCCCAATGCTGTGGAGGAAGATATTTGATGGTTACAGATATAGTTCCTTCAAAGCTATTACTGTGTCTTTTACTTTTCTAACTTCCCAAGTAGTTGAAAGATAAAATTACAAGAATAAGAAAAGCAGGTTTTCTAATTTTCAAAATGCACAATGTAATGAGGAAGGATAATGGGTAACAGTTTACTGTGGCAATTTTTCACTTAATATATATTTTCCTTTAGCTTACCTTCATTTTACCTTAGTGACAGAAAACTAGGGTTGAATTGCTTTTTATTCCTGTTATGATTCCTGCAGAATCATCACAGTTAAGACAAGAAGCTCGAATGTATTCTTGTGTATCATCAACACTGTTAAATATGTTCCAGTAAATTACATCTGTATAAACCAGTGAAGACAATTGAGTTACACATGGATCACTGAGAACATAATTTGAAAGTAATGGAACTGCATAGGTGTAGATGAGGAGTTTGGCCTGCAAAACTTTATTGGAGATGCTCAGTGAGATGGAAAAAGCCCAGCTTGACTCTCAGAATCTACTTTGGATTTGCAAAGCTGACAAAAAAAAAATCCTAATGAGACTGAGTACATTTGATATGGAAATTTGAAGATGACAAATAGGGAATGCTCCATTGCCATTAGTCATTTTGAGAGAGCAGAAGTGCACTTTAATAATTGGGAGTATGCTATAGCAGCCTGGGATTTCTGTTCACGTAAAGGCAGAATAATTGATTGCAGATGGAAAGCTCTAGACAATATACTTACCCTAGCAGTAGCAGCCTTTTAGATTTGGAGGCATGGTGTTTGGGACTGTGGTATGTGGTTCCTCAAATGTATAAGCACATTTTATTAGTATATAAATCTGAATGCCAAAAGCATAATCCATGCTGCCTTTAACCAAACTAAACAAAACCATTTTTGCTAAGAAGATCTGAAAGTATTTTTAAAAATATTCTCTTGATTTTCTTACTTCATTAAAGTATTTTGTTCTAAAAAAAGGAAAATGCCCTTGCCCTTTATTTCTGGAGGCTTATGTCTGAAGTTTGGAGTGGTCTTATTTAAATCTCTAGGTCCCAGATGGATATATTTTTGTAGCTTCTTGTAAGAAACTAAGTTTCAGGAAGTTTAAATAACTCCTCTCTTCCTTCACAGTTAGACATCAGAAGTTGGGAAGGGTCAAAGTAGCTTCACCCTAGTGGAGTAGGGTCACTGGAGAGTCTACAGAATTCAAGAAGAACAGACTAAAGTCAACAGCCCCTTTCAAGTACTCTATGGTGGAACAGCTGAGGAAAAGGCAGAGCTGATGACATAAGCAGGCAAGACTGAGTGGACTCAGCAGTCTAGAGATCAGGAAGTGCAGGACCTCAGGGATGGGATCTCTTCATCAAGAAGGGAGAGAAGAATGATGGTGTTTAGTGTCTCTTCTGTGGGAGAAGCCCAATTTATCATCTGGACTCAGGGTCCTAGAAGGTGTGCTGTTTGTCTGAAGTCTGAATTCAGAATGTCACAGAAAAACTGCCAAAGCTCCTCCATCCCTCAGATCATTACCCTTTCTTGCTTGTCCATGTATGGACCAGCAATACTGCCAGGAATGACACTGAGATCATCAGAGGAGATCACAAGGATCTTGACAGAAGGGTTAAGGAGATAGGAGCACAAGTGGTGTTTTCATAAAACCTTTTTGTGGAAGTCAAAGGCCCAGGAAGAAATCATCATATCATATAAATGCATGGCTGAGGCAGTCATGTTCATGTGAAGACTTTGGATTAGGGGTGCACTGATAAAGATTTTCTTGGCCAATACCAATAGCCAATGATTAACAAACCTTATTGGATGATGCCGATCCTATAACCAATATTTAGTAATAGTGGAAGGCATTTTAAACTGCTGACATAAATACATTTTTAAAATTTGTTTTACATTTATAACACACACACACACACAAGCCTCCTTCCTTCTCTGGGCCTTGATGAGGAAGCCAGTGATTGCCTTATTCCCATGCATATTGCCCCCTATCCCATGGTTCCTACCCACCGCCCTGCTCCCCACACAGGCCATGTTGCCATCCTAGGTGGGTGGCGTGGACCCTCACACGGATAGTGTCTCCAGGTGTTTGGAGCCCCAGCACATGCCACTGTTTCAGCAGTGGTCGGTCTCGTGTAGCCAAGCGTCCACAGCTGCCAGGGAGAAGCAGCTTTTGCAAAGGCCGCTGCCCAGTGGAGGAGAATGTCCCTTGTGCAGGGTTTTACCCCATCCATGCACAGTCCAACTTCTCTGCAGCAGCTCCAGCACTCAGGGCCCTATTGCACGTATAGTGTTGCCATGGCAGCAGTAGCAGCAAGAACCAGTAACAGTCCCTTTGTGGCTGAATGGTGCATTTTGTAAGCAATCCCCTTCACCTCCTCCCACTACTCACTGGGACCTACAGTCTGCCATGGGCTCAGGCCAGCGGTGGCATGCAGGGACTGAACTATACTTGCTGGGATACTCCAGGCACACGGCCATAATTATTGGCTATAATGACCAAAAAAAGCTGATAGCCCATAATATCATTTCTCCTTTTATCAGGGTTGATTTGATAGCCAACTGATTAATAGATTCATAGATGTTAGGGTTGGAAGGGACCTCAATAGATGACCCCAGCTAGATGCCCATCTAACCTCCTTTTGAAGACCCCCAGGGTAGGGGAGAGCACCACCTCCCTTGGGAGCCCATTCCAGACCTTGGCCACTCTCACTGTGAAGAAGTTCTTCCTAATGTCCAGT
>JAGPOW010003648.1:3818059-3860357 GCA_030014935.1 Caiman crocodilus
CCCCTGGGATGCCCTAGTGAATAGTTTTTCTCCTGGCTCTTGATGTTCACCCCTTACATACTTGGAGATGGCCACCAAGTCTCCCCTCAGTCTTCTCTTCCCCAGGCTGAACAGTCCCAGATCCCTTAGTCTGTCCTCATAAGGTTTGTCCTCCAGGCCTTTAATCATTCTTGTAGCCCTTCTCTGGACCCTTTCAAGATTTTTCACACCTTTTTTGAAGTGCAGCACCCAGAAATGGACACAGTACTCCAGCTGGGGTCTCACCAGAACCAAGTAGAGAGGAAGCATCACTTCCTTAGCCCTGCTTGGGACACATCAGCTAATGCATCCCAGTCTGCTGTTAGCTCCGTTGACTACAGCAGTGCACTGGTAGCTCATGTTCATCCTGTGGCCAGCCATAACCCCAAGGTCCCTTTCAGCCATTGTTCTTTGCAGGACATCTCCCCATAACCTATATTCATGCCTCTGGTTACTTCTCCCCAGGTGAAGCACTCTGCATTTATCCTTACTGAATTGCATCCAGTTTCACTCCACCCATCTTTCCAGCTTGTCCAGATCTGCTTGGATCCACATCCTATCTCCTAGTGTGGCAGCTTTTCCCAATATCATCCACAAACTTGGCCAGTGTGCTTTCCACATCCTCACCTAAATTGCTGATAAATATATTGAACAGCACAGGGCCAAGAACTGGACCCTGAGAGACACCACTGGCCACCAAGACAATACAGACCCATCCACTAACACTTTCTGGGTTTGACCCCTTAGCCAGGTCCCAATCCACCTGACTGTGGACTCTGCCAGCTCACAAGTCCCCAGTTCTTTTATAAGAGCATCATGTGAGACAATTTTGAAGACATTTTTAAAATCTCTATATATGACATCAACTGCATCTCCGACATCTAACTGGTTCATTATTTGATCATAGAAGGAGACAAGGTTAGTTAGACTAGGACAGGAGTAGGCAACAGGAGTAGTGCTGAAAAAACCACAACGTCTACCATGCAAGGTACCAGAGTGCTGGCACACCACAAAAACAAAACTGAGGCGGAGCGGGTACATGGCAGGATGCACTGCATACTTAATACAATTAATAATCATTAATGTTGCTTTTTTAAAAAAAGTAAACATCAGGCTGTCTAAAAATTCAAAACCTAATGACAATAAATAAAACTTCATAAACTGCCTTGTACTTGTGAAATTTTTTTTTCTTGTTAGGCATGTTCTGATGAGGGGGAAGAGAGGAAGAGAGAAGCAGGGATCAGCACGCACTGGGGGAGTCACTGTGGACACGCTGTCCTGGCCAGGTCCTTGGGAAGGGTGCAGCTGGAGGAGAGCTGGTGTCAGGCAGGGAGCAGGGGCTGCCCCAGAGCTCCGCTACTCGGGTCACAGCGGGGACCCAGCAGCATCAGAGACTGGGCCCAGCCGGCCCATGTGGGGATGGAACGCAGCCATCCTGCCCATGAAGGGACTTTCCCTGTCTGGGGCAATATGCCAGGCTCAGGGAGCTCCCTGCTTGGTCTTTGTGCCAGCTGGGTACATTGTGAGTGGGAACTGCAGCCACAGGCAGTTCCCCAGGCTCTGGAAACAGCCTCTGCAGCTGGTGCTCAGGGCCGAGCCAGCTGGAAGCTTGTAGTGCAGTTGCTCTGTGCAGTGCCTGCCTCAGCCCTGGCCTCTTGAGGGGAGCTGCAGGTGGGCAAGGACACGGCCTGTGCAAGCTGAGGCAGCTGGGGTGGCTGTTCCCAAGCTCCAGGGGGCTCCCACAGCCAGGCTCCTGCACCGGGCACAGCTCTTCCCTGCCTGTGCCAAGCATGCAGGGAGGCTGATCCTGGAGAGGTAGGACCCCTGAGCCTGGCATCCTGCCCCAGCCAGGCAGCATCCCCATGTGCGCAGGGTGGCTGTGGCACATCCCTGAGGAGCTGCACGGGCTGGGCCATGCTCCATCATGGATGCTACTAGGCACCCCTGCCTCAAGCCTGCCTCAAACCCACCACAGTTCAAGCCCACAGAGCCCCGGGTAGCCTCCACTTCCCACCCAGACCTTTCCTTCCTAAGGGCCTGATCAGGCTGGCTTGCCCACAGTGCCTCTCCTCATGCCTCCCAGACCCTGTCCTGACCGTCCAGCCCTAGCACTCAGCACCTCAGTGGCGCCCCGAGTGGGACAGGGTGTCTGCCTGCCTGGGCAGCTCCCTCCAGGGGCCAGCCTAGCTGGAGGGTGCAGCCTGGGAGCAAGGGGCAGGGGCAGTAGAACAAAGACAGTGTCCCTGCCCGTGTTCTGGCTCCACCCCAGTGCCTGCTGCACTTGTGGCTGCACAGCCTGGAGCAGTAACTTAAACCCCTCCCAAAAAAACAAAACAATTTGTTTGTGTGCCTTCCACCGCACCAAGAAAGATGTCTCTGCATGCCACTAATGGCATGCATGCCAGGGGTTGCTGACCACTGAACTAAGAGATCATCTCTCTTGGATCTTGTCCTCTAAAATGGGGAAGAATTGATGGAGTCTGTGAAAGTGATGGAAAATTTGAGAGGAAACAATCATGATATGATAAAATGCCAGATCCAGAAATGCGGAAAACCTGAGATCAATAGAACTAGGATGCTAGATTTCAAAGTAGTGGATTTCAACTGACCCAATTAATTAATAGGCATGGTGCCATAGCAGGACAAACTTAAGAATAAAGAAACCAAGAAATGCTGCAAGCTTCTAAAGGGCATAACATTAGAAACCCAACAAGAAACTGATGTGATATGATGGAAGCAAAAGAATGATGAGACCAATGTAACTGCACCAGAAGCTTTTAGGATGCTTCAAATATGAAAGGAAAGCATGCAGGTAATGGAAAAATGGCCAGGCCACCAAAGAAGCATGCCAAAAATAGTAAGAACCTATAGGGACAAAATCAGGAAAGCAAAGAAAGAGCTTCATATGGCACTGGAAGTTAGACAACAAGAAGTTCTGTAAGTATTTTGGCCAGCAAAGAAAGCTGAAGAAAATTTTGGGTCTACTCTTAAAATCTCAGGGTGAACTCTTAACAGAAGGCAAAACAAGGCAGAGATACTCAACAGCTACTTGGTCTCAGTCTTCAAAAAAAAAAATGTTAAGGTGAAACCAGACACCTCATACAGACTATTTGGATAAGGAAGGGGAAAAGCTGAGGGATGAGATAACAAAAGAAACAGTGAGAGAACCTTTGAAGGGTCTGAATGAATTCAGGTCATTGGGCCCTGATGAACTTCATCTGAGGGTACTGAAGGAGGTGGCAGAAGAGATCTCTGAGCCCTTGGCAATAATATTTATGAAGTTGTGGGAGACAGATGAGATACCATAGGATTGGAAAAGGGCCAGTGTAGTACCCCTTCTTAAAAAAAAGTGAAAAAGGATGCTCTAGGGAACTACAGACCAGTTAGCCTCCCTGGGAAATTACTGCAGCGTATGCTAAGGAAATCCATTTGCAATAATATGGAAGAGAAAAAGCTGTTTGTGAGCAGCCAAGCATGGATTTACTAAGAACATATAATGTCAAACAAACTTGATTCCCTTCTTTGACAAAATAAGTACTTGGTTGAAGGAAGAGGATGCTGTGTATATAGTTTATCTGGACTTCAGTAAGACTTTTGACAGGGTCCTACATTTCCTTTCCATAAATAAACTGGAGAAATGTGGGCTTCTTTAAGGTTGATAGACTATTGGGTCTATAGAAGCAAGCAAAGGGTCATTATTAATGGATCCATGTCAGAATGGCAGGAGGTTTCAAGTGGAGTCTCTCAAGGGTCTGTCCTATGCCCAGTGCTGTTCAACATGTTTATTAATGATTTGGATGCTGGAATTAAGAGCTTCTTGAGCAAGTTTGCAGACAAGACAAAACTTGGAAGGATTATGAACATATTGAAGAACATGGCAGTCAAAAAACCTGAGGCTGAATTGGTTTAGTCTTTGCAGGTTATTCTGAACTGCACAGATTAAACTGAAACAGAATTGAGCACACATTTACCTTTGATTCAGGAAATACAGCCACATGCTTACAGTGGCCCAGGCCAGAAGCCAGGGAGCGCTAAAGCAGGCTCTCTGGCTGTGTGTTCATTTCCCCTTTCTGCTGCCCCTGAGGTCTCTGGGATTTTGGGAGGAGCAGCCCCCCCCTTGTAGACTAGGCCGCATCCCCAGCCAGGCTAGCCCTCCCACAACCCACTTGTCAGCCAGCCCTCACTGATTCAGCTATAGGTGGGGCCAGCCCTGCTCTCTGGACCACACAGCACAGTCCAGCCCCACCCAGCAATCTGGGATGCTGGGGGACTATGATTTAACTTGAACCAGGAAGGGGTCATGGACAGATATTTCATAAACCAGTTGGACCAAAGTCATTTAAGTCTGATACTACATTCAACTAGGTTTATCTTAAACCAGTTTCAGCCATTTTGAAACTGGTTTATGGGCAATGAGCATCTGTTTTGTTACAGGTTTCAATCAGTTTCTGATCACTTAAACCTGTTTATATGTAACTTCTGTCTCTAGCCCATGAGTACAATTCAGAAGGATTTTGACAGATTGAAAAGCTGGGCTAAAGCTAATAGGATGCTGACAATTGCAAGGTGTTACTGCTTGGGAAGAATAAGCAAACATACAAATATAAAATGAGTGACTCCTGGCTGGATGGCAGCACTATAGGAAGAAACTGGGATTCTTGGTCTATCACAGATTCAATATGAATCTGTAGTGTGATGCAGCCGCACAAAAGGTGAATGTGGTTTTGAATGCATCTATAGAAGCATTATATACAAGACATGGGAGGTGGTAGCGCCTCTTTACTCAAAGCTGGTTAGGCTTCATTTAGAGTATTTTGTATAGTTTTGGGATCCCCATTGGACAAAGTTAGTGAGGGTCCAGAGGTGGGTGACAAAAATGATAAAGAGTTCGGAAGGCAAGTCATACTAGGAGAGTTTGAAGGAAATAGGCATGGTCAGCATCTGGAAAAGGCACTTATTTTAACATGTGCAGCATGAAGATGTTTTCCATCATGGTCACCTGGCTTTATCTGTGGCTGATTAGGGTTTTGTCTGCCTGTGGTTTGTGGTTGTTATGCCTTGTTGTTGTGTCAGGGGTGACTGTATATCTTTGCTAATAGATAAGGGATTCTTATAGCATGGTTGGAATAGGGATGATCCTGCCTCTGGTATATGGTGGGACTAAATAGTCTCTGGAGTTCCCTTCCAGTCCTATTTTTCTATTATTCTATGACTACTGTCATCATTAGCATTCCCTCAATTCAAAGATGATAGTTGGGAAGTCATCAGTGATTCCATAGATGATTAAGGAGGCTGATCCAAGATCCATCTGTTCAACTGCAGGCATGGCAAATGTTTCTTGGGAAGGAGTAGACCCTGGTGAAACTGGGTCACAACACTTTTCCTTTGTCTTTCATCTCTATCTATCTCAATAGTGAGGTGAGTTTGCTCAAAATGATCAGAGCCTTATTGTATATCATAGCACCACTGGGGATGATTCAGTATTTGAATCTCTCAGGTTCTGATGATACTGTATTTCTTCAGATTGATCTTCAAAGTGTTCTTGAATTTCTTCTTCTTCTCACCACTAGAGTGGAGCCCATGGCTGAATTGGAAGTATGGGACCAGTTTTGGGATCCAGTTGTTAGGCATCCTTTTGACACGTTCTGTCCAACTGAGCTGGTGCTGTATAAATATGGCCTCAGTGCTGGTGGTGGTTGCTTGGCTTAGAACACTGGCATTTGTTTTTCTGTCTTTCCAATTGTTACAGAAGATTGACTGAAGACATCACTGATAGTAACATTCCAAAGCTTTCAGGTGTATCTGTTATGTTGCCCAGGTTTCACAGCCAGAGTAAGATTGGCAACAACCTGGTAGATGAGAAGACTGCCTTCTAATTATAATATGTGGAGAAGCAGCTAGTTGTTTTAGGGTGGGTTGGTAAAGAAAGATTTTTGTGATGTTGACAGTGAGTCCAAGCATGTCATATGCTTTGCAGAAGCAATCATGAGTGACTGGGAGCTCTTCAATTGCATGGACACATACAACATAATCATCCACATGTTGAAGATCCATAATGGGATGTTGGTCATCTTGGATTTGGAATGTAACCAGTTGATATTAAAGAGGTTACTGTCCATGTGATACTGGGCACTGGCTCCAGATGGAAGTCCTTGAAGTCCTTGAGAATCTGTTCCTGTTTCCAGATTTCCATACTAATGATGTATAGTTGGTGAGAGCTTTTTCCACCATCCTTATAAATTTGAGCTGGTATTTCATCAGAACCACAAGCATTAATGTTTTGCATCTGTTTACTGGCTTTCAAGGTCTCTTAGAAAGTTGGTGAATCTGCAAAGTAGTCCTGAATGGGGCTTGGGGTTTCAGTGGTTTTTGACATTAGAATTTTGGTTCAAGAGTTTCCTTCTACCATGTATTGACGGTAGAGATGTCTTTAAAGAGTACTGTTCTGTCTTTGGGCCTCAGAAGAATAGCTCCTTTTGTACTTGGACCATAGATAGCTTTGATTGCACTGAAGAAACTACATGTCATGGCTGTCTTTGAACTTTTGAATCTCTTTTGCTTTGTCTTTCCATCACTTTTTTCTTTCACTGAAAAATTTTATCTGCATCTTATCTTTAATGTGGCAACAAATGCCTTGCTTCTGTGGATTATCAGGGGCAGTATCCATCCGAAGCCATTTTATGCATTTTAGAAATAACCATTTCGATCCCATTCAAAATCTCATCCAACACAGAGTGTTCTGTTGATTAGAATAATGATTATGCTGCCTGTTCTTTTTCATACCCGGTGATTATTATTGCAAGGGTAATAGAAATGAAAACTCCTTATACCATCTTTTCAATAGCTGTAGTAGTGTAAGGGAAGAAGCTAGTGGTGTTCTGGAATAGGAGGATTATATGAAATAGTCAAAAGAGTAGTTTTCAAGGGTAAATTCTTTGAAGAAGCCAGATATCTACTGTAACTTTATCTTTCATTTGGGAATAATTTTTTGTAAATGATACTCTAATTCATCTTGCTATTCAAGAGTTTCCCTCTTTAACTTTCCTGGGAAGCTTTCTTCTAGTGTTAAGTACTAATTAATCATGGGTCCCCAACTGCTGACACATGCACTTGGAACTGGTAATGTAGGGAACATTTTCATCATGCTAGTGCAGGTGTTCTCCCACCTAGCTGTGCTTGCTTATAGATGATTCAAAAAGTAACCCTGGTGATTTCCAGCTCTTACTTAAATATAATGATATAATGGGATATAATATAGCAATAATATCAAACTCCTACTACTCCTAATAAAAAAAAAAAATCAAACTATTTTTTCTTTTACCAGTCATCAGCATTATCATCATTGAGGCAGACAAAGCACATCTTGGTATCCAGTGTCCTGATTCTCTACAGTGCTGTACCTCACCTAATCATTTATGCTTGTGCACAGTGAGAATATCTGTGCCTGTTCTTATTTGGTAGCTTTGGGCATTTTCTCTTGTACTGGAGTTAATGGCTGTGTAAGGAGAGAAGCTGAACCCAGAGGATGATGGGTGATGAGTGAACAGAAAACAAAAAGTGTTTGTGCTAAACATCTGGATTGGCCTCAGCAGAGTTGAAAGAAATCCAAAATGTTTTCACTCTTGAGTGCTGAATAAAAATGATATAGAAGTCATCTTGGAATTGTGTTCTCTGAGAGGAAAGTATTTCTTGGCATCCCTGTGCCTTTTTTCTTTAATTGAATGATATTTTGAAGGCATGGGAGATTAGGGTTATCAGAATTTTTTTTAATTTCCCCTTCTCTTCTGGTTCATACTTGTTCAATATTTTAACCACCGTTCTAATGGAAAGGCATATGGAAAAATAATTAAAATAAATTAGTGGAGAAACCTGTCATGAATTATCCATTGATTTAAACCATAAATAAATTGTTCTGTATGAGTTGTATAAACTACCTCAAATAGCTGGACTAACTGTTTACTGTTAGATTTGCCACTGGGGGCCTGCTCTGACATGAAGTATATTGCTGTTCATGACTTTCGTAATGTGTTATGTCTTGTGCTATGTGATATTATGCCAATACTTGCTGTAGTGCACCATTCTGATAGGGTGTATGATAGTCAGCATAAGAATCCTGAATAAAGGGTGTTGCATGAGCTACACATTGCATCAGTAAGAAATATAGCCAGGTTAAACACTGAACTATGGAATTTTCACTATGGATTTACTTTTATCAAGTATATACGTCTTTTCACAATTGTTTTTCACATGCTATAACCCAAACAATAACTAGCTTGATATATTTTGTACTGGAGGGGGCACACTTTGTAGGGCATACACTGCTAGGCTCAGGGAGTGCATGTGCACCCGTATGCACCCCCTGCTCATCACCCCTGGTGTTAAGTATTGATTTAAACAGAACAACATAATTAATAGAACATATACAATGTACAAAGGATACAGCTGACCTCATAGGCCAAGCACTGGATAACTTGTTAGAGTCCAGGTCTATAGCTACAAGATAATATGAACTTCACTTGAACTATAATAGAATCACAGAAAATTAGTGTTGGAAGGAATTCTTAGGAAGTCACCTAGTCCAACCCCCTGCTAAAAGTAGGACCATCCCCAACTATACCATCCTAGCCAAGGCTTTATCTAGCTGGGTCTTAAGAACCTCTAAGGATGGAAATCCCTAAACCTCTCTGGGTATCCTGTCCCAGTACTTTACTAACTTACTAATATCTAACCTAAACTTCCCTGGCTGCAACTTGAGACTATTCCTCCTTGTTCTGTCATCTGCTACCAGTGAGAACAGTCTAGCTCAGCAGTACCCAAACTCTGACAGATTGCGCACCGCCCATTTAAAACAATACGACCTTAAGTACCACCAGCAAATTTTTGTCATATAAAGTAATTATAATAAATCTGTTAATGCGTACCACTAACAGGTTGTCTGAGTACCACTGGTGGTACCCGTACCACAGATTGGGAACTGCACCCTCTTTGGAACCCTGCTTCAGATAGTTGAAGGCTGCTATGAAATCCCCCCCTCAGTTTTCTCTTCTCTAGACTAAAAAAGCCCATTTCCCTCAGCCTCTCCTCTTAAGTAAAGTGCCCCAGCACCCTAACTATTTTTGTTGCCCTCCACTGGACTCTCTCCAATTTGTTGATCTCCTTTCTGGAGTAGGGGCCCTAGAACTGGACGCAGGTGTAGTCTCACCAGTGATGAATAGATGGGAATAATCACTTCCTTTGATATGATGGCAAAACTCCTACTAATGCAGCTCAGTATACCATTAGTCTTTTTCTCAACAAGGGCACACTGTTGGCTCATATTCAGCTTATTGTCAACTGTCAAGTCGTTTTCTGTAAAGTTGCTGCTTAGCCAGTCAGTCCCCAGCCTGTACTGGTGCATGGGATTGTTCTATCCTAAGTGCAGGATTTTGCATTTGTCCTTATTGAACTTAATGATATTTAAGTACAAGTCATGATTCAGGTGTCTTCAGCCTGGCCCAGTGCAGTTCAGTGAAGTCTGCTGAATCAGGTCTTGCACGTGACTGATGTTGTGAGATCAGGCTCTATAAAGTCAGCTTCACTGCTTACCTGCTGTCAAATGTATTTCTCAGAATTCGCTGTGCTTCCACTAGATCCAGCCACATGGAATGAGCTCTATATAGGGGCCAGAATCTCTGGACAGAACCCATATCCAGGGAAGTCTCCAGTCTCTCTTAGAAGGTCCCACATCTTATTGTTAAACTTGAGTTTTGATCAGGGCCTACTACATATCAGGTCAGGGTGACTTACATTTTCCAGACTTTCATAATTTATTTTAATGAAATTTCAAAAACTTTTAAATACATTTCATAATCTCATAAAAATTCTTCAGATTTTCTGGACTATCCAGACTTTCATAAATTCTTCTGTCTTATATAAAAACATTGACAGACATCAATACCAAGATGGAATAGTGAAACAACATCAAACACTGCACAAAACTATGCTGCAGCAAAACTGTAGTGTAGATCAGTGGTGCTCAACCTTTTGGTACTGCAGACCAGGTCAGTGGGGTGGGCTGGTCTGCAGGCTGGATCAATTCCTGCACACCAAGCCCTGGATCCTGACACCACCCACTCCCACCACAGAATGCCAGGATAGGATTCTGGGGTCAGGTGCAACTCCCTTCCACATCTGTGCACCGGGATTGGTCCCTAGGGGCCTGGAACTGCCCTCTCCTGCCTTTGCATACTGGGCCTGGATCCTGGGATTCTGGTCCTGCCCCTTCCTAGCCCCGTATGTACTAGGATTGGATCCTGAGGCCTGTCACTGCCCCTGCCTGCCCTTGCACTCTGAGTTGGGTACTTGATCCAGCTCAGAGGACCTGGGCTTTCCTTGGATCCCAAAATTTGGCAGTAGGGGAGCAGTACCACTGCTCTCCCACCACCAAATTCTGGGCCTTTAGCGAACCCTGCAAGCTGGATGGGGCAGCAGGCTGGATCTGACCTGTAAGCCAGGGGTTAAGTACCCATGATGTAGCTATTCAGTTGACAGAGCTAGTTTCCCTTTTTTCCTAGAATGGCATGAGAGAAAGATTTTCCCATTGAGCCTTCTAGCCCATGGGGATATGCAACTGGCAAGGCCTAAACATATTCCTTGTACATTGCCCTTCTTTCTTTGCTTTTATGGATGTTACATTTTCTACCTCCTATTAACGTAGGTATTTTGCATGAGAGTGGGCCTTCCCAGATACTCTTTTTTTCTTTACTCCAATATTCACCTCTATCAGTTTGATACAAAATCTGACCACCTTGGAAAACAATATCTTCTTCTTTGGGGACTGAAACTTCATACATACATGCACAAAGATAGAAGGACTCATGTATATACTCAGACATGCATCATCCCTTTGGGACAGGTCTTCCTGCCATGGAACAAGCATGATTAAAGAGGGATGGTTGGGAAGGATTCAGATGGACCAGTGGTCTTTGTATGGGGGAGCACTCTTCATTTGCGGTAGAGGTTTTTTAATTTCTACCATCTGCCAGGGCCAGGTGCTTTCCCTTTATATAAAGGAAGCTGATACAAAAGGTATAACGGGTAACCTCCCAAGGCCTTTTGTTCATTTAATCACAGATCCCTTAGCCAGAAAACCCTATTTACTTACTTGGGTAGGATTTCTGTGTGTTTAAGTGCATGTGTGTGCATGCAGGTGTGTGTATGTGTGCTTCTATACCCATCCTCATAAGCAATAACTAGTCTGACAGTCTCAAAAACATGAGCATTCTGAGGATTAAATTTAAATGTTGTGTCTGTTTTGTTGTTTGCTTTTGAGGTTTTGAGGCGGCTGTTTTATTTTATTTCTCCAACCAAAGTCAGTTCAATAATTATCATTTGTTTTTGTTTGAGTCTAGATACTGAAAAGAATAGGGTGAAGCTAAGAAAATCTGATTGGCAGGAGGAAAATGGCAGTAAAAATAAACACTATTTGTTTTTTTTCAATGTCTTGGTTACAAAGTAAGCATTTGGGAAGCATTTTGGATGGTGATAAAGGAATATATATTTCCATATTTAAAGTTTCATAAGACATCTTCCAGAACCCTGGCTACACACACATATACATGCACATAGTTGAGGTTAAATATTAGGAAAAACTTTCTTATGAGGGTACTGGAACAAGCTATCCAGAAAAGTTGTGGACTCTCCATCCTTAGAGGTTTTTAAGACCCAGTTAGACAAAGCATTGACTGGGATGATATAGTTGGGGCTGGTCCTGCTTTGAGCAGGGGGTTGGACTAGGTGACCTCTTGAGGTCCCTTCCAGCCCTCATTTTCTGTGATTCTATGATAAACACTTACATGTGCACAGCTGCACACCCACACTCATGCATATTTAAAACTGATGCATGAACTTTTAACAGCATTGGTTTGAGCCAAGTTGGTACATGTCTGTGATCACGTGTGTATGATGGGGGTGGATTGAGGGCTTGGGAATGTATTAACTGTTCTAGTTGCCTGAAGCATGACTGACAATACTGTTGTTTTTCTCACTGGTAACAAGGTCAGTGGGCTATGTGACCAAATTAAATATACTTTGTGGGAATTACTGAAGTTCACATTGTAGGGAGCTGTAAGTACAGTGGATTTTGCCCCAAGTATCTAGGGTCAGAATTCAGTCATTGTCCTCAAATGCTGTTAGCCATCTCCTCTTCTTCTTCCTCACTGAAAATGAAAAACAGTGAATACAGAGGTCATTGACTTTGCTTTTCACTTTCTTTCTGTGTATTATATAATAAATTGACTAACTGTGACATAAAGCTACACAGTTTGGCTCCCAGCAGAATTGCCTATTAGAACATGTACCTTGCTATAACAATTACCTAGAAAGTCTTAAAAAGTCAAAAATAGTGAAGCAAATGTATTGTATGTACCGTACAGGAATACAGGCCTAAATAGATACCTCTTCTTGCCTACTCACTGGCTTCAGGGAACCTTGATTAAATGATGCTGAAAATCAAAATGCTTGGGGCCTGATTCTGCAAAATACTGAAAACCTATAACTTTCAGTGAGCTCAGGCCTCAGCTGGAGACACCTTCATGAGCTGTCTGCCTATCTGCAGAATAACAATGAACAGACATCATCATTCCAAACTTGCTATTTTTGAATTGCGGAAAATTGGGGAACTGATTGAGGCCACATGTTCAAGGGACATGGTTGTCATAGATGACCTCAATTACCCTGACATCTGCTGGGAGAAGCACTTGGCCAGATCTGGCTGGTCACATAGGTTTTTGACCTGTGTGGAAGACCTTTATTTAGTACAGGAGGTGAATGGGCCAACCAGGGGGTAGGCTTTGTTGGATTTGGTTTGTTGGATTTGGTTCCATCAAAGGGGATGGCCTGGTGGGAGATTGAGGATCATCTGGGAGATAGTGATCACGAGAAGATAAAATTCACTATCTGATGTAGGGCAGGGAAGATAGCCAGTGGAGCAGAGGTGCTTGACTTTAGGAAGGCTGGCTTCAATGACCTGTAACCTGAGTGGTACTCCAAGATGTACCCCCCTCTCCAGTTGAAGGGATCAGAGCAGGTACATGAGCGCTGTGGGAGGTATAGGGACCCTCCTTCCCTATCAAGCAGAGCCAGATCACCAATGAGGACTTAAACATACACCTTTTAATGAGAGAAACCATGGTGGGAACATAACATATATAAACCAAGTAGTACAGGGGACACTACAATACCTCGAAGGGATAGGATTCAATAAAGGTTAGGCATTCACATTCGTAGACATATTCATCTAGTTAACCAAAGACAGGTTTAACAAAATATAAAATGCAAACAACACAATAAACAATACTGATTGACAAAATATAAAATACACAAAATAGAAAACACCAAATAATAAGAGATATAGGGGATAGGTACCTGGAGGGGGAAAACACAGTGGCCCCCTCCATTCCAACAAGAATTTCTCCCCTGTCACTGCACTCACCCCAGGAAGGACTTAAACTCTGATCCCCCACACGGTAGGCAGAAACTCTACCACATAGCAGCCACTGCTGGGCCTGTTCTAGGCTGCTGGGGTTTTTGACCTTCTGGAAGCCCCTGCCTCACATCAAGCTGCCTTGCCTCTTGCTAGAGAAACTAGAAGAGGAGCTGGGAGCCCCTTGGGTCACTGCACAACGTTCTGCTGGAGCCAGGTAGAGAACCTCTCCTGCAGGCTGCAGCCTCTTGCTGGGGATCCTGGAGCCCAGCAGGGGGCCTCTCTTACTGGCTGTGCTGCACTGCCTGTGGGTTCTGCTCCTTTAGGATCTTCTGAGGCAACTGCTCCTGCCCTGTTGGCCCAACTCTTGCCAGCTTTTTGAAACTCCTTCCTCATCATCCCTCGCAGGTTTCCTCTGAGTCACTAGTGCTGTCCCTTTTATTCCTCTCCAGGTGATGCAAGGGGCCAAGCAGGGGACATGGAGGGTGAGTCTCTGGGGTCTGATTGATGAAGAAAGGGATTCCTAAGCCCTCCCATCATTTTTACTGTTTCAAAACCCCTGGGCCAAATCACTACCAGATTGGTGAGGAAGGGAATCAGAAGCCCTCCAATCATCTTTTACCTTTTCAAAACCCCTGGGCTAAATCACTACCAGCTAGCCTGTCATAGAGCTTAACAAAACAGTGGGAGAGACCCTATGGGAAAAGGGACTGGAGGGGAAGAGAGTTCAGGAAGTGTGGTAATTCCTCAAAGAAGCAATCCTCAGAGTACAGAAAAGGCCCATTCCTGTATGCAGGAAAGGTGGTAAAGGGGCCGGGAAGCCCTCTTGGCTTACCAGAGGAATCAATGAATGCTTAAAAAAAGAAAAAGGAGGCTTACAGATGGTGGAAACAAGGGGTAGTCACCGAGAAGGAATACACAAGTATAGCCTGTATTTGTAGGGAGAGGATAAGGAAGGCAAGGGTGGTGACTGAGATCAAATTGGTGACCGAAATCAAGGACAATAGGAAGTCCTTTAGGTATATAGGGAGCAGGAGGAAGATCAAGGGAAATGTGGGACCCTTGCAGAATAGGACAGGGCATCTGATAACAGTCAGAAGAAAGCTGAATTCTTTAATGAGTACTTTGCCTCAGTGTTCTTGCATACAAATGGTGGTCAGCCATCTGGCCAGATACTGGATGGATGCAAGGGAGGGTGATTGGCAACCAGTGGTCAGTGTCAAACTGGTGAGGGAGCACTTAGAGCATCTGAATGTCTTCAGCTCAGCAGGACCAGATGGACTACACCTGAGAGTGCCAAGGGAATTGGCTGAAGTCATTATAGGACTGTTGGTGAAGGTATTTGAAGACTTGTGGTACTCAGGAGAGGTTCTGGAAAATTGGAAAAGGCCAATGTGATGTCAGTTTTTAAGAAGAGAAGAAGGGAGGATCCAGGAAACTATAGGCTGATCAGTTTAACCTTGATACTGGCTAAAATTTTGGAAAAAAAATATCAAGAAGTCCATTTGTGAGAGACTGGCACAAGGCATGATGCTGAAGGATAGTCAATATGGTTTAGCTATGGGCAAATCATCTCTGACCAACCTTGTTTCTGTGTATGATCAAGTAACAAACTGGTTAAATGTGGAAGACACAGTTGATGTATGTGATAGCGGGACACTTCCTGGTAACCCTTGATGTGTGTCAGCGAGGGCCATTACTGGGTTCGGATGCTTGGGGACTCAAGAATGAGACAGGTAATTGATTTTAAGGCGTTTTATTGGTTAAAATACTTACAAACGCCCAGCCAGCAAGGTGCCGGCTGAGTGAAGAAGCAGGAGCTTAAGCGGGAGGGGCGGATGCTCTAGTGGCGGGTTGGGGCCGCGCTGTTCCACGCTTTCTTTTATACTAGGGATTAATGCGAGGAGTTCTTTTGTGCTCGCGAGAAAAGCTTTCGCGGGCTTTTTCCCTGGTCGGGCGTTGATTGGTGATCATAGGTCTTGGCTTCCGCAGTGAAGCTTTGCCCTTTATGTTCTATTTTTAGTAAGGCCATGTTATATTGGTTTTGTACTTTACCTGCCATAGTGGCACACCACTTTACAGTGCTCACTAATTTTGACAATGTGGTCCCAAAGTCTCTGAGGATGCCCCCAACTTTCCTCAGATGCGGGAAAAGAAGGAGCAAGCTTTCACTAAAATGAGTCACTCACTAGAAGAAATGCTGGTGACATGGTCTGGGGAATCCCTGATACCACATCTACCATGCTTTATCAGTTTGTGCTGGCTCTGGCTGGGCCAGCGTGAAGCTGATCGTGTCAAAAAGACATGCCCCATCTCAGCCGGGCACGGGGATTGAGAGAGAAGGGAGTGCAGCGACCAAGAAGGTGGCTCCCATTTGAGCAAAAGGAGAGAAGTGTTGGCTGCTTCTCCAAACAGTGACTCAAAGGAGTCTTACCACTTACCTGAGTCCAGCAAATGGGGAATGGTGGTCTGACAGCCAGCAACTGGAGGTCCTTGCTGCCCTGCTAAAGGGAGAAAATGACGAACAGTGAGTTAATTTCTATGAAAGGGGATATCCCCCTGGAACCGTTAGATAAGGGTGCCCTTTTCAACTTTTTTCTAAAGTAAAAGTGCGACAGAATTGACTAGAGGGCTGAACCCAGCTGGGTGTAACTTATTTATGCTCCAAGGACTGAGTTAAAAGTGGGTTATTGACTGTGCCATAATATAAACCAATTGTAAGGACAAGAATACTGTGTGTTCCAAAGGCAGAAGACCTGAATAAGACCCATAACATCAGGTTGCTGCAAGGATGGGGTGAAAGGAGAGGTGGAGTCAATGTATGACAAAGGGTTAATGGTGAATTAGATCAAGGACCCTCCCTTCTTCTCATATATACAACAAGATGTAGTGGGCGAGACGAATACACACCACTAGCAATTACATACCATGTCAAACTGCCAGGCCCTAAGAACTGGTGAACAGGAGATCACTCATCAAATTGTAGGTGTCCAATCTCAAAAAAGCACAGTTGCTTACAATGTAATATACTTGGATTTTAAAAAAAGCCTTGATATAGTTGCACAAGATGCTCTTATAAAAGAACTGGGGGATTGTGAGCTGTCAGAGTCCATTGTTAGGTAGTTTGGGAACTGGCTAAGGGGTCAAACCCAGAGACTGTTACTGGACAGGTCTGTATTGTCTTGGCAGGAGATAGCTAGTGATGTCCTTTAGGGTTTGGTTGTTAGCCCTGTGTTGTTCAGTATCCTTATTGACAATTTCAATGAGTATGTAGAAAGCACACTGGCCAAGTTTTTGGATGATATGGGGAAAAGTGGTCACACTAGGGGATAGGACATGGATCCAAGTAGATCCGGACAAACTGGAAAGGTGGTGGGAGTGGAACTGGATGCAATTCAATATGGATAAATGCAGAGTTCTTCATCTGGGGAGAAGTAACCAGAGTCATGAATATAGAATAAGAGGAAATGTCCTGGATGGCATGATGCCTGAAAGGGACCTCAGGGTTATGGTTCAGCACAGTATGAACATGAGCTACTGGTGCAATGCTGTAGTCAACAGAGCTAATAGCATACTGGGATGCATTAGCTGATGCATCCCAAGCAGGGCTAAGGAAGTGATACTTTCTCTCTACTCAGCACTGGTAAGACTCCAGTTGGAGTACTGTTTCCTGTTCTGGGCACTGCACTTCAAAAAAGATGTGGAGAATCTTGAAAGGGTCCAGAGAAAGGCTACAAGAATGATTAAGGGTCTGGTGGACAAACCTTATGAGGAATGACTAAGGGATCTGGAACTGTTCAGCCTGGAGAAGGGAAGACTGAGGGGGGACTTACTGGCTGTCTGTCTGTATGTAAGGGGTGAGTATTGGAAATTAGAAGAATAACTGTTCATTAGGCTGCTCCAAGGGAGGACAAGGAGCAATAGCCATAAACTGTTAGACAGTGGTTTCAGATTGGTTGTAAGGAAGAACTTTTTTTTGGTAAGGGTGACCAGAATCTGGATTGAACTTCCCAAGGAGTCTCCAACCTTGGAAGTCTTCAAGAGGAGACTGGACAAACACCTTGCTGAGATCATTTGATCTCAGCAGTATTCCTGCCCAGAGTGGAGAGGCTGGACTCGATCGTCTGAGGTCCCTTCCAGCCCTTAATTTCTATGATTCTATGAAAATAATTAATTAGTAAGGGCCTGATCCATACCTCAATGGGTAGGGACAAAAATTACACATAAACTGGTATAAGTGATCAGAAACTGGTTAAAATATATAACACAACAGAATTTCAGTGAACATAAAACACTTTCAAATTGGCCAAAACTGGTTTAAGATAAACCTGGACTTAACTGATTTCGGTTAAATTGGTTTATTGAACTTCTGTCTCAAATCCCCTTCAGATTCAAGTTAACTCCCAGACCCCCAGTATTCCATGATGCTTTACACCTCCTCCACAACCCTCCTTTACAGGATGAATGGGCTAGTTTTGGCTCAACTCTATGCTTCAGCCAAGTGGGGAGGCATGATTTAGTGCTCCTGGCTTTTGGCCTGGGACAGTGCAGACATGTGACTGTATTTCCAGAATCAAAAGTGAATGTCTGTTCATTTGCGTATTGGTTTAATCTATGCAGTTTAGATTAACCTGCAATGATTGAACTGATTCAGCCTCAGGATGCTGTGTTCCTTAAACTACTTCTTACTCACTATACCTTTTTTTTCTGGGCAAGTTAGTCTCTACAGTGCCACACTGCTCTCTCTTCTCCCTTCAGCTTTCTGCCTTGTCTATTAGAGGAAATATTTATAATTCTGTAGCTATAATGATCAAGTATGTTATTTAAACAGCTGGCCAATATTTAGTGGTAACTTTGAATATGGTTCTAGTTGTAAATGCTTGAATTATTAACTATATTTCATAACTTTTTTGAAAATTTTATTTTGCAAGTGGCTGTAAAGAAAGTTTTGCTATTTTTCTGACTGGGAAAATACAGGAAAAACTACATCAAACAACTTTTTAACTCAACTTTTGATCTACTTTTTTAAAACACTGCTTTGTAAATTTGGGGTTTCTAATATAGTTTAAGAAAATGAACAAGATCTTGTGCACACAAAAATTATAACCGAATTATACCTAGCCATCTCAGATGATTATTAAAAAATATATATAGTTAAACACTTTATCAGATTTTGATTTACTTTAATGGGACTGAATTTTAAACTTATACTGGTTCAACATCAAATTTAAGGTTAAACTTCTGGATAAAATCCATTGCAGCCTCTTGCAAGGACTCCTACTATTGGTCTACTGGATGCCATCCCTCTATTAGTTCCTTCTTGTGCCCTGTGAACAGGTGCATGCTTTATACAGGAGTGTATGTTTGTTTTTGTGGAGTATACTCCACGTGTACAACGTTTTGGGCTCTCATCTTGACAGTTTCCAGCCAGCACTAATTGCATGCCACCAGTCACTGATGACACCATCATCAAAGGTCACCATCTACTATTATTGCCCATACTTATTCTCCTACTTCTTTCTCTTTTGTCCTTACTAGGATAGTTGTGAGGCTTAATTTATGTTTGTGAAATGCTTTGGAATTCTTGGATATAAAATACCTTATTAGAGCAAAGTATAAAGTGTTGCCTCCCTAAAATACACAATGTTTTTTCCAAGTTTTTTGATCATGCAAACCCTTTACTATTGTATTTGAAGTACATAGAGCAAATATTGTAGCTGAATAGCTGAACAGGCAGGTGCAATAATCTTTAGTGCCTTTATAACTTTTTCTATTTAATATATTTAAACTTTATAAGCCTTAACCAATCAATCTTACAAAGATGTTATGAATAAATTGCAAATACTTTATTTCACTATATTTCAGGATGACAGGTCTAATAGTTACATCTTAGCTCCGGTTACAGGAGAATGCATTTTGAAACCCAATTAACAATAGGTAGCACTGTGCAAGCTCTGCAGAGCCCAAGCCCTGCTGAGCAAGCTGTCAAATGTCTGCCATGGTATTTAGAGGCATAGTATAGTCAAATGAAAAGGAAATCTAGTCAGGACCATCACACTGAATGGAGACTTGATGAATTACTGTTTAAAAGTCTGGCCCCAAATGGCTGAATAATTGGTTTAATTTTTTTTCTTCTAAATTTAGCTTGTGCACTAATGAATGTGCAACTGCTGCATGATTTGTACATGCTTACCATATTTGGACATGCAAATTAGATATGTATGCATGTATATTATTAGTTAGCAGTGTAACACAGCCAATTCCTACATCTCAAAGATGAGACAAATTGGCATGGCAGTGTGGGAAAAGCTTCCAAGTGCTAGGATGAAACTTAAAATAAATCAGACCCTCCTTCTTTTTGCTGCTTTGTATTCTCAGAAGCTTTTCCCCTTAAACTTTGGCATATTTTCTACTGATTAACACTAGAAACCCATTTTTTCCATTTTAACCTTTAATGATAACATTGTTACTATTAAGCAATACTCCTGACCCTGCAGCTTTTTGCTTTTTAAAAGTGGAATCACCAAATGATGTGTATTTGGAGGCCGCTGAGTACATGTTAAACTGTATTTTATTCAGTTGTATATCACAGTCATAAAGTCAACATTACAGGACTTGATCAGTCTCAAAGATTTCTCCTTCTGCCTTAGCCCCTTGTCTTCAGCTGTCAGCACCCACCCCATTCATCAAGAAGGCTGTCAGAACTGACATCTGAATCTGAAGAAGGAAGAATGGCATACACAGTAGAATCGGGACGAGATGTCTCCTAGTTCACCTTTAGGAATGTCAGTTGTTTTATATTCGTAGCATTTAGACTTGTTTAGAGGTCAGTTACAACATTTGCAGCAGCTTTGAAGATGCATCCTGAATAAAAACCAGAAAGTTGAAGGAAGAAAGCTCAGATACCATTACTAGCTACAAATGGGCCAAATATTGCATTTTACATTATCCGTATATATAGCAGCCTTTCACCCTGCACGTATGCCTTTGGCTTTTGAGCCAGCTCCAGTAGTGGGACAAATTGGAAGGCTTGCAATGGGGGAATCTTCTGGGCTGAGCATAGCTAACAACAATTCACATATGTTGCTTAGAAGGTTAACATGAATGACTATTCCTATTAATGTGTTCTATTCTCTGTTACATACTGAAAATTCCCAACAATCAAAAAGTATTCATAGTGACCAGAGATGATCCAAGCAGGGTGTGGGGCTCAGGGCAAATCAGCCTGTGTGGGGCCCTGCCCCCGGATGCAAGGAAGCTGGTGGCAGATTCAGCGGAGTGGGGGATGGGGTGCTGAGTGGCTGGACATGAAGTCGGCTGCAGTGTGGAGTCGCTGTGCTGCTCTGCCTGGTCCCATGGGCCCCCCCCCAAAGGGCACGGTCCAGGGCAGTTGCCCCAATTCACCCCCCCCCGGGACAGCCCCAATAGTGACATTTGGGAAGAAAATAGAGACAAAGTGGCGGAGTCTACAAGAGACATGGATTGTACAGTAGCCTGATACTACTGCACAGTAGCATTGCGTGGCAAAAACCATGACATGACACTACTGTGCAGTAATATTAGGCTACTGCATAGTAGCATCACAAAAAAAGCATTTGTTAGTGCTACAGTGTAGTAACTCAGGTTACTGCGCAGTCATTTAATATTTGTTTATGCAAGCACTTGTGATTTATTAATGACTGTGCTGTCAGTGTCTTGTGTAGACACAGCCAGTGTCTTGAAAAATATAGGAAAGGGAACTTTCTTGAGAGGAAAACAGTACAGAGTTTTTTTAAAAAGGGTAGGGAAGAAATAGCGGGGTGGGAATTATCTTACCCATGAGGAACAGTTGTATGTTCTTAGAACAGCAGAACTTACATTTAATTTTTTCTCTGTATGCATTCCTTTGCTGCATTAATTATTGTAACGTGTCAGTGGCAAAATTATGATATGCCACTGGCTTATCATAATTCTGGCTTATCATAGTTCTGGCTTCACTTCATGACAGGCTGCTCTGCTATTCAGGGCATGGTTTGGGGGGAGAGTGAGTCAAATGATTGTTCTTCCAAAGAGGGACAATCTTGATAATATTGGGAACAAGCTGATGCCTCAAATGGAAGGCCACATGCAGTCCAGGAGTGGTTAAATCATGGCTTGTGGGTGCTGGCTATGTTGATACAGTGAAGTTGGCAGTTGGGGCAATGGGGGTTGTCTAGGTGTAGTACGAGCTCTTTGGGTGCATCCCCATGATGGAGAATGTGTCTTTCCTTGGGTACAAATAGCAGCGGCACATGTTTGTGCCACTGCTATTTGTCCCCTGGGGAACATGTACACTGTGGTGCATGGCAAGTTGCTTGGACTGGGGTAGGAGAGGCTGGGGCCATTACCTGGGTGGGTTCCAGCAGTTTTACTTGGGTTACTGGGAACCTTCCAGGGCTGCAGCGGTAGAGATCCAGGTGCATGGAGCCTGGCTGGCAGCCAAAATGTGGCTCAGCCTGGCTAGGCTCTGTTTGGGCAGCACATACTACTGCCACATAAGACACTTTGCTTTTTTCTGGTGTGCGGTTTGTTTGTTTTTTTGACATTCAGAGATCCCGGTGTCAAAAAACCCCACCCCACATGTGCAGCATGTGTGGTTTGCAGTACTGCAGATGGGTTTGTGGTGCCACAAACGCATATGCATGTTCCTCTGGATGTGTCCTTTGGCTGCTGGCACTGACACAGCAGCTCTGGCAACTGGACTTCTTAGTCCTGTTTGAACTCTTTGTACAGGGTGAACTCTGGGTACAGAGTTGGCTGGTCTGGCCTCAGAAATGGCCCAGATGGGTTCTGCGATATGTCCCACAATCTGGATCTGGTCAACTCATTTGAATTGGACACCCCAGCCTTAAGGTATAAAGATATAAGGAGGCATTCTTGAGTTTGTGTATGTAATGTGCTCAACTGTCTTTATTTAAAAAATAGCTATTCCCTTCTGTCTACTTTAAATTTAGAGATTTGAGATTTATTAGTTATAATGTACTAATACTCTGAGAAATCCATTAAAACCCTCCAGTAAATATAAAAATCTCCAATTCAATGATGGGTAGTGAATCTTGGCTTTCTGATGTTACACCTAGGGTTAGCTGCATGAGAAAGACTAGATTGTGTTCTATTAGTGTCTTCACTTTGAAATAAAACTAAAAGTTTTATTCATGATAACGTTTATCAAGAACAACTGCCCTATTTAGAAGCAACAAGTAGCATGTGACAACAAAACAGAATCATGAAAAGAGTCACTTTATTTCACCATTGCATAAGGAATCCTATTTGTTGTGGCTGGGTCCTACAGGAGGGCCGTGATCTCCTGAAGGCCCTCTGTCTGCGCCAAATCCAACCCAAGGCACCCTCAATTCTTGCCCGCCGTGACTTGATCTTAATAAGTTTAAGATGGGAGGCTGCCTTATTACTGCCTTGGGCGCAGTGCACCGAGACCTTTGTCCCTGTGATCTCCCTCTATGCTGGGTGCCTTCCAGGCACCCTGGCCTTAGGGCCTCATGTATGTATCCGACGTTGGTGTGTCTAACTACATGCCGTCTATGACAATGCCCCTCCTGGGCTCTCTACGGGCCCTCTTCTGGGGCTTCTTATCCAATAGTGTCCCCTCTCTAGGGACTTCTCGTCAGGGCCCCCTTCTCTGGGGCTTCTTGTCAGTGAGCCACCAGTCCTCTTGGCCCACCACATGGCTACCCTCTTCTAAGGCCGGGCGTACCATGCTGCTATCCCCTTTTGGATCAAGGACCACTGCAACACTTGCCCTTATTAAGGAGGCACTATGCTGCTAACCCGTCTCTTCCGGGGTCCACGGCAGCATCCAGCCTTTGGCCGGGGTCTAATGCCGCACTAGCCTCCGACCGGTCTTGCGGTGCCCGTCCTGGGCTTCCCACAACGGTACCCCTTGTGGGCTCTTTAAAATGCTGCCCCCTCCTGTCTAGGGCTTCTCCATGTATCTCAATAATACCGCCCCTCATGGGCTCCTTAAAATACTACCCCCTATCTAGGGCTTCTTACAACATGTTACCCCTCATGGGCTTCTCCACGTGTCTCAAAATGCTGCCCCTCATCTGGGCTTCTCAATAATAGTGCCCCTTCTTAGACCGCTCAATAGCTGCCCCTTCTCAGGCCTGGGGTCTCCTCACCCCGTATTGCTGAGCCCTCTCTGGCGCTGAATTGCGCCCTCCCAGGCATCAGGGCCCCACACGCTGTGGGTCCCTATGAGGCATCCTACTTCCCCTACAGCCTTGCCCAAACCACCGGCCTGGTACAAACTAACGAACATAACACAAGCCTCCTGACTGTAACCAAACATAAGGCACCTGGCCATAACAAGTAAGCCTCCCGGCTACTGCTCAACATCATTGCTCCAGCCTCTGGAGATCTTGTGAGCTGCTCTCACATTTCCATCTCCCAGAGCTCCTGCCCCTCCAGCTGCTGGCAGAGAACTGCCAGCCTGACTTTGGCTCTGGGCTTTATAGGGCCAAGCCCTGCCTTTTAGGTCACCTGATTCTCCTTGGTTGCCCTGGTAACCCACAGCTGCACTGCTTAGTCACTGCTGAGGCTTCTCCCCAGCAGTTTTCTATACACCAGGAGCGGGGCAGCAAGGAGCGCCGTGACAATATTAGACAGTAAAGACAACAGCCTGAACCCTAAAACTACTCTCTCTAATTCATTAAGGAGCTACTTCCTTGTCTCTTCACTCCTGCCTTGCTGCTTGCTATAGATTTAAAGATGAAATATATACATCTTCTAGATTTCCTATAGCCATACCTCATTTGACTTCATTTTTTTACAAAAAAGCACAGTTTTGAGGTAGCAGAATTGTTACAGTCTTGGCTCTTCTTTGATTCTGGAAAAAGTTTTGGTGCTCTTTTAAATTTAATACTGGCAGTGTCACAGTAAGCTGTCATACCCAGTATATTGTGCAAATTTGCATAATAGTATCCTCCCTCTCCCATCTCGTATGCTACCAGTTGACAACATTGTTGTTTAAAATATTATCATTGGTCAAAATGGGGCAGATATCACTGAACAGTAATAATTAAAATAATTATCGTGGCTTTGAAACTATCTGTTACAATTGTAACAGAGATTACGTTTTAATAAATTCTTATATTCTAGAGAATTAGGAGGTGATACAGTTGTGTATCATATCAACCGAGCTGCATGCTGGTGGTTTTGGTCTTGTAGAATTGTATAAAGCATAGTTAGTGAAGAAAAGAATCTCTTTTGGCAAATCTCTGCTGGTGTAAACAATTGGAACTTTATTGAATCAGTGAAGATACACTCATATTGAGACATGCTCAATACAATGCAAATGCACTCACAAATATTTAAAGAGAACTTAAACCCATCTAAACCTTTTTGATTTAATCTATTTCACCTTTCTAACCATTGTCATGGGGTGTAGAGTCCATGTGGTCTTCTCCCACTTCTGGCAGAACAGTGAAAACTTACTGCTTTTACTAACAACTGAGATTTTGTGCATTCATACCTAGTTTTGTGGACTGGGACTTGACTTCTCTAATGCCACCCCTACTAATAACTTGCTTTTACCTTACATAACTAAATGATTTTACTGCAAAATTCCTGATATTGTAAATATTAGGATAAGCTTTATCTAAGGCAAACCATATATATTTTTAAGAGTGACCCTGTACCTTCTCTTTCCTCTACACATTTTAGGTCTTTTTTGTTTTTTTAGTGCACATTTGTTTTTATATTTGTATTTTATAGTCTTATCATTATATTTACCAATAACAGCAAGTTTTCTCAGCTGGTGCATTCATAGATTTGTCCCAGTTCTTGGAGAATGCAACTGTCCTTCATATTTCTGTAATATTTGCTAAAATATCAACACTAACCAGTAAGTGAACATTTTTAAAAGGGTGCAAAATTAAAACGTTGCTTCCCCCCATATATAGTACTTTCTAAAAAGTAGTGTTTAGTAGAATAAAGTATACCTCAACAGCAGAAATCACTCAAAGTTGCTGTTAAGATAGGGTTTGAGTTTACAATGAGTTTCTTGCAGCATTTTTTGAAGCAGGATCAAAGCATTCTTGCTTTTCCACCATCTCATCTCTTGTCCTACCCTCTCCTGTAGCAGGGACAAACCAGCTCTATTTACACATGTCCCCAGATGATTCTTTAGTGAAGTATCTCTATCCAGAAGAGTTACTGTGAATCTTTACTGCTTAACAGCTGTAATATATAATGAATATATATGTGCAATTTTTCAAATGTACTTAGAATTGGGATTTTTTTTTAATTTTCTGCTAAAAAATTCTTCACACTTTGAAACCGAATGTATATGTATGTTTGTGTATGCAGATACCTATGTCTGTGGCTAATGCAAAGATAGTAGGATCCTCCATATTTCCCTCCCACTCATTAGGGTGTCATTATAGCACTTTACATGTAGATAATTAGGCAGGAATTGTGGTCTATTTCAATGCAATTGCTTAAGCTACTAATTGGATAAAAGATAGGAACTGCTATGTTTTTATGGACCAGTGATATCTTTAACTGTATCCTCTTAAGTGAGAGGATAATTATCCTTACCTTGTGACAGAGAATAATAACCTTTGAACCCCTGATTGATAACTTGGAACAGGTGACTAGGACCAGGAAATAAGTACCAGAGCTTCTGAATATCAAACCTTTATAATCTGACCAAACTCAGGGTAGGGATGCAGGGATCAGGTTTTACCAGTGAGGTGATGTAAACCTACTCCTCAGCCTGTTATCTTTGTTGTTCACTTATCAAGTATTTCAAATGAATGAGTACAAGTAAATACTCTTGCAACATATTGCCTTTGTTTTTGTCTGTACCAGCAATAATTTCTCCTGATCTGTATAGTTAGTGTGAAGTTAATGGACACGCAGGGGAATTGTGAGGTCTCCATTTAAAAAGCCCACACATGAATGTACAGATACAAATTACCTTTGTAGAATTTCTATGTTGAGTGACTGCATAGTTGTTAAACTTTTAATTTTTAACCTAACTGAAAAGCA
Source organism: Caiman crocodilus (assembly GCA_030014935.1). NCBI lineage: Eukaryota > Metazoa > Chordata > Crocodylia > Alligatoridae > Caiman > Caiman crocodilus. The sequence continues at coordinate 3,844,569 of JAGPOW010003648.1, forward strand.
TTGTTTAATTTATTTAATTTCTTTCTCTTTTGTTAGCACAATAGAGTCAGGGGGATGGCTGCTTTGTCTGACCTCCCCTCTAAGGGAATAGTAACTATAATGGGTTTAATTAACTATGTGGTATTGACGTAATTAGTTATCCCAGTGATTATACTTTAATAAAAGCACTTCATTCGGGATGCATTTCTGTTCTGCATATGCAGAGCCTTACACCTATATTTTGTAACTGTCTAGACATCACAACTATGTGCATATTTTAACATCGGCCCTTGAGAGGGAGGTTATCTTGTACGGCTTAAGATAATTGGGAAGTAATGATTTTGCCCCCTGGTTTCTGACTTCCTTGCCTGCAGAGCAAAGGAGATGTGGGGGAAGCATAGCAGCTCATTTTCTGTAAACTAAAAAGGGTGGGGGAAGGGCTGTGTTTTGGAAACCATGCTTTTAGCAACTGTTTCTTTTTAAGCTATCAATCAGGGACAATAATACCAGTGGGAATTTGGGGTATTTAATCTGTGGATGAAGTAGATAGCATAGCAAAATAGATTATATGTTTACATATATATGAGCCCTTAAAATGTATGCATGAATACACAGAGGTATATGTGACATAATAATGTATCCATTTATATTATGATATTTCCATACATTCAGTTTAAGCATTCTTATCACATGCTCAAATGGAGAATAGAGGATGATATATATATATATATATATTTTTTTTTTCCTGAGAAAGCAATCCAGTGTGCTTGATCCCTCTGGCTAATCTTTAAGAGCAAACATACAATGAGGAGAGATTACCATATGAAAATGTCATTTATATCATATGAATACCTCAAGAAAAAAAAGAACAAAGGTAAAAGGTCTAAGGGAAGAGATTAACTAGCTGTGCATGGATCAATCCACAACAAAACACCATGCCTGAACTCCTTTAGTCTACCTCACAGTTCATAGCTGGGGGGGAGGAATTCCTAGCTGATAAAACATACTGAGAGATTAATGCATTCCACACACTGTCTGCTTTGCAGGTAGAAAGTATTATTCCTTTCCCTTTTGCTTTGCTTTATCTTGTATTTTTAAAGATTTTTTCACCCCCCCTGTTTGTTCTCCTGCATCTCTTTAGTTTGCAGATCTGTGCTGCAATCCCTTCAGTCTTTCTTCCTATCCCTGTTGAGAGAGACAGACTGAAATCACTGCAGGCATTTGAATGCTTCATGCAGCACAGGATTGAACGCTGTGGGTCATCGTAACAGTGAAATACATAAACAAGTTCCCATGAAAGCCAAGCCAATGGGAAAGAAGTGCCTGAGAGATGGTACCTGCAAACACAGTTTGTTCTCTAATCATAAGTGATGCTCCTCTTGAGCCCCCATTTCTCATTAAATCAATAAAATCAAGTGTCCTTTATTTTAATCCTCTAATCCAGTAGCAAGAATAGAGGCCTGGACTTTTCATTTCATTGTTTCAAACAAATCACTGCAATGAGATTGTCAAAGGTTGATTCCTTTACCTTAGCATTTGTGAAATGTCAGTAAGAAGGCAGGTGCTAGGCACTCAGCCATTCTTTTTCAATGGCAAAAAAAAAAGAAAAAAGATCTGTGACAGCCTAGCTGCAAATATTTTCTAAGACATTTTGTTTGGTTTGATGTTGTGCTGCAGTGACGAGAGAGGAAGGATCTGTTATGTACCAGCTGCATGAATCTCTGGATTGAAGTTTTACAGCCTTAGATCCTCTTTTATATAGTAAAGGGGAGATGAAAGCAAATAACTCACATGTCATGGAGCAGAGATACAATGGAATTCTGAATGGCTTAGAATCCTTACTAAGTATTTGATCAAAATTCAGACAAGGAAACTTTGCACTATCATTTGGTAGGGTGGCGAACATTTTTAAAGCAGCTTCAAAATCTTGCTGTTGCTTGGTCAGTCTCCTGCCAGCTTGAGTTTGAGTTGTATTAGCAAAAAGTAACAAATTGTTAGTAAACAATACAAAACAAAGCCCCCCTCTATTTAATACATTTGGGTGGGGAAATGGCTTAAAGTTAATAGGGGGGGAAAATACACTAATTTTCATAAGGGAGTAGAAACATGAGTTTTATCTGGACAGAAAAAGTGCCATTAGAAATTTGTGTTCCAAAGCTATGGTTAAAAATCATTCCTTAGCAAATATTCCAAAATGGCTCAAATTTGCTTGTGTAAAATAAGAGCTTCTGTCTATCATCGTATTTAACCTGTGTTTGTGCTCTTATGAGTCTTAATATGTAACCTATTTAGGTGAAAATCACAAATAACTTAAATTGGGATTGTACCTTTATTCGTTTTCTTAATGTCAGGTTTTTTATAGGAAAAATGTTCTTTACATATATTATTTTACCAAAAAGATGCCACTAGTATGGCAACACTGGCCAGTTAAGGCAAGTCCTATGCTATCCATATTATTATTAGAAAATTGTCACACTCTGAATAAGGGACTACATTATTCAGCCAAGAAAAATTTTACGTTGTTGTCTGAACTTCAAATATTGTAGTTTATCTCCTGAGCTGTTTTTCGCCACTTTTCATGAACACTTAAGTACATTAAATTTGAAGAAAGAAAAGAAACAGTGATGAATTACCCCCTGCTTTATAGAGATCAGACATCTAGCCACCATTATAGATCAAAAAAGTCTGGTTAAAGGTCCTCCTAAGCCGAGCACCCATTGAAGTACTGTGGTTAAGTCTCCTCAATTCTTGGAGCCAAAAACACACAAAGGAGTTTTGGGGCAAGCATCCTCTTCAGCCATCTTTGACTTCCCACATATCCATTTACAGCTGAGTCAATTGAGGATGGCCATTGGCAGTGGTTTGGAGTAAAGCTCAAACTCATGCCACTTGTACTGCAGTAAGATGTATTTATTGTCCTGTCACCCCTCCCCTTGGTGCCATAAATACCTTATCAAAATAATGTTGTCTGGCATTGCCTTTAATTTACTTACCATCTCAACTGAGTAATGGATAATTGTAGTTCTTAAATAATGTACAGAGATTCTAGCCAGATAGAAAAATTTTAGATGTACCAGTTCCTCTCAAGTAAATCCAGCTGTATTATACATTTAAATATATGAAACTATTATAAGATAGCAGGTTGACTTACTAGACGTAAAAGTTCTATTCAGAATAATTCTATTCTTTAAAAAAAATGAAAAGGCATTGATGATGTAGGAGCAAGGATACAATCCAACTCTTCCCTCAGAAGCTTAATTGGCTCTGTAGGGCTGATATGAATAAAAATGTAGGAAAACACTTTGTACATTGCCTACTGCAGTGTAACAAAAAGATACCCAAACTAGTTTTAAACCAGTTATTTCTGATATAGGTAACAGTCTTAACCATGGCAGCATTGAACTCATTGTGGACTAATACAAAGAACCCTGCAAACAAAACCTGGCTGCATACAAGGCTCAGGACTACTGGTTAGGATGGTATTATTTTTTTACATGATTAGTTTTCAAAATAGAACTGGGCTGTGAATGCTAAACACAGCTTTTAGAAGTAGCCTCAAACTCCAGCAGCTGTTTCTGCAACACTTTATTGCAAACCAAGCCAAATATATGTCATCAAGAAATATGCAATTCTCTTTCTGCAGGCCTTGAGAGAGAGCTTGATGACCCTCAAGTCAGTCTCTAAATCAGTATAATGTGAGATTCAGATATATATGTTTCTGCTAATAATGTCTTTCTACTTGAAGTTAAGCCATCCCATGTATGATGCCAAGAAACAGATAACTGAGCATCTTCCGGTTCTACTGGTTGCTTTCAGAATATATTTGGACCAGCAAGTAGGAAAAACATTTTATTGAATTTTTTTTTATTGAGAATGCAGTTATGTAATAAATGAAAACTGTACTAACATTTAGCACAGAAAGGAAAAAGGAAAAAATCCTGACAACATTGAAATGTGCCACTTCACTATTTTCAGTATGAAACAGGTTGATTTTTCATATTGAAATGACTTTTGATTTTGAAGTATTTCTTATTTTGTATAATACATATCATCTTTTTCTCAAAACAAAGATTTTGATTGATTTGGAATCAAATATTTTTGGAAATTGCTTTTACGGATGTAAATGTTCTGATTTCACTCTGAAGAAAATGAAAACATATTTTGGAATCTCAAAATTCTCTATGCACTCTGTCCAGCTTCCTCCTATTGACAGCCATAGATTTAACACAAATAACCTCTGCTGTACTATTTCATTAAAAGGTTTTTTATGGTGGGGGGGAAGAATTGTAAAAACTTGAGTGTGTAGTTTATCATTTCAGTTGTTTGTTTGTTTTTTTTAACAAGCAAGGTATCCAACAACTTGAAGGGCAATATTGATTACGGATAACAGGTGTGACCCATTATTCTTAGAATTATACATACATATTACCAACTGAGAATTGTAGCAGTACATGACACTATATAAACAAGAGACTCTCCAGTACAGTTTTACTCTGATTAATGTTGTATAAAAATGGGGTCTTTTATTTAATGCAGCTGAGCTCTTTCATAACTCACATTAGTAACATAAAATAACTGTCTTTTTGTTTACTTTTGTTAGCTCTGTGGGGCCAACACAGATAGGCGTAGGGAATCTGGATTCTATTCTGACATGCACAGACCAGAACCATGCAACTCAAACTTCTTTTCCCAGCTATGTCTGTGGAACTACTAATAAGACCATGGTCTTATGCAAGTGTAAAAAGCTAGAATTTAACCAGTAGAATCACTATTATAAAATATGGTATATGAATCCTAGATAACACTGCTTGACTGTCAGAACCCAGACTAAATTTTCAGAGCTGGATGTTGCAAAATGCATCATTTTACATTTAAACAGATCAAATGCGACCTGGAAGCTGTTTCAGAGAACATAATGTCACAATGCCATTTTACAGTTATTATACTGATTAAAACCATGCTTTCAGATTTAGAAATGTTTGAACAAGATATTTTCACTTCTGGGAACTGAACCAGAATTAACTTGGATACTGCAGAAAGGCTGATCTTGTGTTTTGTCCAGCTGTGACCAAAAGCAAAAGTGCTGGAAAGTTTAGGATAAAACCTGTTCTTGTAAGTTTGCCAGGCTTGGAAAGTTAAGATATTCATATAAACCTTACAGAAAGATCCATATTGACATACAAACCTTTTGAGATTCATTTGATTGCTAGTTACAATTGACCAGTTATGGTTTTTATATCAATCTATTAAAGTATTGCACATTAAATACTATTTGATGAGCTTTATAGAGTTTTATCAAGTTACAGCTAAAACTATTTGAGACATAATTTGACAGAAAAAACCTGAAAAAAAATAATAGGATCACAGGATAATAGGAAAGTAGAGCTGAAAGGAACCTCACAAGGTCACTTAGTCCAGCTCAAGGCAGGATCATCCCTGATTAAACCATCCCAATCAAATGTCTGTTCAACATACTCTTGAAAATCTTCAGGGATGGAGATTCCCAACTTTTTCTAGGTAGGCTGTTCTGATGCTTGACCACCATCATAGTCAGACAGTTCCTTCTAATTGCCAACCTAAATTCCCTCTGCTGGAGCTTTAGGCCATTGCTTGTAGTCCTACTCCCTATAACTGGAGTAAGGCTGATTTCCAGCCTTTCTGTAATTGCCCTTTGAAGACTGTTATCAAGGCCTCACCTCCAGTCCTCTTTTTTCATACCAAATAACCCTAGTTCGTTCAGCTTTTCCCCATAAATCATGCTCCTCAGGACTCCAATCATTTTTAGTGCTCTCTGCTGGACTCTTCTTTCTGCCCACATCCTTCTTGAAGTACTGGGCCCAAAATTGGACATGATATTCCAGGCAAGACCTGACCAGTGATGAATAGAGCAGAAAAGTTACTTTCCTTGACTTATAGTGACACTTCTATTAATATGTATAGCCCAATATACTGTAATTGATTTTTGCAATTTTTGCAATTTTGACTGTTGACTCATATTCAGTTTATAGTGTACTGTAATCCTCAGGTCCTTCTCTGCACTACTGCAGCTTAGCCTATCATTCTCCAGTCCGCATTTGTGCATGCAATTATTCCTTTCCAAGTGTAGGACTTTGTACTTGTTGAATTTCATCCAGTTGATTGCAGACTATTTTTCCAATCTATCCAAGTCATTCTGGATCCTAGCCCTCCTCTCTAGAGTGTCTGCAACTCCATTCAATCTCATTGTTCAAATCATTAATGAAGTTATTAAACCAAACCAGAACCAGGACAGACCCTTAGAGAACCATACTTGATACTTCCTCTCAGCTAGACATTGAGCCAGTGATGACTCCTTGTTGAGCACAATGATCCAAACAGTTGTATATCCATCTCACAGTACTTTTATGTAGTCTGTATTTTCTTAGCTTGTTAATGAGAATGCTGTGGAAGACAGTGTTAAAAGTCTTGCTAAAGTCAAAGTATGTCACATCCACTGCTCTTCCCCCTACCACACCACCTGTCACCTTGTCAAAAAATGAAGTCATGTAAATCATTTCTAATTATATAAATCATAACAGTATTGTCCAACTAAATATTTTCTTCCATATACAATGTAATTATCCTTTATGTGCGGTAAGAACTAACCTTCATGTAATATTGAGAAAATCCTGAAATTAAAATTTGTCAGGTAAGAAAGCACAGTACCTGTATGCTTCATAGATTCTGGAAGGGATCTGTGAGATCATTAGGTTCAGTCCCCCTGCTTTGGGCAGGAAAGACTGCTGGGTAAAGTAGCACCAGCAAGGTGTGCATCCAGTCTCTTTTTGAAGATCTCCAGGGTAGGTGCCTGCACCACCCTCACTGGGAGTCAATTCTAGAGTCTGGTCACATGAACCATGAAGAAGTTTTTCCTTTTAACCAGTCTGAAACCTTCATCTAGGAGTTTATGACCATTGCTGCTAGTTTTCCCCTGGGGTGCTTTGGCGAATAGTTGTTTGCCTAGCCCTGGTTTGTAAGCTGCCACCAAATTGCCTTGAAGTCTTCTCTTTTCTAGGCTGAACAGTTCCATATCTTAGACATTTCACAGACATTAGGGCTGGAAGGGACCTTGTAAGATCATCGGGTCCAGCCCCCTGCCCAAGGGGCAGGAAATCATCTAGGGTCAAAGGATCCTAGTAAGATAAGTGTCCAAATGTTTCTTGAATTTTCCAGAGTAGGTGCTTGCACCACTGCTGGGGGGGGGAGCTGTTCCAGTCCTTGGGGGCTCAGATAGTAAAGAAGTTTTTCCTTATTTCAAGCCTAAAATGGTCTTGTGATTGTTGGACCTTGTCATCCCCTGGGGTGCTTTGGTGAAGAGGTGTCCCCCAGATCGTGATGCACACACCTTATGTACTTATAGGCTGCCACCATGTCACTCCTGAGCCTGCACTTTTTCAGGCTGAAGAGTCTGAAGCCTTTCCATCTGTCAGCCTTTCCTCACATGCCTTGCTCTTTGGCCTCTAATCATACGAGTGGTTCTTCTCTGGACTCTCTCAAGCTCTCTCACATCCTTCTTGAAGTGTGGCATCCAGAACTGGACACTGTGAATGATACATGCCCCCAGCAGCTGGGGGGGGCACAACAGACGTGAGAGCGTAGCGGTGTCAAGAATGGAGCTCCTGCAGACACAGCTGGTGCTGTCAGTGGTTTGTTTGCAGAGGCGAGGGCGAGTGCTGACCAGGAGTCAGCAACTACCTTCAGGCACTGCTGGCACCTTTTGGTAGGGGATACACTGCCACGTTCAGTGGGTGCACATGCACCTGCATGCACCCCCTATGTGTCGCCCCACAGTACTCCAGCTGCGACCACACCAATGCTGAGTACAGCAGGAGAATAACGGCCTTAGTTCTGTTTGAGCTGCTTGAATGCATGCTGATTGCATCTTCTTCGGCTTATGGAAACATTGGCCATTGGATACACTAGTAACAAATTAACAAATGTCTTGAAAAGAAAGCAGTTTCTAGTCAAGGATAACAAAGCAGAGTTATTACATCTGTAACAAAAAGATTTCAAACCAAAATAAGGTGACGTGTTTGGAGAAGAATGGACAATAAGGAAGTACTCTCCTTGCCTTCTCAATAGTTGTTCCAGCTGGATTTGATGGCTTCTGTCTCCACAGTTTATCTGTTTTCCTTCCTGCATTTTACTGATATGTCATTTTTCCTACATTTTACATTATTTAAACAGGCACTGTCAGAATATGATCATATATATAAGAACTAATCTATATCAATGGACTACTGTTAAAATCCTAAATGATGAGAAGATGGGTTTAGAAACTATAGAACCAGAGCCTCAGCTAAAAGATCAGATCCCACTCTCTCTTCCACTAGTAAACCCCAAACCTTAAAATTATTACAAAAGAAGAATTGTTGCCAAAACATAAAAACTGTGTTTAACTCCCCACAAATCTGTGGGAAACATACTGTTATCTGACAGTGATCAAAGAAATGTGATTCAAGTCAGTGAAGAAAATGTACGCAATTGAGATTATGCTAGGAGTGCCAATACAAGGTATTCTACCACAAAAATCAATACACAGGAAAAACTCCAAATGCAAAGTACCAACTACTTGGCTGATGTAAATTGATCTAATGAACTGCCCTGGAAATCTTATTAAAATAATATCACTGTTCAAAAAAGGATCTGAATTTTGAGCTCATTCGCCACAGTTTTCTTTGGTGGATTTATTTGGTTATAAGCATGATAGCTACTGATGGGCTATTCACAGCTGGGCAATCAACCAAGACTTATCATAGAACACAGAGATGAAAGAGATCTACATAGGTTATTTAGTCCATTCTTCATTCCCAAAGCAAATTTTACAATTAGAATTATTCCATTTTAATTGATGGAGAAATAAGGTTCAGCTAGATTGAGTAACTTGTCTGGGGCCACAAATTGGTGGCAGAACCACCAATTGAATGTTGACTTCCATAATTCACTGGATTAGCCACAAGATTATTTTTTTTCTCACCTCTCATCCCCACTTACTTAAAATCAAATCAGTAAAGAAATTTAGTTGGAAATCTTACAAAATCAATTTTCAACATGAGAAATGCAATATTTCAATGGTTGGTCATATATGAATAAAGTAGGGAAAGTCTTCCTTTGTACCACTTTTGTATTCCCAACTCCAGTTGTCTTGGCAGAAATCAGGAAGAGCAGACAGCCTTCTGAAATCTGAAACAAAGTTTTGGTTCAAGCTTTGGGTGAAAGTTCAAGTTATTTTTATCTGAAGCACTTTCTTCCCGCAGCATACAGAGTACATTGGAGCACATGTCTTCCTGTGACACATACTGTTCATTCCTTCCTTTGAGGGTCAACAATGAGTGACTTTCCACATAACTCTGCAAAGTATGTTTATTTCAAAAGTATGGCCTTTTGTATGCGAATGGTTATTTTGTGCTCTGCTCCAATGACAAATATTTGATTGTTATTTTATACAACCACAAAAAGAGATGCACTTTTGTCCAGGATCATGAGACCCTGTGAAAGGAGGGGTGCTGTATCACGTAGCTATAATGACTCCATTTTTTTCTCCACTGGGACATTTTATATATTAGTAGTAGCAGTATTGTAGTCCTATCTAGGACCCATAATCATGGATCAAGATGACATTTCCTAGGTTTTGTTTGAACAGAAAAAAAAAGCAGTACCTGCTCCAAAGAGCATACGATCAAAGTATAATGTAAGAAACAATGGATAGATACAGGTGGGTGGAATACAGGAAATAATGAGACAGGTCAACTTGATAGCCAGTAATCTCAGAACACCTGTGGCCTAACTATTTTCAAATACATATTTTTTCTTTTGGCATTATGGCAAAATAGTTTTACAGAGAAATTTAGAGGAAGATGGTGAGGTAGTTTTATAGATGTTTAAAGAGAATTCCTCCTGAGTGTGATGGGCAGATTGGGAGAAAGCATAAAGATGATTCTTTAAAAATTTAGCAAGTTGGAGATGGATGTTGGTCTCATATGCTGAACAGAGGTCACAACTAATATCTTAACAATGAATGAAAGATGACTGGAGGAGTGAAGGCTGTGAAGCACCTGAAAAGTGAAGGCAAGTAACTTACGTTTGATAGAATAGAAAAGGGGTAGACAATGAAAAGCTATAAAGAGAAGGATTGCACACTCAGAGTGATAGTCTAGGAGAGCAATCTTTGCATCAGTGTTCAGAATAGATACAAGTGTGGCAAAACTACATTTGTCAAGAACAGCCAAAAGGCTATTGCAGCTACCATGAAGCAAACTGATGAGCACCTGGACAAGAATTTTAGCTGCATGGATGAATAGGAAGATACCTCTTAGTCTATGCCTACAATAGGAGACTTTACTGATATATAATCATATTGGTGTACCATACCCACAAAACTGTCCTACAGTCAATTCAGATACATCACCAGAGCTGTGCCTTGTTACCCCAGGCCCCACAGACATGCAACCAGTACTGGTTAACTGACAGTTTTACCTTTATTACTGTGTCTACATGAGGCATTTCTTCTCAAACTGCTGTCTTGGGTAAGGGATCACATCTCTTTTCTCCTACCACAAGACCCCACATTTGTTAGCAAGACCTCTACTGCTTCCTTTTTGAGAGGTAGTGCACAGAGCAGAAGCATCACAGTTCATTGTGGTATTCCCTGGCATGGTACTAAAGCGGTGTGGACAGGCTAAGAAAGTAGTCTGTGTTGAAACTGATGTCCAAGTTACCAGACTGAGAGACAGGCAGGATGATAGAGCTGTTAGGACTGAATAAGAAACGTGGTGGAAGGGAGGTTTGGGTTGGTCAAAGAGAGATTTGGAGATCTCTTTAGCTGTGCTTGAATTATTGATGATACCAGATGATCAAGTTAAAATTTTAGTCTGGGTAGGAGAAGACAGGTATGAAGTAGAGAGGTAGCTTTGTGAGTTATCTAGATGCTTAGAAAAGTGGGCTAAATTTGTGTTTTCAGATTAAATTATGTAGGGATAAGGTACAGATATAGCTTATTTTTCCACTGGAAAATGCTGAGCTGTTGAATGTAGGGCATACACTTTAGCAGTTACTACCTCCTTAAGCTCCTGAGTAGTTCAGAGTGGCTCTGAGAAGTGGCCAAACTAAAGCCAAGTCCACAGAGAGTGCCACATTGATAACTAGGTAAAACTATGACTAATTTGCATCAAGAGCAGTAAGGTCAGTTCAAAGGTGGCAAGGGGAGGAGGACGCTCTCTTTTACCACATAAGCAAGTGGTAAGGACGCTTAGCATGAAAGACTTAGGTTTTTGGTCCCCCCCAGACTTTTAGGTGATGTAACTCCACAGGTCCCACCTCCAAAGAGTCTTAGTTACCAGCTTAAAAAATAGGCTCACTGTTCCTCCTGTTGAAGCTGGGTTACTGGACAGACAAGAATGCAAACAGTCAGGGGTTAAGAACGAGCCTTGAGAAAGGGAATTTGCTTTTGTAGGTAAGAGTTACTGGAGGTCATAGATTCAAGTCACTGTTGTCAGGGATGTTGCTGTTTTGTAACTGGGCACAATGCAAATCACATCCACAGTGGTGGGAGTATAGTAATTAGGAACGCTGTGACCACTTGGCTGCAGAGCCAGACTCTGCCTTGTTTGCTGCCAGCACCGCCTATTTTACAGCCTGGCTGTGTGGGGAATCTCCTGAGAATGAGAGGTTAGAGTTCAAATCCTCTTAAGGTTCAGAGGGCCTAGAACCCACATCTTTCAACTCTGGGGAAGAAAAAACCCACTCTAAACATAAGAATAGTAGAGAGTCAGCCACTGCCGAATCAGCTGAATCACCGAATCACACAGGCACCGCTCCCTGCCCACCCCAGCTCCCAGCACTTTGGGAAAAAAAGGCCCCACTTACTGGGTGTTGCCAGGCAGGGGGGTGATCTCTGCTGCTCCCCACTGCCCTGTGCTGCATGGGGGGCTCTGCACAAGCCCCCAGAAGCCCCAAGTCCACTGCAGGAGCCAATGAGTCCATTTTTTTTTCTTATAGGGCCGGACCTGGGGCAGGCAGGGCAGCCTTTGGGGGTGGTGAGGGCTAGGAGAGCCGGGAAGGATCAGGGAGCTCGTGGGGCAGTGATGATCATCCCCACCAGGCTGTTTTTAAAGCACTGGGAGCTGGGGCTGTGGGACAGTCATGGGGGAGCAGGCGGGAGTCAGGGGGCACTCAGGGAGGCTGGGGAAGCAGGCAGGTGGTGGGGCCTGGCAGGGGTCCCCCCCATGATCCCCTCCCCCTCCTCCTGCCCCTCCTTACCAGCTTGGAGTCTGGGTCCAGGTCCCTGCTGCGGCCAGTGAACTGCCCGAATCACTGAAGCTCTCTGAATCGATTCAGAGAGCTTTGAATCAATTAGGATCTTTTAATTGGTCTCCTGATTTGATTCAGATTTGGAGATCTGGCCACCAAATCGGGCCAGATCTCCTGTGAATTGAATCAGCACCTGAAGTTTCGCACAGCCCTGCTAAGATGCCTGATGCCAAAGCTTGTGAGAAGAGTGGTTGTTCAACATAACCGTGTGCTTTATCAGTGGATACAGGCTACTTCTCAGGTCACATTTATACTGTTTCCTCAAACCTGGACAGCTAGGCCACTGGACCAGGGCATAAATCTAGCCCTGGGCAATGTAGATGGTTTAGATGGGACTTGACCATAGGTCCTGCACTGCTTTCAAGCTGCTTGACTTGTGTGATGACATGTTGTGTTACATTCACTACTCATGACTTTTATGCTGGGACCCAGGCAGGTCCTTGGTTTCTCCCAGGAAAAGTAGGAGAAAGCTCTAAATCCCACTTTTTCTTGCTCCCTTTTTCAATCCTATGCTGAATAGGAATAGATTATCAAATAATCAGGCTGTAGCTTTCTAAATTTTCAGTTTTCTTGTCCTGGTAGTTTTCTTCTTGTCTTATCTTAATTTTCTTTTTTTAATCTGTTTTCTTGATGCTTTAATGATTTATTAAGTTGCATAACAAGGATGAATGGAAAAGATATTTTGTGTTACCTGCCCAATAAAATACATGAGGATCTCATATGGCAGGTGGTTTGCATTCACCAGAAATGTGTGAACTCTTCCAAACTGTGTAACCAAATCCTCATGAGCAACTTCCTTATTTGCAGCAATAATCATGTGAGTTTCACAGAATATAATCATGGAAAAAGTTTGTATGCATGAAGAAGCTGAGTGTGTTCACGGGAAGAAGAATTCACGCCAGCAATACAGTGCATTTAATAGCTTTATCCATTCAGCTTTATAGTTTGGCCATTGGGTGCAGAAGTTTTATGACTTGTAACAGTTTAATGTGTCCTGGTGGATTACCCTCTAAGTTCCTCTTCATCAAAGCACTTGCTCCAGGTAACTGGGATGTCAAATTTAAATGAAGCACAATGTAAGGATGGGATTGCCAAATTTTAAATTAAGCACTTGATGGTGCTGGGTGAAGTCCTAAGCAATGTATGAAATTGCCTTTGTCTCAAACAGTGTATATGATCTTTCCTCCGTGTCTTCCTGCAAAGTGTCAACCAGTGTGACAAGGATTTTTCTGATTTTTTTTTTTTTTACTGGATCAACTATATAGCCGGGACTGCCTTTTGGGCATCAAGTGCCATTCTTCAGGTCACTAGGTGTGGCAAAAGAGTTGAAATCATCCCATCATCCATGGTGTGTATTTATATCACACAGCTGAGCTAAATCAAATGGCAAATAAACAACATTTAAAGAGAGAGGAACCTTTCTCTCTGATGAAGAATGAAGCAAAAAGAAAAAAAAATGCAGTGTGTAATATAACAGAATTTCCTTTCCACAAAAAAACTGGCCTCTCTTGGCTGGTTTTCAAAAGGCAGAACTGCAAAGCCATGTTTGACTCCTCTTTTTCCCTCCTCCTTCCCTTACTGCATTCCTCAGGGACTAAAAGACATCTCTCACCTACCTCCCCTTTTTGCTTCCAAGCACTTTTTGCCCCCTCCTCCTCCAAACACACATGCACTTTTGCATCCCCCCTGCTCATCTCCAACTCTGGATTAGTGCTGGCAAAACAATTAAACCCTCAGGAATGTTTTTGTTGCACTGCAAGTGGTGAGCAGTCAGGTGATCTCATGCTGGCAATCCCCAGGGTCTTCAAGTACCTTCTTTTTCTCCTTTTGCAGAAATTTACTGGAGCAATAAATCTAGTGCAATGATGGAGAAAAATTAAGGCAGGGGATCTCTGGAGAGAGGGAGAGAAAAGAGCACAAACAGTGCAATAGCAGACACATAACTGTTGTGCTACTTCTGCCCAGCTACTGTCTTCTGGCACTTTTTCAGTAACACTTATCCATAATAGAAAAGGAGAGAAAAAAAATCCCTTTGACACTGAGATGATTGCTACTACATTACTGCATGGTTGTATTGTCCAGATTTCTCAACATCTGGAGAGTAAGCGTTAAATAGGTTATCTGATACCCAAAGAGTCACAAAGGTGGCGCGGTAAATGATATCTTCTCCTGAGGCTAACAATAATGCAAAGATAATCATGGTGCCAAAAAAGACAATGCATGTCACAGTGAAGCAGAAAGAACACAAACTGCTAAGACCTCAGAGTGTCTCAAAGAAGAGTCCTTCAACTCTTTTTGACAGGTTTTGCATGCTTAACTATTATTAACCTAACAAAAGATTGCACACAATTACTACCGATGTGGCAACCTCCTACAGTTCATGTTTCTGTTTGTTGTTCTAGCAGCAGTACAAAAAGCCCCTGTTTTTTGTTTTTATATATTTAAGCCATGTTGATCAGGAAAAGGATTTCAGATCAAAAGAGATCAATATACATGTGAACTGGCAAACAGTTATGGACATAAAAGGAAATTAAGTTCATTCATTTTGTCAAGAAACTTTTGAGAGGGCTTGGGATATTACCTATACATACAGCTGAGTAAATAATTAACAACATGGTTTGCTCCAATATTTTAGGCTTGATTTCAGTTTATGTGATGCTTTTGAACAAAGAATGGTGTTATTCCTGCTATCCTTATTATTATTATTGTTACAATGTAGTAACCCCCGGTAGAATCATGGGTTCACTGTGGTAGGTGCTGTCAAAACACATAATTTTCAGCCTTATTTGCTTGAAGTTGTTCAACAAAATTTTATTTTAAATGTGGCTTCCTTTTTTAAAAAAAATGTATGTCTTACATTATATTGGATGTTGCAATGGTTTAAATATTATATTGTGTGTGGAGGGGGGATGTTTTGTTATTTAGTTCTGATGAAAATGCTTGACAGTCTCAAACAAGAAAATTAAACATTTCTGGAAGGATTTAAATGTACAGTCTCAAACTTTTGCTTTCCATGAGCATTATATGGATATTAGAGTAAAATAACAAAAAGAAGGGTGAGGTAATATGGCCTTACATACATATATTGAAAAAAATGATTTGAAGTTCATAAGAAGGTTCTCTGTGATAAACCATTACTATGGCTGATCTAAGGGAAATGAAAATTCAGGTGAAGAAGTTGAGAGGATGAAGAGGTATGAGGATGACAAAGTTAGCATTAAGCTTGGATATTGTAGCAGGGGGTCTGCTCCAAGCCCTGCTATGCTTGTTCCTCTGGACAAGTCTGACATGAAAACTCATAGATTCATAGATTTATAGATGTTAGGGTCGGAAGGGACCTCAATACATCATCCAGTCCGACCTCCTGCATAGGCAGGAAAGAGAGCTGGGTTTAGATGACCCCAGCTAGATGCCTATCTAACCTCCTCTGGAAGACCCCCAGGGTAGGGGAGAGCACCACCTCCCTTGGGAGCCCGTTCCAGA
>JAGPOW010003648.1:3864481-3885969 GCA_030014935.1 Caiman crocodilus
CTCTCTGGGTGTGCCCCATCAGCCAATTTTTTACCCATCCAACTGTGTAGGCATCAATGCCACAGTTGCTTAATTTATTGATGAGGATGGGGTGAGAGATGGTGTCAAGGGCCTTTTTAAAGTCTAGAAAGACTATGTCCATGGCAACACCATCACCCAAAGATTTAGTTACTTGGTCATAAAAGGCAACCAGGTAGGTCAAGCAGAACCTGACATTGATGAAGCCATGCTGACTGCCCCTGAGCATGATCTCCCCTGCAATCAGGGGATTGGTGATGATTCTCTCCCCTTGATGATTCTCTCCAAGATCTTCCTGAGCACCAAGGTGAGGCTTACAGGCCTATAGTTACCTGCGTTCTCCTTCTTCCCTTTCTTGAAAATTGGGCCCACATTAGCCAGTATCCAATCCCTCTGCACCTGTCCTGATGACCACAAATGCTCATACAGCCAGGCCAAGGGCTCTGCAATGACCCCTGCCAGCTTCCTCAACACCCTGGGGTGGAGGGCACCGGGACCTGCAGATTTAAAAATGTCTAGCCCTTCCAGAAGATCCTAACTACATCTGCACTGACTGAAGGCCTGACAGAGCTATCCCTGAGATTGTCTCTACCTCTGGTAGGTGGGATGTCCCGGTCCCTGTTCAAGAAAACACAGGCAAAGAAACTGTTAAAAATATCAGCTTTCTTGTCTAGTGTAGCCATAGGACTACCATTTGCATCTTGCAGGGGCCCTACATTGCCTGGTGCCCTCTTCTTGCTCCCAATGTACTTGAAAAAGGACTTTTTGTTGTCCTTAATTCTGGATGTTAGCCTGAGTTCCATCTCTGCCTTGGCCTTCCTAATAGCCCTCTTACACTCCTAGGCCAAGGAGGAGTACTCCTCCTTGGTGATAGCCCCTCCCTTCCACTGGTTGTACGCCCCCCTTTTAGTCCTCAGGCATTGCTGAATGCCCTTGCTGAGCCAAGGGCGTTTCTGAGCACTCTTACTCCTCTTGCTTCTCTCAGGGACTGTTATCCTTTGGGCCTGGAGGATCATCCCCTTAAGTTACGACCATTCCTCATGGACTCCTATCTCCTCTATGTTCTAGGCCCTCAGTGCCTCCCCGACTAGTCTCCTAAGCTCATTGAAGTTGACCCTTCTTAAGTCAAGGGCTTTAGCCTTGGTGTAAGCCCTTGATGCCCTATGTTGGATAATGAAATCCAGCAGGTGATGCTCGCTATTGCACAGGTGGTCAAGGACCTGCAGTCTCCTAACCAGGTCATCTGCCATGGCCAGGAGCAGGTCCAGCAAGATGTTACCCCTAGTGGGGCTGTGCACTTTCTGGATAAGGTGAAGGTCCTGTGATACAGCCAGGAACCTATGCAAGCCATTAGACCTGGCTGTCTGCTCCCCCCAGCAAATGTCTGAGTGCCAGAGGGCCCTGGAATGGAACAGCAGAAAACAAAACAGAGATGGAAAGAGTGATTTAGCAAAAGCCAGATACCTAGTCTGAGTATAATGAAATCAGAGATTGGGGCTAATTAAGGCCAGAAAGACTATTTATTGCAGAATCAGAGCCCTAACTGAGCCAAGAGAAGCCTGATGGACTGTGGGACAGAATCAAAAGAGGAAATTGACTGACTAGAGCCAAGACTGTGTTGAGAAGGGCTCCAAGCCTCAGTGAGAAGGACACAAAGTCAGTAGAGAAATTGATTGACTCAAGGGTAGACTGTGTGGCATGAGTTCTGTTGATTCACCGAGAGTGCTTAGATAAAAAGGGCCAGGTGATTGCTCAGGGTGTAGTATGCCTCAGGAGAAAACTGAGGGTCTGAACATGCCAGGAGTTGGGAATTTAGGTAATGAAAGAGTGGTCCAAGATATAGGAGAATCTGATATTGATACTGGGTCAAGAGGAGAGGCCCATCCAGTAGAGAATCAGTTGCCTTATTTATTAATTTAAGTTAAATTGTGTTTATGATTTAATTAACCTGGACCCAACCAGAAGCAGATTCTGAAAAACTCAGAGATTGGGTGAGGAGAGAGTCATGTAGGTAATTCTTCATAGTTGAATGGGGATCACTAAGTACACCAACTGGGTGAGTGACAGACCAGGGGGTAGGGGAGCAGGAACCCAGGAAAGAGTCTATCACAAAAGCTAGCAGTGAGAGAATTCACTAATGGGGTGGACATTCTTTCTGTTTGCAATAATAGCATCAAAGCTGCAGGTAACAAAATCAGTGGATGGTGGAGTGGAAAGCCTAGGAAGACAATCAGGTTAGTGACTAATCAACCTTCACAGCTACAAATGCATGTACTGTGATCTACTGATGCTAAAGGAGTGCTGCTCTATCTTTCCTCTTGA
Source organism: Caiman crocodilus (assembly GCA_030014935.1). Taxonomy (NCBI): domain Eukaryota; kingdom Metazoa; phylum Chordata; order Crocodylia; family Alligatoridae; genus Caiman; species Caiman crocodilus. The sequence continues at coordinate 3,866,822 of JAGPOW010003648.1, forward strand.
GATGGTAAAGATTTAGTGTTAGAAATATTGAGAGTTGGTAGTAGAGTTAATGGCATCACAACCCACTTATCAATAGGAATGGATTGATGATGGTGTTTATAATAATCCCCCATAGATGGATTATGCTAGATATCTACATGTTGTATAAATTTATCTTCTTTCAGCAAAAATACTAAAAGCATAAGAAATGACCAGGTAAAAAAAAAAAAAATCACACAGGCTTAAGACAGTTCATCTGCTTTAGTCCCCAACACAATATTATAACTAAGCACTATCTAAGGCCTTTGTAGTACTGTAACAAATTCTCTTTTGGATATAATATAAATAACCAAATACAATGCAGTCTGTCAGAATCACTCTCAAATGCACAATCTAAATTCCAGCTAGAGCTAGGGCAAGATCTGTTTTATCTATAAATATACTTGTATCAATAAAGACTGTGATATTTTATTTGAACATGAAAAGGGTTGAGTTGTATATTTCAGTGAGATTATGTTGAAGCAAAGTCAAAATGAGACCAAATATCCAGGTGTCTGAGGCTCCAATTCTTCAGTAAAAAACATTTGTATAGGCATATCCCTATACAAAGTCCAAATGACGTTTTAATGATGCTCTGAATGGCTTTAGGCAGCTGTCCACCAGATTCTTATATAAGGCCAGGGCCCAATTCATAGCTCTGTAAATTTGAAGATACCCACTACATGAAAAAAGACATGACAGGGTAGCACGTAAGGCCAAGTACAACCATTATTGCCAGTGTAAGTCATTGGAAACCATTCTATATCCATAACAGAATAGAAGTTCAGCACACAAAACCAAACTATATCCATAACAGAAGTTCAACGCACATAGACTGGTTTAAAAATGGTGGAACCTGGTCTAAAATTTGCCCCTCCCCTACTAAAGAGTTAATGAGTACTCTGTTCACTATTGATATAAACTATGCTGCTTACAAAAAACTGCATAATTTAGATTGATTCTGCCTTGGGCTTTTTGAATGTATGTATGTAGCCTGAGAGACTAACTGGTAACATGGCACATTGGGGTGCCTTGAGATCCTTTATAGGGTGTTGTGACGTATCATTTAACATTAGCACTGTTGGCTGTCAAATGGGATTCACAAGATAAATTCTGATGTTTGAAATAGGAATCTATAGTGTTAAAAACATTCTGACCTGTTGTGATATTGCTAAGTTCTTTGCAACGGAAAATTTGTTCTATTATTTTTCTGTAGTCAAAAGACAATTAAGAACTAGGAGGTGGCATTTTCTGAGGGGTGTCTTAAGTTGAAGGTTGAGACTCACTAGCCTACTTCATCTGGCAAAGTAGATCAGCACCTATGAAGGCTTATGCCCCTCTGAACCAGTTAGTCTCTAAGGTGCCATCTTCCTCTGTCTTCCATTTGACTTTAGATTAACATGGCTTAACTACCTCTCTCTACCCGTGTATGGAAGTTAGAGAATGAAGGACATATGGTTCTTACTTGTAATAAACTGAAACCAAGTTTAAGTTTGCTCAGGCTAAATTCATACTGGCTACATCTACATGTGTAATTAATGGGAGGAAATAAACTTTGGAGTAGTTCGAGCTGAAGTAAACTGTTCCTGGGTGCAATGTCTAGACACGTGCGCAGGATGGTAACAATTTGAGTTGGGCTGGAGCAAGCCCCTGGCTGGCTGGGCTGACTGGGTGCAATTTATGCCTGTGGTTAGCATTTACACATGTGTCTCAGTGCAGTAAATTACTCTGCCATATGATTGTATAGTCCCTGACAGTACTATCTTATGGTGGAGTTAATTAGTTTACTGTGTCCTAATACTGGCACATGTGTAGATACTAAGACTTTACTGTGGAGTTGATTAGTCTACTCCACATGGGCATGTCTACATGCTCATTAATGCACCTTAGGTACTGCAAATTTAATTTAGTACTTGCTTAATAAAGTACTTACTAAATGTGCAGTAACTAGAGTTACTGAGCAGTAGCGCTAGTGCACAGTTTTTTCATGACAGTTTTTTTATTTTCTGTGAATTAGCCTCATATCACTGCCCAGTAGGCTATTAGCACATTCTTTAACCACCTCGCTACTGTACAGTGTTATTAAGCTAAGTGCAGTAAGCGTTTTGTGTAGATGCACCTAGTAAAGTGCAAGTGTAGATGCACCCACTAAGCCAAGAAAGAACAAAGCCACAGCTTTGAATCCTTTTTGTTTTCACTGCCAGGACAATAAATCAAGATAGGTTTTGATTCTGCAAAATGTCAAACATCTTCTGACAGGTAGAGCATCCACATCGCCTATTTGTTCCAAGGAGAGATTAAGTCGTGATTAAGTCTATGTGCATTTAAGTGATTTTTAAAATCTGTCTTAAAAGTAATTTAGACTTTTAAAACTGAAATAATTTCTTAAATACAAAACACACTAATTGTTGTGTACTCTGTTTATATTTGCACTTCAGTTTAAATGGCCAGTTATCTGGTTGGTTGATTTAAAATCTTAAATGAAGGTATTACTATCACCTAGTAGTTTGTAAAATCTATTACATTTCTATTGGAATTCATAAAAACTCTTTTGAAAAAAAAATCCATGGGACTAACTGCATTTAAGAGTGTGCTTTTAATAGGTCTGGAATGCTTCAATCAAGGAAATTTCTTCCATTGCTTCCCTTTATAACTCCTATACCTCTTCCTCTGCATGGTTCAGTCCTTCCTTAATGTCTGCAGATGATGGCGGAGGGAATATTTACCTAAATTCCTTCCAGCCCCAGAAAACATACTTTATACAATCTAAAACAGACTGATTTTGCATTTGTTTGCTAGTCACTTATGAATCCTGAAATAAGAGGAAAATGGAAAAGTGGTAGTTTTGCATTTTACAAAGGGAGCTACATCCACCATTTGTTATGGAGTAAGGGAAATCAGAGAATCATGGAATCATAGAAGTAGGATTGGAAGGAACCTTGTAGATCTTTAAGTCTGACCCCCTCCCTGGGCAGGAGGAAAACTGGGCTCAAATGCCCCCAGCTAGGTAGGCATCCATCCTCTTAAAGACCCCCAGGGTAGAAGCCAGCACCTCTTCCTTTGGAAGTTGGTTCCAGATCCTAGCCACCTTAACTGTGAAGTAGTTCTTACGGATGTCTAATCTAAACCCACTCTCCAACAATTTGTGGCCATTATTCCTTGAATCTGTTTGGGATTTTGTACTAAGTGGAGTCAATTTGGATGTCCTATTCTCTTGTCCCTTTCTCTGCCTCCCTTGTTTCCTTCCTTGCCTGCAGGCCTGTTAAACCTGTATGCATCCTGGCAGAAGATTACCTATTCCAATATGTCTGGAATGCTTTCACCAGCACTGCTCTGGGTACTTTATGGCAGATAGGCAATGACAAGAAATTTTACTACAAGTGAGGGAGAGATTTTATTTCATATTTGTGATGGAATTCTCTCCAGTAGGGCTTAGTCTTAACTGCTTTGTATTTGGTGAAATTAGCTCATTTTGTGGCTCTTCTTTGCTTGTTCGTTTCATACCTTCTCTCATCCCTCATGAATGAGTGTTGCTCTACACAGAGGATTAAGATGTTACATAGTTGTAAAATAATTACAATAATAAATGTTTACATGCAGATTAGATTTATTGTGGAGATAATGGAGCTTACTGATAACTGAAAAAACACATATTTCTGTGGACACTTGAGTCCTTTGTAATGCCTTACATCTCTGGAGGAACTGGAATTGCACACCAGCATTAAACTCTGAATCAGAGTTCATTAATAATGCTGAGCAGAAGCAGACCACTAACATGGTCAATTCAACCTCTTTCTTTGCTCTTGTAATGTCTCTGAGCAGAAAGGAGCTTATTTTGGTTTGTTTTTTTAGATTAATCCGTTATTAAATGAACTTGCTTATTTTTTTATTGATGCAAATAATTTTGCTGCAAGTAATTGATATTAAACATGTAAGGGGCGTTTGACACAGAAATAGAGTATTTTTTCCCTGACTGGGGTAAGAGTAACTCTTACAAACAGAACTTAGAATCCACTGAGGGTTTGATTTTTCTGTAGAAGAGATGGCAGATAAAAACAGACTTTACATCTGGGTCAGCCATAAAACTTTACATCTGAGTCAGCTTTTTTTGCCTGATGAAAGATGGATGTATCTGAAAGCTTGCAAATAACTTTTCTCAACTATTTAGTTGGTCTCATAAAAAAGATTGCCTCTACCCCGGGGGGGGAGGGAGAGAGGGCAATTATTTTGAGCAGAGGGCTGCTTACTGAGTTTCAGCAAGCACCGAGGGCCACATGACAGGCAGCCCAGGGCAGATAAGTATTAATTTTCTAGATTTTTTAGGGGCCCTGCAGGCCACATAAAATGTCCTGGTGGGCTGCATCTGGCTCCAGGCCGCATTTTACCCTCCACTGCTCTACCCAAAGAGTTTGTATGCCTCTGTGCTTAGACCAACAAGGCTAGAGCCAAGATCCTTAAAATATGAAAAGGTGCAATCAGATTCTCACCTTGTTAATTGCTTCTGTGACTGAACTCTAGTGACTGATATAAGGAATACTCCTCATGCTATGACTAGCAGAATCTCAGAGGTTTTCATGTCCTACCTACCCTGGTGCCTAAAAGATAAGGACCTTAAGATAAGAACATAAGAACTTAAGAACTGCCATTTACTGGGTCAGACCATAGGTACATCTTGCCCAGTATCCTGTGTCACACAGTGGCAGTGTGTGGATGATGAGAGGGAGAGTGAACTAGGTTTGCTCTGGGTTTATTCTCTGGACCAAGATCTATGCCTGCAAAGCTGTAGTATACCATGTGAGAAGAATCAACTGAGTATTAATAAAGTTTTAATTTCAAAATTCCTTCAGATCACAATATCTGCAACTTATTTTATTTTCGTGATCCTGTAAATAGCATTTTAAGAATTTTCCCCTGTACGCTTGACAAGTGAATCTACTTATCCAATGTGGTTTCACAGGTACTTTCCATTCTAATTAGATGCTTTTGTGTCTTCATTTATTTTAGTCTCCTTGAATCGGCATTAAAGCAAAATAATATAAATCGGCAACCTTGTGTTTGTTTTATGCTGTTATTACCATCAGCTGAAGAAGAACACTGTCTCCTTTTGCCTATATGGTAAATTTAATTGAGCTAATGTCCATAAAATCAAGGTTGAGTAGCAAGCAAGATTCTTGGGTTTGAATTATTTCTGGACTGTTTCATAGTGAGTAAGATTTAAAAAAAATCTAGTACAAAATGTTATTGTGTGGCAACAGGAAACAGCAAGATTGTAAAATCATTGATTTTTCTAAGTTACTGATAAAACTTCAGTGTTGCAACAATTGTATATAGTTCATACAGGAGTGTTGCCATCTGAATTATTCCATCGGAATCTCCTTAATAATGCAGTCTTCATTTTGAATTTGCCTATGTGCAAGGTCCTTGAAGAAGACATTGCCACTCTATTGAGGACTGAAAATCTTTATTTGCCATAGTCCTTATCATCTTCATTCTCCAAGGATATGCAGTAGGCCTGTGCAAAGCAGCTAGTATTTGCTTCATATTCAGATTTGGCCAATTCAGGGGACAGTGATTTGATTCACTGTCCCAAGCTGATTCAGCTGAATCTCCAAATCAAATAGGCCCCATTGCCTGCCCACTCTCCCAGCCCCATCAATAGCTGCTCTACCTGGCCTCAGCCTCCTGGCTCTTAAAAAAAAAAGGTCCAACACTGAACGGTGATCCCTGCTGCCCCCCACTGTCACATACTGCATGGAGAATTCTGTTGTGAGCCCCAATTCCCCACTCACTCTCACGATGCCCCCCATAGCTGTCCCACTGAGCCCCAGCATTGGCTTAAAAAAGAAAAAGAAAAAGAAAAAGAAAAAAAAGCCCCACACTCACTGGCTCCTACAGGGCAATCCCTGCTGCTTCCCACTGCTCTGTGCTTCATGGGTGGCTCTGCTACAAGCCCTCAGAAGCCCCGAGGCCACTGCAGTAACTGGTGAGTGTGGGACTTTTTACATTTTTTTTAAAAGAGCCATGACTGGGGCTGGGCAGGGCAGGCATTGATGGGGCTGGGAGAGTGGGTGAGGGTTGGGCTCATGGCAGAGTTCCCCATGTAGTGTGGGGCAGTAGGAGGGAGTGGGGATCACCCCCCCGCTGCCTGGCAGCAGCTGGTGAGTGAGGGCAGTGGGGGGGGGGCTGGGAGAGTGGGCAGGGTTCAGGGGGTGTTAAGGGAATCTGGGGAAGCTGGCAAGGGAAGGGGCCCGGTGGGGGGTCCTCCACCAGCCCTCCCCCCCACTTACTGACACAGAGTCTGGGTCCAGCTCCCTGCAGCAGCGAGCAGGGACTGCCCAAATTTCTGAAGCTCTCTAAATCTTTTTTGAATCAATTCAGACCTTTTCTTTGGTCTCCCAGTTCAATTTGGATTTGGAGATTAGGCTGCCGAATTGGGCCAAATCTCCTCCAAATTGCATGAGCACCTGAAGCTTCACACAGCCCTAATGTGTAGTACCAGGCCCAGAATATTAATTTAACTAATCCATTGGGCAATAATAGAGAAACACCTTTTTCTTTTCAATACCAGCTGTTTTTCACTTATGAAAATTGCTGCTGAACTTCAGTAAAACCTATGTAGACACAAGACAAATGTGTGTATGCATGTACGTGCATATGTGTGCATGCTCACATACACACACATACACGCATTAGTGGCAGTTTGGGCTCTTTGTCTATTCATTGCATTTTTCTTGTGGCAGTTTCTTCTTACCCAATGCAGCTACAAAACACATGATATGCTAAAACATTTTTGTATGTGTCTATATATGTTTGCATGTGTGTGTGCATGAGTATACACCCACAAAATACATTGCATTTATACACTCTGTACTAAAAGCTGTGTCAGTATATCATTGCATGAATGGTATCATATCCCACAGCCCTGTCTCCCTTCCTTACCATACAGGATAATACTGTTGTGGAAACCATGTGTCTGTTGGGGGAAGGGTTTAGAAGCATCATACTGAGGCTGGGCACTCTGCCAGGGGGAAGGGACAAAAGTGAAGTGTTCCTGGAGGTTTTCTTTTTTTAGACAATGATTACTGAAGGGGAAAGAAGAGCAGTCATCATCGTAATACAAAAAGAAAAAAATATATTAACTGGGCTACTGGCAAATCCTTAAATCTCACTTTAAGCAAGAATTCTTCATCTGTAAAATAAAGTGCATAAAATGGCAGTGTTTGAAGAGAATAGTCCATTTCCACCAGACATTTCAAAATTGATTAATATTAGTGATATCTCTATCTACCTTCCCAAACATGCTCACACACATGCAACATTTGTCAAAAAGGGTCCTGAAGACCTGCAGGAAAGAAAACCACACAGGGAGTATCTTTGAGAATATGTGACTGATTTATTTGTACTTTAAACTCCAATCTTGCAACCAGTGTACAGGTCCCCATTGAAAGATAAAATAGCAGTTATAGAAACAGCAAGTTGATTAAATTCATTTGCCCTGAGCTCACTACAGAGCCATTCAGCTGCTTGCTGCATTGAAATGTGGAATAGTTATACAAATCAGATCCACTGACATCAGAGACAAAAGCCTCACGGCTCCCTGGCAAGACTGGGTTGCGGTTGAAAACTGGAGCACTTATGATATTTATTTTTGTGAGGAAAGTGCCCCTAAAATATTTAGCAGCTCTTTGGAATCAGAGTTTCTAACTGGATTAGTTTTTGTGGATACACTGGTAGGTTGAAGAGCTTCCCCTGCCGCTTAAGAAAAGCATAGTGATAAGGTCTGCATTCACATTCATAGATAGATGATGAGATGTTGAGCAGGTTTTTGTCCCGATTAAGATTTTTGCCTTTTAGAAATGAAATTAGGCATGGCAGAGGGCAGGGGGAGGGAATGAGGGAGTATTTTTGGCAAGTAAATGCAAAGCTGAAAAGCCAGATTTGCCAAGCATTTTTCAAGGATGTTTGCCTGATTTGCATGTCTCCAGTCATCCCCATTACACTTTCTCTGTGTGAAATTGACTGGGAGTGGTATAAAAATGACAGCTGTGGCTGGGAAATGAGGGTAACATAAAAAAATATTTGCGTTTTCTTGGTATAAACTAGTCAGTGCTGGTGAATCTGCAGAGTGTTGTTTATTTTCCCCTGAGGAAGCTTTTCTTTTCCTTTTTTATGTTTAGTAAATACCTAAAATTGAAATCCTGAATACTGCATTAGCAGTAGCTGGTGAACCTCAAAGGAGGCTAGTGTTGGGAGAAAATATCTAAAAGTTTTGAAGCAAATCCAAAGCCACACAGAACCCTTTGCTCTGAAAATCAGACCAAAAAGCTTTTGAGATCAGGTTCTCTTGTGAGATTTGCCCTTTTTTTTTCTAGTTTCAAATTGCAGAAAGCATAAAAAGGATTACCTTGCATATGATGGTATTGAAGCATTTCTTCTCACAGCTGATGCCAGGAATTACAGATATGTGTGAAAATCAAAATAAACCAATAACCACATTCAAAGTTTAGAGTTCATTTTAGGTTATGGCAGCAGTTCTCTGTGGCAAGTATCTTTTTTTCTGAACCGGTTCCCTTGGTTTTAGAATGTAATCTAGCAAAGCACTTAAATGTATACTGTACTTTAAGTATGTGGATTACCCAATTAAAATCAGTAGGACTATTCACAGGCTTAATGTGAAGCAGTAGTGCATTTTGTTCCTGAAAGCCTATCTAAAGCCTTTCTCAACTATACAGTTGATCCAATAAGAGGTACAGCAGAGAGCTGATTTCTGCATAGTGGGTGCATCTACACAGGCACTTTACTGTGGAGTTGACTAATTAACTCCACAGTAAATATCACTGTCTACACGTGTACCGGTATTAGGGTGCAATAAATTAATTAAACTGTAAGATAGTATTGTTGGGACAGTTCTATCCTATGGCAGTTACTAACTGCATTGAAACACATGAGTAAATGCTGACCTGGGTTTATAATTGCATCTGCTTAGCCCAGGCAGCAGGAATCCATACACAGTTCCTTATGCTAGGCACTCTTGTGCCCAGCCAGCCCCTCTTCTGCCCACTGCTGCCATCTGAAGCCCAGAGCTGACCCACCAAGCCTGCTGCTAGCCCAGGGCTACTCTACCCTGGCCTATACTGTTGAGGTACTGGGAGTACATTTAGATACTACATATACTCTCTTAACACCTTCATGAACTACTCCAGAGCTTATCATGTCACTTTAATTTGTACCCACTGTCACATTAATTTGCACCCACTGTATCTCATTAATTTGCACCCACATTAGATGCATCCATTGTAAAGCATTTTAGTGCTTTGCCAAATTTGGTGATGCAGAGTAAGGTTTTCAAAGCAATGAATGGCAGTTAGGTACCCAATGTGTATTATGAAGGGGCCCATACCCTTTGCAAAAGTGCCCCCCTTAATCAACAGAAAACCTACTCCTTTCTAATGGTTGCAGCATTTATGACACATTCCTACAATGGGTGACATTGTTCAGCATAGGAGGAACAGTTTATGGATGCCATGACATTCCAGGATAAAATCTACCCTCAGTTACACTAATATATAAAAGGAATAATTCACTGCCTATAATTGATTTGAATCCAATTTACACCTTGGAAATGAGGGAAGAATTTGAACATATGTTTTCTGTTGTGTCACCAGTTATTTTATTATTTGAATTAGTGATGGCTGTCACATTTCTAACACTCTAAAGATAATGTATCATTATTTATATGCTTGAAATGAGGAACTGATACCCCCTTATGAAGACAAAACAAACTAATTTGACATTTGGCTTCATTCAGAGAAGTCCTGTCATGTTTAGCATTTGTGAGACCATACAGAAAACTCTTTTCTGGGTACCTCATAATGTTAATAAACTGGAGAGAATCAAAGAAGACCTGCAAAAATTATGAGGGAGCTGGAACGGCTTATTTATGGTGGAAGATTAAAAGGACCACTTTTATATAGCTTGCCTGAATTATATCAAACCTCAGATCACCATGAATAAATACTTGAAGACTGTGAGCATCAAGAGGGAACAGAAATAATTTAGGATTTTTCAGGGAGTTCTACTTCGAATAACAGGATGAAAGTAAGCAATGGAAAATACAGACTGGGTATGAAAAGAAATTGTCTTTAATGGGTTAGTTTCTCAAGGGGTGAAGTAGGAGAAATGAGGAGGTGGAGAATTGGAAAACTATCCAGTGTCTGTTTGACTATTACTGAAACAGGGACATTATCTCATTTTTGAGAGCTGTTGTGGATGGTACAGGCGTGAATTTGGCCTTCATGGTGACACCCCTAGGTGCAGCACAGAAGCAGTGTCAGCTTGCCCTTAGGATCTAGACCAAGTCTCTGGTATTGTTCCAGATGGAAAATAATCTGTTAATTAGTCCACTCTGATGACAGGGCTACCTCCAGGCCCCATGTAGGAATAGTGCATAGCTTAAATACAAATAATATTTATATTTTCTCAGAGGCTCTCTATTTAACTACTGTACTCTCTTTACTTCAGTGTCCCATTCTTAAAAATTACTCTGAATTTCTAGTGTTCCACTATTTACCCCTTAATAATTACTCACTCAAAATATACACATTCAGCACTCTTAGTCTTACATTGAAACTTGTAGCACCCTTTTCATGCTTTCTCTATTTCCCTTTGATATGTCAATATCTTGTTGGCATTATATGGTAGTCACACTTTAAACACATGACGTGTCCTTTTGGCTTTGAGCTTTCATCTGCATAACCAATGATCAGAACCAAAAGCTGAACATATCCTCTTCCCCCTCTGGAAAAGCTTAAGAAACAGGTAATGCTTGCAGTGGGGTCTAGATAAACCAAGGCAGAAAATTAATTCTGGAGATAAGGAATCTAGTTGTCCTGAACAAACAGCAGAATAGGGTTCCTTGTCTTAGATGTTTCAGGTACTGAGGTACAAGGTAAGGGAGTCAGGCTTTCATATTAATTAACCAAAGAAGGGCTCAGATTATGTTTAAGTTTGTTAAATGAAAATGTGCAATAAAATCAGTTTTATCATCAGTTCCTGTACTACTCCTTGTACTACATCAGACACATCCTTCAACATTTATCATTACATTTTGCTTACAACCTTTTAACTGTATATGCATAAGTAGAGGACATGCATAAGTAGACTTTTTGAAGGACAACACATAAATTAAAATACTTCCACCCTTACTATACTGTACTCCCTTCACCATCTGACTTTGTAATTATATCCCAAAACTTCCTCCTACTGTCCAGCAAAATCTGACAATGTATATTCTTTAGAAACCTATACATTATCCCCAGTTCAGTGTCTAGAGCTGAGGACTTTCAGGTTCCCAAGTAAGTGCTCTGGTTACTTAGCTACAAAGAGGAAAAGAGAGTGACAGCTACTTACCCTTCTTCTGTTGCTGAGACTAAGTCTGGTAGTTGCTGGTTTTGGTGGACTTTCTAATAGGCTATGCAAAGCTTCAGTAACTGATTTGATTGGAGGAGATTTGGCCTAATTCAGCAGCCGAATCTCTAAATCCGAATCAAATTGGAAGACCAATTAAAAGGTCTGAATTGAATTAGAAGGCTTCAACCAAATTTGGAAAAGATTTGGCACTGCTTTGGAGATTCAGCCATAGACTAAACAGGCAGCAGTCCTCACCATGCTGGACACAGCTGCCTCCAGCTGGTAAGTCTGTTGTGGTGGGTAGAGGGGGGAGGGTAGAGGCATGGGGGTCAGAGCAGATCAATGACGCCATAGTAAGGAAGGGATTGGAGCTGGGGCTAGGACAAGCTGCCCAGCTGGGGCGGGAGGGTGTGGGATTTGGGGAGGGGGGCTTCTGTCACTCAGCGCTGCCATGTGCCACTGATCTGGGAGAGCATGGGAGTGGACATGTGCCCTTGGATCTGCACAGGGCGGGCTGGGTTGGCCTGCACTCTGCGAGGCTAGCCCCCTTCTGCTTGGAGCGAGCCACACCTCCATCACTCCCCTTTTTCCCCTGCCCTGACTGGGCAAGTGACAGCAGGGCAGAGCCCCTGCTCTCAGTGCTGCCGCACCTGCATCCCACTCCCTTCCATCCCAGCTGGGCAAGCGGCAGCAGGGCATAACTCAACACTTGCCAAGCCAAGGTGAGGAGGGGCACAATGCAGATGCAGCTTGCTCTGGGCAGAAGGGGACTAGCCTTTCAGAGTACACTCCAGCCCAACCCGCTCCACACAGATCTGGGTTCAAATGTCTCCTCCCATGCCCTCCCGGACTGGCAGCATGTGGCAGCACACAGTGGCAGGAGTCCCCCTCCCCAAATCCCATGCCTGCCCTTGTTCCAGCTGGGCAGCTTGTCCCAGACCCAACCCCAATCCCTCCCTCACTGTGGGGGCCTTGATCTGCCCCTGCCATATCCCTTCCCTCTCCCCTCCACCTGCCACAACATACTTACTAGCTGGAGGCAGCTCTATCCAGCATAGTGAGGACTGCTGCCTGTTTAGTCTATGGCTGAATCTCTGAAGGGGAGCCTAATCTTTGGATCCCATTCACCTAAATGAAATCGGGACAGTGATTCAAATCACCAAATCAAATCACTGTCCCTCCGAATGGGGTGAATCTGAAGCGAATACTTGCCACTTTGCACAGGCCTAATATCTAAGGCCACTATGTATCCACAAGGGGAAAATGTATGGGCCTCAGCTACTGCTATGAATACCCAGTTGTGAAGAGGTTTCCTTTGCCTCTTCAGAGAAAGACAAAGAACATAAAAAAAGACTTAATTGAATATTGGAGGCTACAGGAGACTTGGCATTTGCTGGAACGCCACTTTATCAGCCACCAGTCTTTCTGGATTGGTGGTCCCCAAATTGTGAGCCCTATTTCTAGTCCAGAGCTGGGTGGAGAGAGGAAAAGAGCAGAGATAGAATTGGCAGGTTCCCCTGCTTCTCTCTGAACACCATTGAGACACCCCTGGAACAGGAAGAAAACTGGATTGCAGTCTTGGAGCTTGGAGGAACTCAAAACCATGAGAGGGCTGCTCAGAGTGAAGCCAGAGCAAGGACTGAGCTGCAGAGGCTGTAAGCCTCAAGACTTATGGGAAAGTTTCTTTTCTTTATTTCTTTTTGTATTTAAATATGCTGTGGTGAAATGGCACCTGTGGAGTGCTGAGGTTGAGTTGGGTAAAAGAAAGAAGGGTCTCAGACCTGGCCAATCTGGTTGGATGATAGAAAAGGCAGGGAATTGCTTAGCTGCAATTAGACATTTGTTCTTTTGTTAATGAATTTAAGTTGCTGTTTCCCATAAAGGGAAACAATCAATATCAAGCAGAGCAATCCCCTGACCCAGGGAAACTTGGATTTAAAGAAGAAAGAAAGAAAAATCACAGAAGGGACACTGTGTTCCAAGTCTGGTGTGACTAAATACTTAGCTCAGATGAGTTGCTTTGAAGCCATCATTGCATATTCCAGCTTTGAGGTGCGGGGACCCTCCACAGACAATGCAGTGGTTGTTTCATCCATAGCAAAACCTAGAAAAGAAATTAGAGCCAAAGAAAAGACACTGAACAGGAAGATTCTCAAAGATACAACAATTCTCCATCATATATTAATATCTATTTGGTGAATGGCTACAGTGTAAGGAGAAATTGGAGCCCTAGGAGGAAGAAGCCAGATATCAGGATAATTAATCTTGCACAGTGAAACACCTCCCAAAGATTATAAGTTCTATCAAGTCATGGCAGGTGAGAACTGGGTTACCAATGCTGGTTATTTATACAGGGTAAAAGAGCTCTTCCTCACAGCATCAACTCACAGGACATCCTTTCATCAGGGTCTACAGCCTTATACAGTGCAACCCTGACACCAGTCTGTGTGACTATATATTATACAGAAAATGTATGTATATAGAATATATGTATAAGTAGTATACAGCAGCAGTTCCCAACCTTTTTAGATTGTGGACCGGAAGTAACCACGGATCAGCAAACTGAAGTCTGGAAGTGACCAGCATATTGCGAAGCAGCAGCCAACACTTTTTTATACTGAGCATAAACCCACGGTATGCCAGTCACTTTTGGACTTCTGGTCTGGCAGGCAACACTCCCGTGGACTGGCAGCCAACCTTTCACAGCCCAGTACTAGGCCACGTCCGGGGGTTGGGAACCTCTGCTATATAGAATGCCAACATGTATATGGCACTTTTGGCACGACCAAAATGGTGACAACCAGAAATGCTATGTAGATGACCAAATCTGGATGTGTATATGACCAAGAAGTAAACTGAGTCATTAATAAATTTGCTACACAACTCTCTATCCTGCTTCTGATCCTTTACAGCATCAGATCCTTATGTACTTACTTGATCTGCAAGGCTGGGGACAAAAATTACACATGAACTGGTATAAGTGATCAGAAACTGGTATAAACCTGTAACAGAACAGAAGTTCAGTGCACACAGACCATTTTCAATATGGCAGACCCCGGTTTAAGACCTGGATGGATGTAGTATCAGAGTTAATCAGTTTAGCTTCCACCAGTCTATCAAATTTCTTTCCCAGATCCTCTCCCAACTCAAGTTATGTCACAACCCCCCCAGCATCTCAGGATGCTTTGGGGCCTCTGCTAGCCTCTCCTTACAGGGTGGCTTGCTGGAATATGGCTCATGCTCCACTGCTCCAGCTCAGCATCTCGCTGGCTCCACCCCGGGCTGTCACAGAGCACCCACACAGCTCCTCTGCCCAGCTGTGGTTCTTGGCTCTGGGCAGCACGCAGCCCAGAGCTGGTGGGAGGACAGGGGGAAGTCAATACAGCCCCTTTACCCCCCACCAGCTTTGGGCTTCATGTTGGACAAGCCAGGACTTTTCTGACCCTGAGAAAAAGCTCCATGCTGGCTTTTCCCATGCCTCTTGCCAACTCCAGGCTGCATATTGACTGAGCTGGGGCTGTGCGGACCTGGAGAGAAGGCTCCATTCTGGCTCCCCTCCCTACCTCTGACTGCTCCAGCTGGGAGCAGAGGGACTATGGTATGACAGATCTGAAATCTCATTTCTCCCTCATCTCCCACTCTGGCTTCTCCCATGCCACTGCTGCCTGAGCTGCCAGGTATGCCATAATGACCTGCTCTGGAAACCTCTGACTCAGCATAGGGGAGGGTCTGTGGTGACAGCCGGGGGTTGGGGTATGTGCCCCCTAACTGATCTGGGATAGCCCTGGTTTGGGTGGCCTTAGCCACCCTTGGCAATGTTCAGCATTCTGGGAGGCATGTGTGAGCGTTTCCTTCCTTCTGGCCTTGCCCAGTGCAGGCATCTGTTCCCTCTGCCCCCACCGAAGGAAGAACGTGCGTTCCATTCTCTCTTCAGCCAATCTATGTAGCTTAGAGAAACTGGTGTAGATTGAATTGATTCCGCCTTGAGTTTTTTAACTGCCTGTACTTAGCCCAGGTTTATAATAGGAAGTGTTAGTAGACCTCTCTGACAAAGCAGTGATGGTAGTGAGTCTGATAGTAGTGACCAAAAGGTTTCTACCTGCATTAAGATCATTGCAACATCAGTTACTGACTTCTATAGATATTTTGGCCAAGTAAGGTTTGTATAAAAGCTATACAACCTGACTTAACATGCATTGCTATTTGATATCACATATGGCAATAAATTATGAGGAATTAAGATCTGGTGCTACACAGAGATAGCTATCAACTGATGGAAGAGTAGAGAGGGAGGGAAAATTATGGCCAAGGACAAAAATGCAATTAGTTCCTACACAGTACTGTACAGTATTTTCTTGTATATAAAATGCCCTGGAATAAGCAATGCACTTTATTTTTGAACGGCAGAATGAAGAAAAAAGATCTTTCCTTGTAGTAAGTCTGTACCTGAATAACAGCAGTCAGGGAGCCAAAACTGCTCATTGTTCTGCTCCCTGTGGATCATATAGATAGTTTTGCTTTTGTCTGGCAGAAGCTTAAGCAATAGAAACTGCTCTTATGATATCTCCTTGCCTACTATGCACAATCAAATTTACAGTAGCCTTTTCTTTTTTGGGGCAAAAGGCACATATATGGTACACCACACAATGCAGTGTGATAAAGTACTGGAAGTAGGAGACCCAATGTAGGGCATGGCTCTGTCTGTTCTAATATAGTCTGCTTTCCTGTCTGTAAAGAACTAATAAGACCTCAACTTTTGTTGCATGAGAATATAAATATTTCTATTCCTGAGAAATAGGAATATTAATTTTACAACTCAGTTGTTGAAAATCAAATGATGTAATAGACCAAATCATTCTTTTATTTAAATAAAATGTAGGCTCTTGATCTAAAAATAAAATTTTCTGTCTTGTTTTTATTATTTCAAGAAACTGCATCCATCATTTTTGTGACTGCAGCTGGCAAGAAAATCTTGGCATCTGAAATATGAAATCACAGCCTCTATAGGAGAAGGATTTTTTCACAATGTAAAGTATGATTGTCCAATGATTGTCTATGACTTTGGGGCAATGATGTCTGAAAACCAAGAACAGATCTCTCATATTCACAGGTGTTATTGTTTTAGCTATTGGTTGTAGCATATTTGAAACAAGTGGTTTAACAATTTGTCCAAATCTATAATTATTCAAGTTCCTTGAGGGCTTCTGTAGTTTTTATCCCCAGGTGGAATATTACTTGTCTATTATTTTTTCTTTTTTAATAAAGCAAAAAATGCAGTTTCACACCAAGTACACAGAGGCTGTTTCTACATGTGCACTTCACTGAGGAGTAGACTAATAAGCTGTGAAGTAAAGTGTCACTGTCTACATATGTGATCGTATTAGGTTGCACTAAACTCATTTATGCTGCCATAAGATAGTACTGTGGGGGACAGTACAATTTTATGCCCGGGTAACTTATTGTAGATGCTGACCTTGGGCGTAAATTGTGCCTGATCAGCCCAGCCAACCTAGGGCTAGACTCCTGCCTGCTGCTTAGCTACATGGCTCTGCACTTTCAGCACCCTTGTGCCTCTGCCAGCCCCTCCATCAAGCCCCTCACCCACCTCCCGTCAGCCTAGGCCTGTTTTGCTCCAGCTTAAATTGCTGCTGTCCTAGGTGTATGTGTAGACACTGTACCCAGGAATTGTTTACTCTGGCTCAAACTGCTCTGGAGTTTATTGCTTTGTACTAATTGCACATGTAGATGCATTCAGAATGATTAAACCCGGACTAATCACAGACCCTAATTTAGCTGTTCCTATGTCTTTTCATGCTATACTATTACAATGATCTTTGTTAGTTGAGGACTTTTAACACTATATATTTCTTCCCCATCCCAGAGGTTGAAAATTAAACATCAGGAATCTACTTACAGCTGAAATATTACGAATTTTGAACAAATTTGGAAAGTTGGCTGCTTTCTTCAACTGTTAATGGAAGAATGGGTTAATATGTATCATTTTCCTCCTTTTTCTGGATGCTTTGAGACAAAAGCATTAGGGAAAATAAACAGCTAATAATACAAGAAAAACAATCCACTCAGCTATTCTTAGGGGATATTGTAGTGATGTTTTTGGCATTTTTAGATTCATATGTGACCATTTGTAGTCATATAACTCTTTTTTTGGGATTCCAAGAGCTGTTGGAAAATGTATCATTTAAAGGTTTTGATTGTTTTTAACAATTTATGAGTTATATAGAGAGGCTCCCTTTTTTGTTCATAACTTTTTTTCCAACTTCTCTTACCAGTGCACAATAATAAAATTATGACATTCAGTAATAGACATCTATTAAGGAGCTGCTATGGAAGTGCTGACTTGCTCAGGATTCTTGGGATATTAAAAGCAACCTGGCTTATCTGGCAAATGGAACTGTATTTTTGGTATTTCTGAGCAAGTAATGACCATTTATGGTATAAGATCTAGCCAGAGTTATAAATTGACAATACACTTGATGGGAATACTAGAGAATTCAAGCTCTTGAATAATATATAGCAATATCTCTGGTGGTTCCAAATTCTCAAATGACATAAAGTGTTAATCTCTGGTTGTCTCTTATGTGAGAATATTGGCTGCTAAAACCATGCTGGAATTCAAGTGGGCACGTAATAAAGGTAATCAAAGTGACCTAATTTTAGAGCTTTTTTCCACCTAAGTTATTAAACTGGAAAAAAATTACACTCAATACTACTAACCATCCAGCATAGCAACAAGGGAACTGTCCTGCTTGTGAGACCTGAGGTCTGTCTAATCCAGTATCATTGGCTCATTCCACAGATGTGGGATAATCTGTTCCCTCACATTGGGCATGCCAACATGTTTATTTACACATGCCTAAACTTAATATGCCTTTGCTTAAGGTGCATTAAGGCAATTTCGGTGCATGTCTATATATGGATTTATGAATGTGCATCAGGGTGCATTAAATTTAGGCACAAATAGCTAAGCCACATTAGTACACGTGCAGATATGCTAATATGCATTCATGCATTGTGTGTCTATTGCTTATGCAGGTATCAAATTTATACTCACAAAGCCTTAAATTATCATTTTTGAGGAGTGTTAAGGATGCAAACATGTAGACACATGCCCTTTATGCTCCTTAAAAATGGTGATTTTATGCTAAGCCTCTTTAAAAAGGGCATGTGTAAATGTGACCATTATGTCTTATTTTGGTCTCTATGAATTAGAGACTAACTTCAACTGCGAAGCACAATTTCTAAATTTTTGTTATAATTATCAGTAACTCTCAATTTTCAAGAAAATATCCAATATCTTTTGAATGTTGTATTGCAGATGGTAGGGCAAGGTGGCACACTGGAGACTAATTCATTCAGAAGTGCATAAATGTTTGTAGGTAACAGTCAACTTCTTTTCCACCTGCGTGGGGTTGTGCCAACAGCTGTAGCTGGTCCGGAGGGGAGCCTCCCGGATTGTTTTTAGCTGACCTGGCAGGGAGCTGTGCTCCCGAGCCACGCATGAACAGAGCGCGCAAACAGGCGCGCTCTGTAAGGGTGCGCCAGTGTTTGCGCCGGCGTTTGCGCAGGCGGAGAGCAGGAGGAAGGGAAGAGCAAAGACAGCGGGAAGCGATTTGGGTCAGGCTGCAAGGAGGACGAGGGGAAAGGGACTTAATGGTGGGTGTCTGCTATAGACCACCCAACCAGAAGGAGGAGCTGGACCT
>JAGPOW010003648.1:3890570-3906005 GCA_030014935.1 Caiman crocodilus
AATGCAATTCAACAAGGAGAAATGCAAAGTGCTGCACCTAGGGAGGAAAAATGTCCAGCATACCTACTGCCTAGGAAATGACCTGCTTGGTGGAACAGAGGAGGAAAGGGATCTTGGAGTCCTAGTGGACTTCAAGATGAACATGCGTCAGCAGTGTGACGAAGCCATCAGAAAAGTTAATGGCACTTTACTGTGCATCAGCAGATGCATGATGAACAGATCCAAGGAGGTGATACTTCCCCTCTATTGGGTGCTGGTCAGACTGCAGGTGGAGTACTGTGTGCAGTTTTGGGCGCCACACTCCAAGATGGATGTGGATAACCTGGAGAGGGTCCAGAGAAGGGCCACACGTATGGTTAAGGGCTTGCAGACCAAGCCCTATGAGGAGAGACTGAGGCACCTGGACCTCTTCAGCCTCCACAAGAGAAGGTTGAGAGGCAAACTTGTGTCTGCCTATAAGTTCATCACGGGGGCACAGAAGGGAATTGGTGAGGCTTTACTAACCAAGGCGCCCCCCGGGGGTTACAAGAAATAACGGCCACAAGCTAGCAGAGAGCAGATTTAGACTAGACATTAGGAAGAACTTCTTCACAATGAGAGTGGCCAAGGTCTGGAATGGGGTCCCAAGGGAGGTGGTGCTCTCCCCTACCCTGGGGGGTCTTCAAAAGAAGGTTAGATAGGCATCTAGCTGGGGTCATCTGAACCCAGCACTCTTTCCTGCCTATGCAGGGGGTCAGACTCAATGATATATTGAGGTCCCTTCTGACTCTAGCATCTATGAATCTATGAATCTTGAGACCCAAAAGAATCTTGAACTTACTCTGCCGAGGTCCCATGATGTGTTGCCTCTTGCACCTAGAGATTGTAGTAAACATCACTATGTGATTGCTCAGAATATATTTTAACTTTCAGTATGGCATGATATGATCTAGAAACATGTGATAAATGTCCCATGTGGCAAGGCCCTAAATTAAATAAGATCAAACTTAGGCCTAACCCCTTTTAGGTGCCTAAAAGTTGGACTAAAATCTGACCCTAAGTCTATTAACATGCATCAATCTGAAACACTACCAACCCTTCCTTATTCGTTCTCATTCTGTAATGCTTTGACAAATATATAGCTGCTTAGAGCTAGAAGAAATGTGTGATGTGTATTATAAAATAGATTGTGCTGTGTTAATAGTTTTTAAATTCAGGGGATCGTGACCAACTGGCTCTATGTGCTTATTTTTTTGGTGTGTTTGGTTTGTTTGGAAATCTCCATGTGATAAATGTTTTCATTCCTTTAGCAGGTTGCTGATAGAGCGATTTAAGTTTACACAGTTACACACACACACTCTAAAATGTGCTTATTTCATTTTAAAATAGTGTTTGTAACATAACTTGGAAATAATTGTTCCCGATGTTTAATTAGCGAGTATGTGAAAAGCACTTTGACAGTGAAAAATGCTGTATAAATGCTATGGATTATTGCCTAAAGTTGATTTATTATGGACAGGAAACCTTAGATTAGTACGCAAGATACATTTGGCCAATGAGGCTTCTCAACCAGATTGTAACTGTTAAAGGAAATTTAGGACCCATGTTTTCCTCTGTGCATATGGATCTGGGACCAGCAGTCAAGGACAGGGTGAAGGATATATCAGCTTTGCAGCTTGTGCGCTCACACATTTGGGGTCCTACAAACATTTCCTTTTCAAACCTTCAGAGAATAGCATTAGATATTAAGAGGTCATGTTGTTAGCTGCTACCTGGGAGCACTTGGTGCAGCTGAAAATGGAAGGAAATGGAAAATTTAAACCACAGTGAAACTTCCTTGTTTTTTGTCTGCAATGACATAAAGTTTTAAGCACATCCCAATTACTTTCTCTTTCTTCCTGCTATCACTCCTCTTACTCCCAAAACCTAGCAGGAAAGTGTGGAAGTTGCTACTCTGACCCTACGCCATGTCCCTTACACAGTGGAATTTCCCACTGTCTTTATGGGACCTTTGCACTGGTGGAAACCTTCGAAGCTGTCATATGTTCTTACTACTATCTCACTTTTCTGTATCATAGTTGTTCTGGGGCAGCTACGGTAGAAATTTGAAATGGCCAGTAGGGTTAAACTCAATGAAAACTTCAAAACTTCAACTACTGATCCTATTGTTGGATCTGCATAGTGTGAGTGATACATTACAAGGTATAAGACCACCTGCTGCTACAGACAGGCTTCTACTGGGGTTGGTGCCTAGATAGTGCTGTAGATCAAATATATCCCACAGTTGCTTTTGTCAGTTAGGCAGTTCCTTGGGTTAACTGGGAATCTTCATCTGGGCAAAAAGTTCTAGTGAAGACCATAGACTGAAAAAGGAGAGGAAAGAAGAACAGAACAGAGAAAGGAATGTGGTAGGTCTGATTGACTTAATCACTCCCTGAATTAGTCCCTTCCTGAGACAGTATATGGGTCTGTGCAATATGTAGGGATTTTCTGTGTTATTATAAGAAACATGAGTATGATTCATTTTACCCACTCACTTTCTTATTGTGACCTACTGGGGTGAAGGTGTTAATTTCTATTCTGGGACATGTGAGAAACAGATGAGTATTGGTCCCAAAAGCATGCCTGGGTAAGTGTGAAACAACTAGCAAGAACTGTTATCATAGGAAGGGAAATAAGTTGAATGTCTAATGGAAGACGTTGACTGGATGTTAACCTTAAAGAACTACCTGCCAAAGGAGGTGGCACATATGCAAAAAGCATGCCAAAGGCAAAAAGAGAAATGGAATCCTGGCCATTTAAGCCTTGAGGCAGGTAACATTTCCAAACAGTGAACTGTGCTTTTCCATTCTTACCTAAGGGCCCCAAAATGCTATGCTCTGGTTGAGAAACTGTCTATTTTGAAAAGGCTCCCTTGTGCCAGAGCAATCCCCACTAGCTGCACAGCCCCCAAAAGATAAAAGACTCCAACAGGAGTTCAAGTTCTTTGGAACTCACTGAAAGAGTCACAGTGAAAAAGAGCAGTGCTGCCACCAGGGTCCAGTCCTAGGGGCTGGAGGAGCTACCTGGCAAAAAGTAGAGGCCTAGCACTAAAAGAGAGGTTGTGTAAAAGTTGGAGACAGCCTTGCTGTATGTATCTAGGGCAGTTTCTCTGAGGATACCACAAGCCTTATTTATTCTGTTTCTCTAAATCCAGCCACAAGCAGGAAGAAGTTCTGAGCAGAGGGAACCTAGAAAGGCAAAATGGGAATGAGGGTAGTATTGGACTGTGTCTCTGTGTAATGGATAATTCTTGAACACACCTTGTGCTGTGACTGATGAAGCTATAAAATGTTGGGCTGTACGTGGGAGAAACAAAAGGTGTGTGTGCACAGCACTTTAAAGTGGGCTAAATGTTTTTGCACTGCTTTAATGGTGTTGGTGTTTACACACCTTGGTGGCGTACTGGGTGTTAATTCCAACCACTGTAGAAAATTAGGCAGTGTAATGCACCTTAAAACAGTTGGGGTGCAGGAAACTAAAATTCCTTCAAGGAGCTTTAGTTTGCTACCCCTACAGCCATGGAGTGAAGCACCAGGCTCTGTGCAGCTCTGCAGGAAGCCTTGAAGGCAGCCTAGCAGCAGCCTGGGAAAACAGGCTCCACCCAGGAAGAGCAGAGAACCTGATTTTTTTTTCCCCCTGGAGCCTGCCTGCCTACCTGAGCTGTGTGGGAAACTGGTGCTTCCCTCTGCGGCTGTGGTGCCACCTAGGTCCACTCAAGCCCCGGTGCCTGCAGGTGGGTGGTGCCTGGCGGGGGTGGCACTGCTGCTGTGGAGGTAAGCACCAGCCCCTACCCCACAGCCCAGGGACTGCTCCACCCTCTGGCAGCTCACTCTCCCCTTCCCACCGTAGAGGCAGGTATGTCAGCGGGGTGTGTGCACAAAAAGGGAGTTTAATCCATCCTAATTTGAATCAGTGTTTTTTAAAACTCACCACTTCAATTCAGGGCCCCTGTTTCATTTACACACACCTGTGGAAAGCTGAGTTACCATTCCTGCTCTGACTGAAATTCTGTAGTTTTTAGTTACAGATATCAGAATATATTGCATTTTTGGTATCATATGATTCCCGAAGCACCAATAATCCCTTTGAAGGGTACATTACATATATGCAAAGCAGACTCTTCTTCCCAAACCGTTCCAAGTCAGGGAGGTTCTCTCACATCTGACCTAAATCCTTTAACCAAAATCCTTTGACCTAAATCCTTTAACAGGCTAGATAGAGAAAGAGAGTGAGTCATTCCTTCTCTCCTTGCCCCACTCTCCATCCAATAGCCTAACTGACAAAACTACTAATGAGCTTCACCAAAATTTGATTTTAACAATAGTATTCTGAGCAGAACTAATGTACAGGGACCAAAGGAGTTGTCAGTAGACAGGCATAAATGTGTTTGGGGTGTTTCTGAGAAGAGGCTGGATTGGACAAAAATGGAAAGGAAGTTCTGAGGATTATGTTGGCAAGGTTGGTAGGAAGGTGGAGAGGGATTTTTTAGTGAATGAACAGGTGGGTGAACTGGTGGTCTGTGTCAGACTAACACAGTAGAGACTACCTCTCTACTGACGTGTAGAAAAGGAAGGCATATCAGGTGACTTAGTTTGACCAGGGAAAGGCTGACTCTCAGCAAGAAATGAATGACTGAATCCCTGTATTTTTTGGAAACATATGCAACTTTTCTGTTTTTCTAGACTTCAAAAAACTTCTGAAATCAAGTTAATTAAAGGCACATTATTTAACACCCTGCTTTTACATGATCCTTCTCTTAAGAATGTGTGAATGAGATGTAGAAGTGTAAACAAGATCTATGAGACATACAACCTTGATACACTACACATAGCCATTCTATTAGCATAGATAACTTTAGTGCCAGGTACTATTGCAATCTATTGTATTTTCATTTATTTTAACATGTTTCTTCCTTTACAAAACTTAACAAAGCTTTACAGTGTCAGAAGAGCTGAAATGCACTCCGTTGAAATGGATGTTGGTATATCCAGTGCTCTTGATATAATATAATCTGCAATAATATGTGCAGTTCAATGTACTGCAGAACTTAAACACAGTCTATTGCAAAGAATAAAATTTGGGGTTTGCTGGAGGCTGAATCCAAGTTGTAAAGCATATTACAAGCCCCTAGAGAAGGACATAAAGCTTTCCTTCATTACCAATTCACGTATGCACACACATCTGTGCATTCATGTAGGTTTTGATATCTTAAAGCAGCAAATTAATGGAGTCAGTCTAAGGTGGGTCACTAGGTGTGACCCGGTGCTGCTGATTTCACTCCATTACTGAATCCTGCTGCCAAATGATATGGATTTGCCCTGTTCTGTGCCACCATGTGGCATGGATTCTCTTCCCCTGATTGCCACTGAAGCACCCCACCACTGAAGGCCACCACAATTCTGGCTCCATGAATGAAGCACATGCTATTTGGCGGGGGGTTGTATTTGGTCCATGCACTGTAGGTTGCCAAGTCCAGGCCTCATGAACTCACTCATGCATCTAGTCTGATTGATTATGTTTCTGCAGAACAGTGCAGTAGGTAAACCAGAAGTGATCAAAATCAAGGAAATGTGTCAGATTTTATATTTGTAAAATGCTTCTGTGGGGAAAATAATCTTGTCTTCTAACTGAAGGGAAACATTTTGAACATGGCACATGAGTTTTAAATCCAAATTTCATTAAGAATTAAGCTAATACACATGAGGTTTGTTAAAGCTGGATGAAGCCTGATGCAAGTAAATTTGCAAGTTCACAAGGGAAACTTTGTAATAAGTTTTATATTACATCAGTTGTGCATATCTTCATATACGGATGAATTGCAGGCTCTGAGGCTGTTCTCTCAGGAAAGGACATGCAAATTGGAGGTGGGAAACCTAATTGTTTTTTTTTTTACTCCTGCATTTTGAAAGAACACATTGTTCATCTTTTAAAGTATGCACTATTTCCCTGTCCCTGTTTGACCTGTTGGACTGCCCTTTAGCTTGAAAAAATGTTACTTGAGAGTTCAGCTCCTGAATAATGCTAGCACTTACGAGAATCTTACCTTGTACTTGGATTTAGAAGTTTCGTGGAAGTTTTGACTTGCACTTCTATTATGTTCCATGTGAAATTAGGGGGCACATGCTCAATGCAGATCTAGTTCCACACCTCCACAGGCAGCCACTTGGACCCAGTTATAAAATTGGGTCTTAGGTTGGGATTTCAGCTACATTTTAAATTACATGGTATTAGGCATTGGGATTTTGCTTCAACCTCCCTTTCTTTTTCTTTTGCTTTAGTGAAGTGAACTTCCCAGCTTTTAGATCGCTTCCTGTGTTTTCTCATGATGAAGCGCTTCCCCGGCTTCCCCCAACTATTTATCATTAGCACTATGTGGATAATGTGATGACAGTTGTTGCCAAAACTTTCTTGTTCACTCCAAATTTGTTTTCTTAGGGATGAAAATAAAGATATGAAACCCAGCAGAGATCATTATGTGCTCTGAGCACTCAAGGTGACTGTAACTGAGTAATTATCCAAGGACAAACCATGATGTAGGCAGCATTTTCCAGATTCCAGAGGGACCAACTAAGTAGAAGAAGAGAAGGGTGTGGGATGTGGGGAGGGATATTACATGTTGGGGGGATGGGAAGAGAAACATTTATTTTAAAGGAAAATGAGCAGCCAGGAGAAACTAGATGAGTCTCAATATGGGGTGAGGGTGGAGGGCCTAGCAACTGCTGAGCCAGTCAATAGGCAGACTGTTCATCACACATTACTAGGAGATTAACTGAGCAAATGTTCAGACAATACTGATTAAATACTTCATCCTATATGCGGGGAACAAAGAGAGACCAAATCATTACAGTCTAGCCAAATACTTGATGATGACCGCACTTAATGGAATCATTTTGGTTTTGAGAAACAGAGATAAAGTATAGAGAGTTCCCCCCACTGCCACCTTTTTTTTTTTCAAAACCTGTATGACCCTCCCTTCCTCCCTAGAATTATCACAAGTTTTAGAGGGTTTAGTTTGCAACTTACAGCTAGCTGCTAAGCACTTTAAAAGCCTAATTGCTGCAGCTGTACATCTATAAGAAAACCCTTTTAATGTGGTGGTGTTAGAATGCCATTTTCTTATTATTAATGCTCCTGGAAACTGCTCTTAAGTGCATTAATTCCCAGTACTATCACCTTTGTTTACAGCTGCAGATACTTAAAATAAGCAAAAATAATTTGGTTTCCCTGGCTGCTGTTACAGTTTGGATTTTGAATTTCAGCAAAGAGTTTAACTGTGAGACTGAGTGCTTCTTTGCATCAGTTGTTAACTCACTGCTTACCCATGCTTAATTTTTATTGTATTAAATAATGCGACCATGCTTTATCCCTGTGCTTTTTAAAAACACTTGAACATCTATTACTAACAATAAAACTTGTGACATATAGTGATAGATAAGAGAGCCGTGAGAAATATACAACTGTATAGTTGAAGGAAACTGTGCATAGCTTTGAATGCTTAAAAAACCCTGCAAAATTAGTGGAAGCAGGGAGTGATTTAGATACAAATGTCTAACTGCTCAATTGTTCACTAATTTTGGGTGCATAACCAACCTAGGGCTGATTTTTGAGAGAAGCTGAACACCTGAAATTATTGATGAAATATAGATATTTAGCTTTTCTGAAATAAGGCCCTAAAGTGTGTTTAAAGTGAAGCACCCAAATTAGTGAACACTTTTTGAAAATCTAAGTCATAGTGTCACTGCATCTCAAGCCATTCAAAACTGAAAAGGACAGATTACTAAAAAATATATGATAGTGTAAGTGAGGTTGTAGCTGTGATCATCCAGAAAGTATTCAAGAGGAAAGTATTTCTTAGGGTGATATCTTGTATTGCGGGAATTGTGTAATTGGGATAGAGTTAGAAACATATTCAAATGCAAGACATTCTTCATCAGGTCTGGCCGGTCTTACGAGTTGGATATAAACGGCTGCTTTTCATCTCCAGATGTATGATTCTGAGTGCAAGTGCATTAGGACTAATTTCATCTTTAGATTGTGGTGACATAAACTATTTAAGGTTAAGTGTCATGAATCTTAATACACAAGAGACAATGCTTTTTTGGGACATCTTTCATTGGGCCAACTATATAGTTGGGAGAGATGTTGGACAAACTTATTGGCATAAAATGTCTTTCTTTTGGTCACCTGGTCCCGTTTATTCAAGAAAAGATATCACAAAAACAAACAAAGAAAACCACCCAATGTTCCAACCTTACTACATAATTCTTCATGTCATAAAAATGTCTTTTGGTAGAATTAGAGTCTCGTTATATAGAAACATGGCACATCATTTCTTATGCTGAGTTATGCCCTAGAACCTAGTCTAAGAAGGCTTTCTTAAAGAAATGAGTTTGCCTGTTATGGGGTTGTCCAAATAATCTTTCATTATAAATGCGTTATTCAGATTTTAAAACAATACATGTAAATATACTGCAGCCTTTAAAACCAAATGGTTTTCTAATATAATAATAGAAATCCCTTCTGAATATGATGGGGAACACTTGTTTGCTAGCACTGCCTTTAGGCTGCTAACACATTATTTGTTACCTGCTGTGGGTTTTTGCTTAATTATTTGTATTTATTAATTTGCATTTATCTTAGTTGTGACAATCAGCTCTATCATGTTAATACCAGCAAAGATGAATAGGGGAAGAGAGAGCACAAGAGATATAGATAAATCTTTCTATTTAACATGGTAAAATATTAGGCAGTGGCTTAGAAAACAGCTCACATATACCAGTAGCAGAACAGATAGGAATTTTAATAATAACAGCAACAGAAAATTATGTGCATCAATGTATGGTAGTTTATACATTGGAATAACTTGTAAATATAATAGGAATTGTTGTACATGAGCATTTTTATGGATCCAATTGATGTGTTGAGGTGGATCAGTGGAAAATTAAGAAAAAAAAAAGGCAGAAAATTGTGGAGATACCTTACATACTTTATAATTGATTTTCTACTAAACTGTTAAATAGCTTCAGCTTGCAACATGCTGCACATATTGCAGCATTTCATAACTAACATAAATCTGTAAAAGGTGCTGCCAAATGTTTTTTGAGTTAAATAGGCAGCTTCTACCCAGCTGTTTTGTTTTTTTCAATTTCCAACCACCCCAATCATTATCTGATCTTTAGGAAGTAGAGTGTTTATACATGTGGATTGCTCTGGCAAGGCATGAGGTTTTCTGGAATTGGAGGAATTGCCTCTGTTCTTTAAAAGCTTTTATTCCCTTATAATATAAATTATATATCAAACATAGATGATACTGACTGCTCTTTACAGTGACTATCAAGATTTACAGTTCCTGAAGTTAAATATTGACTTTGGCTGCATCTTGGTCAATATTTATCTCTTAGATCAATAAATCTTAATATTGACTCTGACTGAAATCAACATTCTGCTCATTCCTATAACTGAATGATTTATTACAATGTAGCTTCCTCCCCTTTTAATGTATCTTTTATTTTCAAATATTCACACCTGATGGAATTGGAGGATATTTTTTTCTGATCAGTAGTTTAACTCTTTGTATAAAGGACTGCCCACTTCATATACTTAGTATTGACTCCAAGTGAAATCAACGTTCTGCTCAGTCCTATCACTGAATGATAAGTTTATTTCTTTCCTTTTGGTCCTTTCCTTGATCCCTTTCACAGATTGTCCTTGAACTTCCACCCAATGCAGTTACTATTGCTGAGGTTATCATCAAAAGATACTTTCTAACGTGTAACCTAAATGTATAATTTTCAGGAACCCATGAAGACTATATAATTTACACTATCATTTTTCATATTGTAAGCTAAATGCATAATCTTCAATGTTTTTAAGTCTCTACTCTTTAATCTTTGGGTCCCCATATGGATATTTTTCCTCTTTCATATTAGTGCCCTTCAGATAGAATTACTCATATGGCCTTTCGATCCCGATTTATTAAAAATGTTAAACAGCCAACATGCTTTTAAATGCATCAGCTAAGTTTTTCTTACTTATATGAGCCCAATACAGCTCATTTTATCAAGAAGTCATGTTAGAAAGATGTGATCACAACTAGTATATACATAGCTTGCTTAATGTCACTGAAATGTATTTACACGCACATATACACATAGTTACCAGTGAAGGTAACTTAACAAAGCTCTTTATAGAATACAATTAAAAAATAAAAGTCTTAGTGACCTCTTTCTGAATCTGATAAAAGGGAACTTTATTATTAAAGGAACTTTTATTGTCAACTTCTGCAGGTGATATCTACCTGCCTGTAGAAAGAGCTAATAAAAAGTTCAATATATTGAGTGCTTTTGAAAGGCCCTGCTAAAAGCGATTGTCTCCAGCAGTGCTCCTCTATCTCATCAATGATCTTGGCACCATGGATTACTGTAAGAACCTCTAGAAAGGTGTGTTAAGGTATATGGAGAATCTCTAGGCACTTCCACAAAGAAAGAACAGGACTGTTTTAATGAGAATGATAGGGAGATTCACAATCTCATTGACAGAAAAACAAGAGGTTTTAAAGTTTGGCAGAATGACATCAACTCAAAAGAAAAGCAAACCATTTATCACCATGTTAAAGCTGAGACCCAGAGGAAAACTGGAAAGTGAAAGAAGTGGTGGAAGGACAAAGCAAAAGAGATTCAAGACTTTGCACAAAGCCATGGCAGGTATAGTTTCTTCAGCATAACAAAAGCTATTTATGGGTCAAATGCTCAAGGGGTCATCCCTCTGAGATCCAGGGATGGGAAAATACACTTTAAAGATTGCTTCCACCCATGGAAGCAAGAGCTCCTGAGCTGAGAGTCCACAATTTCAAGAGCTCCTGAACTGAATTTCTAATACTGAAGACAATACCATTTAAGACCCATTAAGTCATTGAAGATTAGGGTGACAGCAACCCATTAATGTGTTGAAGATTGAAGATTCAGCAATTTATTTAGAGGCCTTGAAAGCCATTAAACAGATTAAGAACAACAGAGCATGTGGTCCTGATGGAATACCAGATGAAATTTATAAACAAGGTGGAAAAAACATTCTCACAAGCTACACAATTAGTATTAAAATTTGAAAACATGAACAGATTCCTAGTGAATTGAAAGATGGTAGTATTTTTCCCATATTCAAGAAAAAAGATAGATCATATTGCAGCAGTTATAGTAGTATTATATTCCTGTCTATAGTTGGGAAGATCCTCTCTGGCATTCTCCTCCATATACTCACTTTCCTCACTGAGACGATTCAACCTGAGACCACACAGAGATACAATAGATATGATCTTTGTTGCTAAACAACTGCAGAAATGCCACAAGCAACAGAGAGATCACTAACCTAAGGCCTTTGATTAAATCAACAGAGCTGCCCTTTTAAAGATCTGATAAGGTTTAGATTCCCAATAAAATTTGCTACCATTATCAGAACTCTTCATGATGACACAACAGAAATGTCATATCCATCCTAAGCAACAGCTTAGAAATGAACCCTTTAACTTTTAGAACTGGATTCAAGCAAGGATGTATGATTGCATCAACACACTGTTCCATCTATAGTTCATCTCATTGCTGAGGGACTTCTATCTTGAGTTGGCATCCAATATTGCATGGATGGGAATCTCTTTAATATCAACTGGTTACAATCCAAATCCAAGATAACCAACATCTCCATTACTTATCTTAGATATGCTGATGATTGTGGCGCATGTTCCCACTCAATTGAAGAGCTTCAGGTTATTCTGGATTGTTTCTGTGAAGCATATAAACTGCTTGGACCCACTGTGAACTTCATTAAAACCAAGATTCTTTATCAACCCACCCCAAAACAACCAGCTGTTCCTTCACATATTGCAATTAGAAGGAAATCTTTGGAGAAGTTGGAGCTTTTCCCATACTTGTGTAGCCACCTTTCCCAAAAGTAAACAAAAACAATGATATTCCACACTGGATAAAAGCTCCCAGTGCTGCTTTTGGATGTCTCCAAAGTCACATCTTTGATCATGACATCAGAACCCAAACCAAACTTCTCATCTACCAGGCTGGTGTCATCCCTACCCTGTTGTATGAGTGTGAAACCTGGACAATGTAACAGAAACTGAAAGCTTTGGACTGTTACTATCAGTGACGTCTTCAGAAAATCTTCCATATCAGTTGGAAGGAGAGAAAAACAAATGTCAGTGTTCTGAGTCAATAAAATGCCACTGGCATTAAAATCAGGTTTATATGGCATCAGCTCTGTTGCACAGGACATGCCATAAGGACGTCTGACAACCAGCTTTCAAAACAGGTCCTATACATACAACTCATCCACAGTCTCCACTCTGGAGATTGATGAAAGAAGTGATTCAAGGACACCTTGAAGACCTATCTGAAGAAATGCAACCCTAACATCAAAACCTAGGAAAGTCAAGCACTGAATCCCACCCCAATGGTGCTATAATATACAACAACTTTTTCATTCCATCCAGGAAGAGCACACACCAACTGCTGAAGGTTCCTCAGCCTGATGAAGGGTTTTTGAACCTGAAATCTTGCTTAATAACTATTCTCCAACCATTTGGGTTGGTCTAGTAAAAGATATCAAATTCACCCAAGGAACCTTGTCTGTCATAATATACAACAAAGCATTGATCATTTTGAGCAAACTTGCCACACTATGGAGATGGACAGATGAGAGAAACAAAAGGAAAGAACTGTTATCCGACATCACCTAGATTTACTACTTCCTCAGAGAGCTAGTTGACACACCTGCAGTGAAACATGTAGATCGCAAATGGGTCTCCTTAGTCATCTATGGATTCATTGATGATTTCCCTATTTACTGGAAGACTGTCAGCCTTGTACTGAGGGACTGTTGCCACTGCAGTTTCTATGAACTATGGTCTGCTACATAGAAATCTACAGATTTGTTCATTTGAAATTATCTAGTTCCTCTTTAATTTTTTTTAGAGCTTCTCAAATATTCAGTGTTTATGTTGAATCTAACATTAAAATGCTGCCTATTCATGGATTATCTGTTGCCTTTTGGGGTCTTTTATTTTTTGCCCTCCCTGAAACTCATCTGAAGTAGTCTCTAAGGTAAAAAAACATCCTCTGAATTGTGCTGTGCACTTTGAGTGTGATGTATTGTCTCTCTATTTAGTCATTGATTGTGAGGGCAGTGTCCTGCTTTCTGTATTGTACAGCTGCAAGCACACTCGTTAAAGTAGCAATGACCTCTGCTATACCATCTCAACTCTAAGCTTAGCTGTTTGAGTAATGTAGGCCCTAATTTTTCTTACAGTAGATAATTTTAAACCA
This sequence comes from Caiman crocodilus, assembly GCA_030014935.1. Classification (NCBI taxonomy): domain Eukaryota; kingdom Metazoa; phylum Chordata; order Crocodylia; family Alligatoridae; genus Caiman; species Caiman crocodilus. Next base: position 3,903,917 of record JAGPOW010003648.1, read on the forward strand.
TTGAATAACTGTAAAGCAGGTAACTGAATATTGTTTAGACTTGAGAGAAAATATGCAATTTTGGTCTGAGAAGGAGAATCCTCGAGTTTAGGCACGTGAACGAAGTATCAGTAAACTTCCTGACCTTAGCCTTTGCTACCCATAAAAGCTAGAATAGTAAACAAGTCATGCTAAGTAGTAAAATGAATACTGCACAGTATAGAAAGGTAAGTTCCTTTGCTGCTGTAGTACTTTGATGCAAAGACTGCTCATTACAACATAAAAGAAATGTCTTCCACTTTGACTGAGAGTGTCAGGGAAAAAAAACCCACATAACACCTCTCCTCTCCCTCCCTCCCTCTTTTGTATAAGATAAACTATCCACAAATTGTTTTTCTAAACTAAATCAGAGACCTCAAATGAACATAACCTCTCTCTCTCTTGCTCTGAGAAAGAGAGCAAAAATGGCTTTTAATGACCTTCCACATTATTTGGGGTAGTTCAGCTAATTAGGGACACAGCAAAAATCCCATGTGACTTGCCCTAGCCTGATCTTTCCCAACTAACACAGTTCAAACTCTGAATGCACTGGCAAAGAACAGAGCAGAATGTTTACTGCAGTCCAAAAAAAGGGGGCTGGGGATTTGGGGGGACTTTATTTCCTTTTTAAGGAAAAGTTTGGGGACTTGGGGGGGAAAAAACAACAAACCCCAAAACTGTACCACTGCTTATTTGGGAAGCCAGGCTAAAGTTAAACAAAAATGTGGGTTGGAGCTTTAAGTTGAAGTTTAATCATTTGCATTTTGCACAGCTTAGGCTTTATCATCCACAGTTTTAAGAATAGGGGTGTAAACCCTAATATCTTGGCCAAATTCCAACATTCCCCCCACAGTAGGGACTGGAGAGACTGTTTTTCTTCACATCTTGCCTTAAACTTGTGTGGCATTGATGTGTGTTTTTCAAAAGCTATGCTATATCCACCCTAAAGGTGTCTGCATTTCCAGGTGGGTAAATTGATCATCCCTTCCTTTTTCAGGGAAGCTATGAAACTGGATTTGTGCTTGGAAAATGTTTGAAATCCTAGGGCAGAAGTGTTGATAACAACGTTTCCATTAATATTAGTAATGCCAATAATAATATCTATCATACTGTTAGACCCTGACAGATTAAAGCCTTTATTCAGCTGCAAATCCAGTGCTCCCCAAGATCCAAATATTGTCACCCTAACAAGTATTATTTATTGGTTTTTTTAATCAAAAGGAAACAATGTGTGAAATCCTGTATAGTAAATAACTGGCTGGCTGTTTAGTGAAACCTTGAAAAAGCAAATGATATTTTTTTTCTTTCCAGTTTTAAGTGACACCTCCAAACAAGGCAATATAGACTTCCCCCAAAAGCTGGACAAATATCCTGTCTTAGTTGTCTAAAGAAGACAAGGCTGAAAATGCTGGTGCTTTTGCAACCCACAGTAAAACAAAATGGACAGATCATGCTTTGCAGCTGAAACAGATGGTTGTTGATAGGAATGACAGTGCTAATGTGCACAGAGGATGCTTTCATTCTCTGTTCAGCCCTTTGGTCCTGGGCACTCCTTCCCTCTCAAGCAGCTCTAGAACACATGGAGGCGGATGTGTTTCTAGAAGTATGTGAGAAATACTTTCCCAGCTTTGCATGAGCCAAGGTGATTTTTTCCCCCGCTTTCAGTAATGCATTGGAAGAAATTTTCCATCTTGTCCTCACTTCGCAACTGGTCACTTGGCAGCCATTTAAGAGCCTTTTGGCACTTGCGACCTGCCTTGAAGTCTTACATTAAAGCAAAGGGAGCAGAGCCAGAATTGTGATCCCTAAAAAGTCACAAGGCAGTAAGAGGCTGAGGGGACTGCTTTGATGTCAGATAATTAGATATGGCTAGCTTGGACAAACAATTCCTAATAGGTAGGGAATGCACACAAGGGTCAGTTTTGAGAACACTGTAAGCGTCTTTAAAGGGGTGTTATACTGGTGGTTAAAGGTGTTGTGAATAACCGAGCCATTTTTTCTAAAGACCTAATAAATGGCCTCAAGCCATCCTCCCGAGACAGAATACACGGCGAGACTGGAAGGTTGTTTT
>JAGPOW010003648.1:3906105-3924679 GCA_030014935.1 Caiman crocodilus
TATTATGCTTGTAGATTTTAGTATAAAGGATGCTTAGAAATATTGTTTGGTGTGCTTGCTACCTTGCACCTTTATTGCTAGCATTAAAAACTTTTTTTTTCTTTCAAACTTCCAACTGGTATTCGTATATTGGCTCATGCATACCGGGCAACGAATTCAGACTTGGGCTGAAGCATAACAAAGGGACTGCAGTTGAGAGTTAGAATGTGTTTACATGGGGAAATTCACTGGCATAATAACATTATGATAGGTAGGTCACTAGGACTCTGCGCATGGACACTTAGAGTTACACTGTTAGAAAAAATATATAATGCAGATGAGCCAGGAAAATCTGACCCTAACCTTGAGTGCAAGCATTTTGTACAAGTACTAACAAAGCACTTTTCAGGATATTTAATCCATCACACTGCTAGTGCAGAAATGTTCCATGCAGTTGATTTTTTAAAATGTTTTATCCAGAATGATTTAAAAAAAACTCAGTTAAAAGGATTCTGTCACTTTTCTGAGGAAACTATTTCATAGCTTCAGGCCTTATCTACATATAAAGATTGGAGTGCATTAACTACAACAATATAGCTGAAGTGGTACAACCCCCATTAGTGTGGGTGAAGTTATACCAGTATAAAAATACTTTAATATACCACTGCTATGGTTACATTGCCTACAGTCATCCCATTGCTTCGAAAAGTAGGTTAAATGTAGGCTTCCTCAATGAAAAATCATCACAATCATGCTCCTTCACTGAGGAGGATGAGACTGTGTGAAAAGTGATGCTGAGTTTTCAAGATGAGCACAGAATGCGTTACCCTAATGTGCTCTAACTACTACAGTTTGTTATTTCAGATTTCAGAGCAATACATCCAGAAAAACTCAGCTTTTTGAATAAATATTCTCAAAAGTAGGAAGCAAACAGACAGGCAAAGAATTGCTATGATTTCATAATAATAACATTTTGTGCTCATATATGCCATTTTTTTCAGTAGATCTCAGAGTATTTTACAGTGGAGGTCAGCATATATACTTTTTAACAGATGAGGGAATTGAGGCACAGTAAAGGAATATGACTTGCCTAAGATCACCATACAAGAACAGAAATGAAGTCTGCTGAGTCCTAGTCCAGTACTTCATTCAGTAGGATGCATGGCATTTGGACAGTGGTCCATTTCAGAACGAGACAACTTTCAGACATACATTTTATAAAACAGAAGCTTTCCTTATATACATTTACTCATGGATGTAAGAATATGTAAGGCATCTGAAAAATATATAAAAAATGAGATTAGGGTGCTTGGAAGTTGTATATTATTCTGCATATTTAAAAAAAATGACTTTCCTTTTTTTTCTCAAGTCATTGATTGCCTTCTTCCTATTAGTTTTAATATTATACTGGTGGCAACTTAAATATACATCTCTAAATGATACTTAAGTCTTGCTTTGCTCTGAAATTCAAGTCCAAATGTCTGTCTTTCTGCTACCTGTTGTCTCTCTGCTCCCCAGGTTTTGCTTTCTAATTTCTGTTATGTTTTCTTTCATTTGCAGGCTCTTATTGTTATTTCTCTTCCTTCCCCTCTTGTAGACTTCAGGACAATATGCAAAAGGACATGTATGGCAACATAGTATTGCAGTGCTTATTCTTTAGGTGCACTGCTGATAGGTGGAGTTCATAGCCCCAAGTTAGTTTGCTCAAGTTATCTACACAATGAATGGGGAGAGTTAGGGCGTTGTTGCAAGTGACATGTTAAAGTTAGAACATACTAACGTTAGAAGGTATCCTGAGGAGTTGCATGGCAATGCTTACTTTAGCTGTGCAAGTTTTGTTTAATTTACTGGATCCTGCTGGTGCCCCACATCATAGCCAGTTGGAGACTCGAGACTGGGGCAATCTAAGGCCCAGGACTGAAAATCAGCTGATCATGGGTCTCAGTCCCAGGACTACACTGGAGCTGGTTGGAGACACTGGAGCTGGTGTGCAGTTCTGGGGCTGGGACCCATAATTAGCTAATTTTCAGTCCCAGTCCTAGGACTGCACAAGAGTCTTCAACCAGTAGCACACCAGAGTCAGTTTGAGACTTCTGCGTAGTCTCAACCCTGGAACTGCAATTGATCATATTATCTCCATGGAACAGTCCCATGGTCATTGAATATGTGTTACTTAATACAGTCTGGAGGTACTCCTCTCTGGAAAAGGTATACTTTAGGTATGATATTATATAATATAATGTAAGTGAACTTAGCATGTGTTATCCTGCTTGAATGTGCTGATGATCACATTTTAAGTGCATTTAACACATGCTAAGCATCCTGTGCAACACAGTCCTTAGACTCCTGAGCATGATATTCACAAAAGCCAGCAAGCTGAATATGGAGCTGCCTCATGTAGTTAATAGGACAAGTCAAGGAGAGTGACAGATCTTATACCATAGCCCCCTTAATGCTTTACTTAGGTGCTTACCTCTGGGGTGCAGAAAAGCATCTTGCTCCATTCACTTTTATAAGCATAAACTGTCTCTTCAAAATAAGTTCTTAAATCAATACTTTCCCCCAAAACAGATAGGATGAAGAGACGTTGCCCCCTCACAGCCATGCCATCCTGCCCATGGAGCCATGTCATCTGGTGCATGGGTCTGCCCTTGGGACTACAGTTTTGGCTGAGGAACAAGTGGTGCCTGCCATGACTCCAGGAGCTGTGGCAATTGAAGTTGTTGCTGTCAAATTTCTGGTCTTGGCGGACAGCCTGCATGGCACATGATATGGTTCTGCCATCTGGATCTAGCCCACAGACCATCTGCCCTCCCCCAGCTCATTGAGCCCCTGGATTCAGTCAGCCCCTGGGGCTGGTGAGTTTGACACCCCTGAATGAAAACATGGGAAACACCTCTTTCTTGTCTATTTTGCCCCTGGTGGGTATTTACTTCAGGGTAATTCTGTTTCATAACAGGGCGTAATATAAACTGAAATTGTGGCATAAGTGCGAAAAACTGTTGTTATACAGCTGCATGTGTGCCATTTAGGTGCATAAACTGAATTAGTATCCTACCCGAATTGTCAGTCTATTCACTATAATTGTAACCTCAGAATAATTTGTTCTGAAAATATTGAAATCACAGTTTTCAAGGATGGTTGCAATTTTCTAGAACACTTTTTAAAATTAGACATTAAACTTCCTAGAAAGTGAGTGCATAAGAGACCCGTTATGGAAATACTCTCACTTATGCTGTAACATTACTGTAGTATAGTATTAAAAAGATTTTAGAACTATTGTTGTCTAACATTGCTACTAATGGATTTTGCTGTGGGGAAGAAGTTGTCAAGCTCAGTCTCCTGCCCTGATTACTAATTATTTTTGTCTTTGGTTCAAAATCCGCAGTTATGAGATAAGGCAGTTTTATTTAGTTATAATGTTCCAAGATAATTCAACACCAATCATGTTTACAAATAAATGTTTAGCAGCCCTGGAATAATACTGCTTTGGAGAAGCACATCTTACTGTGTGTTTGCTCTTGTTTATTAGAAGTGATATTTACTCCTTGATTCTTTCCTTTTCTTTTTAAAGAGAATGTTGTGTTGATGAAAGTTGATGACTTGACAGTCCTGGGGACTAAAATTCTCTGCTTGATCATGGAACAGGTACAGAGTGGGAGTTGGCAATGCATCCTTTTTTCCTACATGCAATGAGACATTATTTCTAAAGCCCTGTCTACACTGTGGCTATAATCTGGCTTTAGGACACAGTGGGCACGCATGTGCTTCTTGCCACACCTCAAGACCCTTTGAGGCAGGGCAACAGGTGCATGTGGGAACAAAAGAATGTTCCCCGTGCTGCAAACTTCCAGTGCAGGGAGAAAAACGAAGTATAAAAAAGCAGGGCAGGGCATGTGCCCTGAGGCAATCAGAGGCTGGGTCCTCCATAGAGATGCTCTGGTTGCCAGAGCATCTCTATGGTTGCCCCTTGCCCTGGTGCTGAAACACGCAGCTGGCCAGGTGGTGCGTTTCAGCACCAGGCCTCCGGTGCCGGTGAGTAAGGGGTCAGGGGGCTGAAGGAGGGGGGAAGGGACTGTGTGTGTGGGGGACCCCTGATGGCCCCGCCCACTCCCCCAGTCCCCCTCGTCCTGCCAGCCCCCCCGAGGCCCCTGACCCCTGCTGGGTATGGACCCTCCCCCCCCCAAGGCCCTATCCCCCTGCCAGGCCTGGCTCCTTCCCCTTCCAGCTCCTGCCAGCCCCCCTGACCCCTACTGGGACTAGCCCCTCCCCCCACCAGCCCACCCAAGCCCCCTGACTCCTGTCTTGTCTGGCCCTATCCCCCCAAACCCCATCCCTGCCCCCTCTACTTTAAAAATACCCCCCCCCCAGCACTTACCAGCAGTTGGAGCTGCCATTCAGCTGCCTGGGGCCCTGCCTGCCCCAGTGGCCCTAGCCTGAGTCCTCCTGTCCCTGCACCATCCTGTGCTGCCTGGGGGGCTCTGCCAGGAGGCCCCAGAGCCTCCCCACCCTGCTTCTCACGTAAGCAGAGGCTTTTTTATACCCACTTTTTTTCCGTTCTGTTTCTGGGTTTTTTTTAAGTGATGGTGCCTGGGGTTGTGAGGGCAGCCTTGGGGGCCTGGGGGTGCATGTTGGGGGGTGGGGCTGGGTGGGGGAGCCATTGTGGGGCTGCAGCAGCTGGTGGGGGATGGGGCCAGGTGCGGCAGCAATTGGGGGGCTAGGGTAGGGCATGTGGGCCTTGCAGGGGAGGTAGCCCCTGTGGGGGCCATTTGACCCCCATTGGGGGGCCATACCCCTTGTGTGGGGGATGAACCCTCTGTTGGGGGCTGTACCCCTTGTAAGAGTGCTGATCCCCCTGTTGGGGGTCTGAACCCCTTTTGGGGGGCTGAGCGCTTTGTGTGGGGAATGAACCCCTTTTGGGGGACTGAACCTCCAATTGGGGGAGTATAGCCCTTGTGTGGGGGCTGAACACTCTTTTTGGGGAGGCTGAACTCCTTGTGTAGGGGTTTAATCCCGTGTTGGGAGGCCATAGCCCTTGTGTGGGGTCCAACCTCTTGTGTGGGGGCCATCGCCCTTTGGGAGGGCAGCAAAATATGTATTCATGAATTCATGAAACCTGTATTTAGAGTTCACTTTATTATTCTGATACTTTAACACTGTAGATAAATCAATAAACTTTGTCCAACTGATAACTTTCTCTGTCTCTGTCTCTCTCTCTAGTCTTTTGTTTTACTTGTGGAGGAACATGGATTTGGGGGAATTTTAGAGAGTGATTTTGGGATTTTTTATCAGGGATTTTTCAGTTTTCCAATAGGGAACACCAGAATTCCTGCTAGGGAGGCCAGTGGCAGGACCCTGCCTGCTCAGAACTGGCACCTTGGACCCATCTAGCTGTCTGGCAGCTGGCCCAGAGGGGCAGATGCCTCTACTGGCTCTGCAGTCCCCATCCCAGTCTGGCAGGTACACAGCAAGTCACAGCCAGATAGCAGCCCCCACTGCCAGACTGTTGCAGTGGGTAGAGGGTGCAGGGATCTCTCAGGGCTGTTTCAGCAGTCCAGCTGGCACAAGGGGTAGTGTCCCCAGGTACCAGTTGGCTGGGCTCCAGAAGATCCTGAGAGCGAGTAGCCCTGAGCTACTTGCCAGGGTGGCTTTTTGTACTGCTGGGGACAGGACAGGCGCTGGCCCTGGGCTCTAACTTCCCCTGGCTAAAGATCTGGGAGGAGCCAGGCAGGGTTATTTTGCCTGTAGTGGTACAATTTGTTCCACAGCAAAGTGCATGTCCAAGCATGAGTGCTGAGGCAAAAAGCCCTGGCTCAAATTTGTACCACTTCTATTTAAGCTGCTGCAAGTGCACATGCTTGCATGTATGGATGTGCCCAGTGGACATGTCTACACATGCTATTAATGTGATTGAATAAACTCCAGAGCAGTTTGCACCAAAATTTATTGCTCTTGGGTATCGTATTTACATGTGTGTCTGGCACTAGGGTTGGAGCAGCCCCTGCTGGCAGGCTGGCTGGGGCACAAGGGCACTTCACTTCAAGGGGGTAATCAGCAGGTAGCCCTGCACTGCAGCATCCTTGTGCCTCAACCAGTCCCGTCATCACCTATATGTATGTTGTGGTGTACCAATAATGCTGCCTCAGAATAGTACTTGTGTTTACAACTACTAACCTATGACAGCATTTATTGTTTACTGTAGCCAAGTAGGGCTGCATGTGTAGATACTGAGACTTTTCTGAGGAGCTAATTAGGTAACTGCAGTAAACATTTTGTGTAGATGCACCCAGTTACAATGTGGTTGTCTCCTGACATGGTTAAAAGACCTTTTAAAGTTGAAATGTTTATTGGGCATTACTTAATAGGGTCATCTAAACTGGAAAGCCTTGGACATTTGTTCATGGCTATGAGAATCCCAGTTTTTCTGCTTAACAGTTGTTATGTTACCAAATCTCTTTGGCAAGGTTTCTCATGTCTAAGTCTGTAGAGTAGATGGGACCTACAGTGAAAGGCCAGGTCAGTTTTCAGGACATTTACTGCATTTACAATCTCACATGGATCAGCTCAAGTTAGTAGTAGCTGGTGACAACACTAGCGAATAAGCATTGTGATATTGAAGCAGGACTGAGGCCATCATTTCTTTTCATATAGATTTCACCATTTACTCTCGGATGGTAAAGATTGTAGTCCTTAATAAATTGAGTAGAGTTGCAAGCTCTCTAGGACAGGGATTGTCTCTTCTCGATGTACAGTGCATTGTACAATGGACCCTTTTGGGCCTTACTGCAATATAAACATTTTCTAATAATAGATTAGGACATCAACAACCAACTTCTCCCTGATTCTGAACATGCAAACCATACTTACAGGCATAAACTATTTTGGAAAGTCCATATTTTAACCACCTTTTGTATGAAAATTTTCTGCCTGAATTGTGTTTTTGTATCTGTCCCTTTTTTCCTTAACATCAGTCCAAAACCACATGACTCCAATTAGTTCGTATCTCAAACAGTTTTTTGGCAGCAGTCTGTTCTCAGTATTGCCAAAATACATAAAACTATTGCAAGTCCCATGATTTTTCATGGTTTTCTTTACAACTCAAAATTCAGATGAATACTTTTACATTACAATGAGATGAAAAGAAGTGAAAATTACCTTTCAACCCAGAAAAACAAAGCGAACCAAAACTTGGATCTAATGAATCTTTGCAAGAAAAGGAATTCACTGAGTGTGATATTCTCTTTTGCACAGCGGAACTAAAATAAAACCCTCAAATCCAAAGTAAACCCTTGAAATAGTAATTACTGAAGCACTTGTGTGGTGCATAGTTCTTGTGGTAATCCTCTGCACAAGGGCTAATTTTGCTCTCAGGAGACTACATGCCAGACACATACACTGTATATTACTTTTGGCAAATCCATGAAGCTTTCTGGTTGCCCACTTTAGTCCTAGGCCCTTGCAGATGTGCAAGTAAGGTGCCATGGGATGTGATGGGCAATCCCTGCAAATGTGCTTCTTGCTATGCCACATGTGTATGGCAGGAAGCGTGATTGTGGGACCAAGCATCAGTTCCCATCACAATGTATTGTTGGTGTGGGAGGAGCCTAGGTTTATAATCCTGGGCTCCCCCTGTATTGGCAAGTAGCAAGCTCCTGCAGTTGGGACCCCTGTCTGGTGACAGCTCCCAGCTGCAGTGGTGCATGGTTCATCCCCATGTCTGAGAGCTCTGATCAGCTGACAGGGCTCCCAGGTGTGGGAGCCACAGTCTGGCCATGTGTTCAATTAATGGTGTATTAGGAACCAGGAAAAAAGTTATTACACATATCCTATGTAATAATGTTGTGGCTTATTCCTTGTTTTATCATGCTATTAATTGCATTAACCTGTGGCCAGGTAACAGTTTAAGGCGTGATTAACTGGTTTATCACATCTTAAGTGGCACATGTACCCAGGGCCTTTATAGAATTTGGCTGAGACAAAATATTAAGGGAAGCACATATTTTCTCCTATTGGACACACAGATGCCTACGAATTCCATAGACCAAGCATTGGGGTTTTTTTGTTTGTATCCATTGATGAATCCATTGTTATTGCTTAATAATGAATAATAACCACAAATTTCCTTAATTTAAATGAAGTTCATTCTGAATTTGCCTGATAGGTATAACTTTTCAACCGAATGAAATATGATATTCTGTCCTGCACAAGACCTCCAGAAAAGATCTCATATCTTACATTACAATACAATAACAATTCTTATGGTTTTAAAAGTATGGACAGGATCTTTAATGCTTTATTTAGGTGCCCAGGCATTCAGAATTCAAGTTGTATTTTAAGATACGCAAGTAGAACATGAAAGCATTGGGATGCTTGAGTGACAATAAGAATGGCCCATTACATGTATCTCAGCCACTGGGAGTATAATGGCCACTCTTGTTGTCTTTTACACACACACACACACACACACACACACACACACACACACACACACACACACTATATTTGAAACAATATTGAAAACACCATCCTTATATCAGAACATGCAGGTGGTAGGCAAATAATTGGCAGATTTCTATACTATATATGGTGAAAAAGATAGAAGTATTTGCTCCTGTATGGTTTCAAGAATCAAATCTAAGGCTGAATATGAATCTGCTTTCTCAACAGTAGACAATCTGTAGGTGAGGTGCCTCCCAGTTTGTCATTAGGTGCCACCCAGTTTACAGGGTTTAGCCTATACAAGAAGAGTTAAATCTCCTTAAACTGCTTGAAGATAGAAGAACAGTCCTGCCATTCTTTTTTGAGCATTATTTCATGACTGTATCAAAATTCCATCAAAACTCATAAGCTTCCCCAAAACATGAAATTGGGATCTAAACTACACACTTAAAATAAAGAAATTGGCATAAGTAGCAAGGGGGTTTATGAACTCTTTAGGCATCTACTGCCCTTGTCTACTCTCATTTTGCATCATGTGTCCAGAACCTCATTGTTTTCCTTAAGTGAGTCCCTATAACTGCCTATGAAGAAATGGAGGGGTTGAAAGGGACTATTGCCATACTGAGTCTAGATTCAGGTCAGGTGAGAAGAAAGTTGAATTGAGAGTATATGGTAATTTCAAGACCAGTATCATTATATTTAATAATATAGTTCTAGATAAATACCTCAAGTATATCTAACAAAACAACAAGAAACCTGTAGGTTTCATTATTTGTATGTGGAACCTGCAAATATAAAGGCATCAATATAAACTGGTTCCAACTTCAAAAACAGTTCTAGAGACAAAACTGTCTTCAAAACCTTCTGACAAAAAAAATTGGAGCTATAAATCAACGTCATATTTGTCTCAGGAGAAAGTTTTTGTCCCAAGGCCCTACAGATATACAAATCCACAGTTCTGCTCCAGGTCTTGCTGAAGTATATGGGATAAAATGTGCTATCATTTTTTTTATCATGACATTGTGGTGTGTATCTGTAAAGTTTTTGTGGGTCATTCCTGGGACAAAGTAGTCAGGCTGCATGATGCTCATCCCAGCCACCTACTGATAGAAGAGCAGCAGTGCAGCTCAGAAGGGCACTGAGTATAAAAGAAAGTGATGTTCATGTTTTGACAGAAATCAAACACCAGGAAAATTAGGCCTGCATCAAATGAGATATCTGTTTGGCTGTAACCTAGGAATGAGAGTGCATATACTTCTTCAAAGTACATGGAGGCCAGGTACAGACATTACAGTTATACCATGATAAGTGATCAGAAACCAGTCAATACTCATAACAGAACAGAAATTTGGCACAAAAAAACAGTCTATAACCATAAGATAATAGACATTCAGCCTATATAGAATCGTTTAAAAATGTTGGAACCTGGTCTAAGACTCGCCCTCCCCAACCCCGAAAGGGCAAGCATGCATTCAGTTTGCTACTGATCTAAAACTACACCACATACAGAAAACCATGAAACTTAGATCAGTTCCACCATAGGCTTTTTAAATATCTGTATCTAGCCCCAGTGAAAGCAGGGAAAGTTAATCAGAGTCTTCTTAAAAGAATCAGAAATGAATGTCTCTTCCACTAGGAAAGAAGGCACTGAAGAGGTGGAGTTGGAGCAAGGAGGAGTGTACAAGGATTAAAGGAGGCAGGGCTGAAAATAAGAGGATGCACTCAAGAGACAGAATGTTTCAGTCACTGATTTTTATATGGAGAGTGTAACAACCTGCAGGTTTCTGCAGGATGGAACAGGATTTCTAGGGAATGATTTGGAGGATGACACAAGAAAGCTTTCAGGAAGCTCCATGTGCTTGGAGATCACACAGCAACTGAACACACAATGTACACACAATGCAAGCAACAGCAACGGCTGCAGTACAAATAAGGTTGCTACAGTCCAAATGGAGTCTCTTTATTATTGCACAGAGCTCTGTGCATGTAATATAAAGGATATGTTTAAAGTCACAAACTACAATTAGACACATACTTTCTATTGCAATTCCTTGTAACACAACTAGTTTTTAAGCTATTCTCAGTTGCTTGGTTGCTTCTGATAAACCTAATATCTGGCCAGTTGATCTTGGCAGTAGCACACTATTTTGTTTTCAAGAACAGTTCAGGTTTGTTGTTTTCCTTTTCGTGGTGTCTTGCTAATGGTATTTTATGAAAGTGGGCAATATAACACCAGTTTACAAGCTTTGCATAATTTCCACATATACTTTCTAATGTGGTTTTTGAGGGGAAAAAACCCAAATTTGTAGAAAGTGCTCTGGAGGGGAAATATATAAATATTCCCTAAGTCAGCAAAAAGTGTTTGCAACTCTCAATGAAGTCTGCTGGGACGTCTACAGTTTTATAAGATGTAATTTCACAGTTCAGGCTTGGTTCACCATGCGTGGAGAGTAGGCTGATTGTATCAGGTGGTGGAGCATTATCAAGTCATTGTTAACTCATTCCCACAGAGAGCATCAGTGATTTTTCCCAGTGCAGCAGCTAACAAATCAACTGGTTTGACCAGTTTGTGTGTGTGTGGGGGAATCAAGATGAGATCAGACATAAATGGAATGAAAAACTATTGCCAACTCTCTCCCTGTTTGTTTTTTTTTTACACTTCTGGATTTTTTTCTGAAACTTTTTGATGAAAGTGATCTGAGTTTGAGTCCCCTCTACACCACCAAAGTGACTCACTGTTGATATGAAAATCCTGTCTAAACACTCTCCTTTGTCTACAAACAACTAGACAACAGTTAGTCATCAGTGCATTGGTAATATAATTTATCTAGCTGATTTTTTTCTTGTACTCTCTCATCTTTCTGTATCAGTCTGTTGTCTTTAATCTTATATTTTTTATTGTAAATGTATTAGGGCAAGGGTGGTCTTTTTATATATATATATGTGTGTGTGTGTGTGTGTGTATATATATATTCCACAGCACCAAGTACAATGGTATGCTGGTCCATAACTAGGCCTCCTAGGGTGTGTCTACACAAGACGCTACTACGCAGTGGTTACTGTGCATTTATTTAGTACCTGTATAATTAAGCATGTCCTGTGTGGTAGTGCCACCGAACATCTTATAAGTGATGCTACTTATTACTGCAATAGCCTAATAATCCTGCACAGTAACGTATTAGCACTGTTAGTGCTGTGACACGCTACTGAGCAGTATTATTCAGCTACTGAGCAGCCAGCATCTCTTGTAGATGAGCCCCTGGGCTCTGTGACAGTGCTTCTCAACCAGGAAGCTAAGGCACCCTGGTACTCCTGAGATTTTTTCAAGAGTACTGAAGGATGTCACACATGATTCACAAGATAAATCCAGAGAGTTCAAATAGGAATCAATAATGTCCAAAGTATTTTTGAACCATTATGCTCTTTCTGAGTTCTGAGAAGCTGAAAGAAGAATTGCTCTATTTTTTTCCATAGTCAAAAAACAAGTGAAAATGAAGAGCTGACATTTTCTGAGGGGTACCTTGAGGCTAATGAGATTGAGAACCACTGCTCTGTGATAACATAATAATATATACATGTAGAACTAAATCAACCAATTCCTTGCTTTTGTCTGAAAGTTTATCCGTTTATTATTCATAAACAAAAATATCCATATTTATTTGCTGCACTGAATGTTGTGACAAATCGAATGGAATACACTATAATTTTTGGTTCTAAGGAGATAAATTTCACACATTGAAACAGCAAGTTGTTTCATTAAGCCCAAACCTGCCAGGAATTAATGATAGACTGATACTAAAGAAAAAAGTTTGTCAAAATCTATCAACCTCTGGTTGTCCCAGGGAAGTAGGACATTGCCATCCTTGCAAAGATATCTTAAAGCACTTGGGATAAAGCATCTTATCATTTCTTTCTTTCTTTCTTCCTTTAAATATTGGTTTACACATCCATTGTTGTTCTGTGTTACTCCATTGCTAACTCAGCAATATGGCCAGCATGACATGCCAACATGTCATATTTCATGTAACACTATAATGTAACTAGTAGTTTCCCATAGTTCTCAGCTGGGAATTTAAACTTCTGTTATTTACCTTACTAGGGGTTTGGGGCAGGATGACTTTCCTGTGATTGCTTATGCATCCAAGTAAATAGTAGTGTTCCAATAGCACATTTATTTCTCTAAAAACCCGCAGACTGCAAGTGCTACATATAGGCTCTCAGTAAAAGGGTCAAATTGAAGTTTATTTGGATCATAGGAGAAATGCTTAGAATACATCTAAGGTGACAAGTAGAGAGATATGGAAGACAAAATCATCAAAAGCTATGGGAAACTACTTATTAGATTAATACACGTGTGCAACTTTAACAAAATAACACTAGAAAGCCCATATTAATGATAGTTTAAGAACCAACCAACATTGATTTTGATTTGTTCATTGCATTGATCCATAAATTCATTAATGAGATCACCTACTGTGCACAAGATAACAATTCAGAACAACACAGAAATGTGAATTACCTATAAAGCCTATTTTATAACTTGTGTCAGTGTATATTCTGGTTTTGGTCCTGTTCCTATTATTAAGGAAGGTAGTAAGTGAAGAAATGAGGTCATTTAAAAATAGCAGTGAACCATGTTTAAGGTTTGGAGATGACTGAAATTGTACAATACATATGTATTCACATAAATACCTTAAAAACTCACACCCCGTGTCTCTGCCCTGGTGTTTCAATATTCCTCTTAGTAAAGCTAGTTAAATGAATAATTGATTCATTTTTTTCCCTCCCCAAACAACAATTTTTTGCAAAAGATTTTTTTAAAGGAAATGTTTCAGGTTGTATTGAGAAACTGGAAAACATAACATTTCTTCTTCTTGTTAGATTTGGGGTGGGGGCTTAGTTTATTTCACCCGTGTTTTCCTTGCCTATTCCTGGTTTTAGTGTCAAAATGGGGGAAAACAAGACAGGAGGAAGGAAAATACTGAAAAATAATAAGGAAACTCAATAAAAAATGTCATAACAATAAGGTAACTGAAAAATCATTTATTGGTGGAACCTGTGCGATGAAAGTGACTTTGAAATGCCATGAGAAGTTTTATGATGGTTTCCAAATTTTTTTTTACTTAAACTATGATTTCTGCAGTTTGCTTGGGCTGTGCAATAGCACATGGCCTCACTTGCATTGGTGATCACATGGACTGCAATGGAGCTATTCAGGGGATCAAATCCTTCACGTTCTTGTGCAGTGTTAAAGGAGAGTTGCTTCTACCAGACAAAATCATTAAATGAAATTTATTCAATGAATTTTGAGACTGCACTGAGATTGCATTACTTTGGACTTTGTTACGTAAATAAAATTGGGACAGGACTTTGATCATCAAGGTGTATAAGGTCTGTGAATCAGAAGGTCGTATTTCAAACCAACTGAGACCAATTTATATTTTTGGCTTGAAATCATACAACTATAATCACGTTAGATGATTTGCATATCAGGCATAATTTCAGCAAAGCTTTGTTTTTGATCAGTATAAATTAGCCCAGGTAAATTCTGTGCTGCCTCAACTAAATTGCCTCTGGCACAGAGGCTACTTCAGGTATTCATCTTGCAGACTGCAGTGCAAACATAGCCAAACTTTTAGCCAGATGTAGTGACTAAGAGCTAGGCTATTTTCTAGAAGTCACCAATTTGCCTGTTTTTGTTTGACCTAATGAATAAAGCACTAACTCTCTCATTACTACCTTAGAATGGTCGTTGTGGTTCATTATGCAAGAATGAACAATGATTTTCTTCATCAGCCATCCACCTAAAAATCTTTTTGCTTATTACTCAATACAAGTTCTTCTTTTGCTAAAACACAGTGGATCAGTGTGTAAGGTTGTATTGATTAATTTTATCTCCTCGAGATTCTAAAACATTAGAATCATTGTTGTCTGTTTTGGAACAGAATGGGAAGCAAACAAACAAACACAAGCCTGTTACAAAAGAGATGGTATTAAAAGTCCCGCCCCCACCCCCCCCCCCCCCCAAAAAAAAAATCTGATCCATCTTAAAGTATACAAGTCTATTTTGGAATGGTGCTACATAGAAATGGCATGTTCTTTTTAAATGGAATAAAAATTTCGAAAATGTCGATCAATGAGACTTAAGTTCCTGAGGACTGGATTTTCAAAGGCATATAGGTGCCTAAAGGTGCAGATAAGGATTTTCAAAAGTACCATTGGGGTGAGACACCTAATCTGATTATACATTTTGAAAATTTCACTAAACCTCTGGCCCTTTTGGCTAGATTCCAGCTGTTAGTAAAGATCTTTATGAACCAATTGCATGAAAGACACTATCTTTCTATAAAAGCCTTATCATATAAACTGAAGATATTAAACTGAAACAGATGTGTTGATTTCAACTTGGCTCAAAACACACACAAGAAATCAATGTTTGCCAAATGGAAAAGGATAAAAATCAGTTGATAAAATGTTATTTTCATGCATCTGAGATAATTACAAGCAATGGGCAGCGAAACAAAATTGAAATCTATAAAAGATAAAAGCTGGCAGTGGCTTGCATTGGACACTTCAGAGGATGGCAAAATCACTTTCAGTGCATCAAGCCAGTTGTACAGCTGTAGAATGTGAGAGGAAAAATGCCCTTCAAACCCAGGCCCTTCAATATATAACCCACAAAATATATTTTGATAACCCTCATGTGGGATAATCTTTATATCTGAGTGTAGAAGGTATTAACAGTTGTAGCATTATCCAATTTTTAAAACTCTAACCATGCCTTTTCACTTGATTTGCTGCAGCAGTGATGATGTCATCATAAAGCAATACCTATTTTTATTTTTCTGAATTTACTTCCTTTTAATTTGCATGTCTATGTTATCAAACGATGGGTCAAATTTAAAAGAAGAGATTGATTAGTTTTTACACATATCTCCAACAATTTTGCACACCTCCATCAAATTTCCTCTTACTCCTGTCTTGTCTAGTTTAATATCTTATCTATATAAATCCCACCAAACTTCCACCTGTTTTCACTGCTGCTCTTTGGACTTCATCAATCTCTGCTTTATCTTGCTTGAGGATGAGTCAACCACAACTGAGTTCAGTATTTCAAGTAAGAGTTTATAATTTTTATATAGTGTCATAAATTTCCTACATTGTTCCTATCCATTTCCAAAAAGTAATCTTTTAAAGACATTTTAAAAAATTGACATTTCTTTTTAAGAAAAAATGTAACTCTAGCACATTAAACGTGGTAGAAGGTATATGCAGGTTGAATTTTCTTTGTCCCTTTCAGCATTGTTTGTTTAGCAACACTTTGTTTTCCTTCATAGCTGAAAACTAATGAGCTCTGTCAAAACTGGAGTAACCCCATGTAGGAAACTGCTGAAGGATATATGCTGATTAGCTTCAGTAAGCCTGAACATATATCTACAGTTTGTTGTTGATTGTCCAAGGAAGACATATATTGAGTTTATCTATCAGAAAATCCTTAGATGGAATGTGTTTGGTTAGTTAGGTTTTTAAAAAGGGAAATCAGACACATTACTTTTTATTTGAATTATGGCCTAAAAAGGAGTGGCGCTATGCTACTGGTTTGAGAATGACCACACCATTATGGTGTGTGAAAGCTCTGAGCAGATCTGGGGTAAGGTTTGGAAACAAATATAGGAATCTGAATTATGCTATTTAGGCTCTTACTGGTATTTCCAAAAGCTCTAGGGGCAAAATCCAGATTGTCCCTATATAGCATGTTTACACAACTCAATGCAGCATCGTACCTGAGCTCACCTTGTACATGCCAGCTCCAGATGCCTAAGCAATATAGCTGTGATAGCATGATGATACAGATGGTATAAGCAGAGCTTATTGGCTTACCTTCAATCATTCTCTAACATGGCTGTCCTTCTAGTTTTAGAACTGGGGTGTATAGAGCTGGCATGGGATATCTCTGTACAGAGCTACCTTTCACTTTGTTGACATCCTTTGGTGCCTCTCACTTTGGTGTCAGCATGCTTAATATTTGTTTGTGTCTGGCAAAACTGTGGATTCACAGAATTAGGCACTAGGTGCATTTTCTCCCTAGGTGACTCAACAGAGTAATTCACAAAAATCTTACATACTGGGCTCATTTACACATGCATTTACTTCAGCCTAAGTTTGATCTGGTATAAGATACTTTGGTGTAAGCATTTTTGGGCAGATGTCTACACATGCAGGGATTAGGGAATAGATTTGTACCAGGTTTCCTGTATCCCTGCAATGGACCCCTACCACCATTGAGGGGAGGTCCAGGCTCCACTGCTGCTGTCAGCATACAGCAGCCATCTTTAAAAGCCAGACCCATTTTCTGCTCTTTTGCCAGCCACTTCCCTGCCCAGGAGCAGTGTGCCCAGCTCAGGGGCAGCATGCAGCAGCTCTCTCCTTGCCTAGTCTGCCTCTCTATACCATAGGTGCTTTAGCCCCTGCCCCTAGCAGTGATGACCAGCACCCTATGCTCCTGCTGGCTATGGTGCTGGTCCTGCTGGCCCCAGTAGGTCCTCTCTGCCCAGGCCCCAGGAGAGTCATGTACTCACCAGCGGGGGGCCAGGGCACTCGGTATGGGCCAAGCACTTCCTCCAACACTCCTTGCTCTAGCTCACCTGTACTGCCACCCATGGACCTCCAACTCCACCTGCCCAGGTCCTGGACCACACTCACTGTAGACACATATCAGAAGAACAAGTCTTTATCTCCCTTGTATCAAACAGATTCCCTCCAACACAGAGTCACTCTTCCCTTCCCTCCCCCATGCACATAGCACCCCTCTCTCCCCAACAAATAGAGCCCTGATCCCCTTCCCTCCCTAATAAACAGAGCCCCCCGCTCCTTCCCCAACAAAAAGAGCCCCTCCACCAGCCACCCCACCCACCACCAACAAAAAACCCTCTTCCCTGTGCAAAAGTATGTACAAAGTGATTTTTGTGGTGTCACAGAGTGGGGGGCCATGGGGTGGAGGCACCTGGGGGGCAGAGCCCAGAGGTATGTTGCCAGCACCCCAGCTGCATCTGTTGATGATATAGAGCTTTTCAATCTCCATCCCTGCTTCTTTATACTGTATGCAGAAAATTGACAGGAAACCAAGCCTACAAGGAAGTGATAACAGTGTTTATCACTTCATCAACAAAGCAATAGCCTCCCTCCATGAATTCCTAAGCAGTCACTGTTCTGTCTGCCTATCCCAATGAAATTGGAGACACACATACACAGACATCTCTTGGCATTAGCTAGCATACCAAATGCCTAGGGTTCATGGGGCTATGGTCCGTGTTGTGGGAGATAGGAAGGAGGGAGGGGGATCCCTGCTTATCCAGCAAGCACTGAGGTGAGGAGGTAGGGAAGCCAGGCAGACCCTGCTGTCTCTGCAGTCTCTGCTGGAGCTCTGGTCAGGGAGCAGAGGGGAAGGGCTTGTGGAGCAGAGAGCCCTGTCCAGTCCAGACAGCATGCTGGGATGCTGGGGGAGTCTAGTTTATCTTAAACCAGAAAGAGGTCTGGGACAGACATTGCATAAACCGGTCTTAGTCAAATAAGTTGGATACTACATTCAACCAGGTTTATCTCAGACTGGTTTCAGGCATTTTCAAACTGGTTTATGTGCACTGAACATCTGTTCTGTTACAGGTTTAAATCAGTTTCTGATCACTTAAACCTGTTTGTGTGTAATAATGTCTGTCCCTAGCCTAGGGGCTACCTACTCAGACTGAGGCACTTTCATACATAAAGAGAGGACTAAGTTTCAGTGCCTCAGTATTTTTATAGTCCAAAATACAAGTGTCAAATGCACTAGGATGCTTTATGAGTTTGGGGCTCCTGGAAAAGGATTATTTGTAATTTTTGCAGCTTGGTTGCTTGAATTACACTTATGTTCTATTGAGACATCTAGTTCGTTAATTTGGCTTGGGTCCTGGATACCTAGTTCCCATTAAAATATATAGGCACAAGGCACGAGATCCTTTAGAAAAAGTCTACCAAGGCCCAATCTTCATTCAGAGGTACCTAATGCCTTTACAAACTAGAGCAGGGGGACTATAAGACTCCGGAGAGGGTTCATGTGTGGTCTCAGTCACACGTGAGCCCTTGCAGAGCAGAGAGCAAAAGGAGCAGCAGCTGAGGA
>JAGPOW010003648.1:3924779-3941885 GCA_030014935.1 Caiman crocodilus
ATAGGTACTTGGCTGGGGTCCTGTGACCCTGGCACTCGTTTCCTGCCATTGGCGGGGGGTCAGACTAGATGGCCTGCTCTAGGCTCCTTCTGACCCTAGATACTATAATACTATGAAACTGACTGTACATATTTCTAATGCTGTGAGTAGACCTTGACAGGTAGTACTCATTCAGTTAATACAAGTGCTGTGCATTTGCATACCTTTCTTTTATGCATGTGGCAGTCAAAAGGTTAGGCTGCTTTATTATGCTGGATCCACACTAGAATTCAGACTGTTCTTTGAAAGATATTTGCACAAAAGTCAAGAGTAGTTAAAAACATAATGGTAGAGTTGTTTTTGATTTAGTATCATTCAGTGAGGAATAAAATAATTCTTGGTCATTTTAGGACATTCTTTTATTTGTGAACACACAAACACTGACAAACATTATATAGTCACCAATTATCTGCAGGAATGGCACGACAGTTAAAGATCAGCTTAAGTCTTTGATCCATTAATGACTACACTAGCCATCTTTTCAAGCAGTTCAAAGACTTCAGGACATTTGTTGTAAGTGGGCCACTGCTATGAAATACACGTATCTCTGTAGTCAACGTTAATTGCTGCAAACTTATTCCAGGCCAGCTCTGATACTTCCTGTACAATAAACAGCTGTGTTTGATGCAAGGCTGGATGCAAATTTGGCAGTGACCATTGACTAAATCAATGATTGTCTGAGAGAAAAATGTAACTGAAATTCTTTTACTTATACTTTTTCCCCCTCCACTTTTTCTAAATGTATGCCTCTTAACTAATTTGAAGGGATTTGAATATTATCAGAATTATACCTGAAAAAGTGAAGAGCTGTTGAAGACTAGTTTTTGGCAAGAGCTAGTCATACTGATGATTCTGTGCTAAGCATAACAAGTCTGTGGTGGCACCATCAATTTATTGTTGGTGCCTTTTTTAAAATTCATCTTCCTTGATATAATTTAGACTGGTTCTGCTTTAATAAAGGCACCTTATTTTATCTTACTTTAAGATAGACAGAGAAGTCAGTCTGAGTGGTGCATTTATAAATGTATGAATGATGCCTTAAAGCTTTCTTCGTAGTCATAACATAGTCTCATATCTTTTTTTGTTATTCAATCTATAATTAATCCTCACTAATACTAAATGTTTGTGACACACACTGACAGAGGAATGATGACAAAACATGATATTATTGATATCATAGATGTTTAACTGTATGATTCTTCAAGACAGAAAGAACACCCTCTTGTTTAAGCTGCTTACCCAATAAGCACAAGTCAAAACAAGAATTGTCTCAGTCTTTTCTTTCAAACAATCCTTTTATTTTTGATAATTAATCCAGTGCTCAATGAAATTCAAGAAATATCCTTGTTCTCATTGTTTAGTGAAAATTACTCTATTTTTTAGACAATCAATAAGCGTTAGTAGGTATAGCAACTGACCAGCCAGGCTTCACAACTCTATTTGCATCTCTGAAGCCCTGGAGGACAGAAAAGTCTTTTAATTGGTGATTCAACTTTAGTAGACACATGCTTTTAGGAAATGAGGCCTACACTGTTGTCTTCACACCAGGCACACTAGCTCCTGTTGCCATGGCAATCTGCTATAGCACGCTAGGTCCATTGATGTGGAAAACAAGATGGCTTCCTCATTTGTTTAGCCTCAAGGAAAATTGCAAATATTAACAAATCATTAAAGAGCTAACAGACATTCAGAAGATTTGACCTAAATAAACAGCATGATTTTAGACTGTTAGAAGCTGCACAGGTTTCAACTTCGTGGCTCTCTCTCAATGTTCTCAGCTTCTGAATGAAACTTACCAAATTAATCTTAAATATTGAGGTTTTGCTTTTCTCTGTAAGGATTTCACCTTATAGAGAAATCCTCTGCTTACATGGTCATAGAAGCTCCCACTAATTGCAATGCGCTTAATTTGTTAAATACTTACCAAGAAAGTTAAGATCAAATAATAGCCGCATCTTTAGAGTCTCACAACAAAGTGTGTTTTTCCTGTCACCCTCCCCAGAGAGCAGTTTCCCTGACAGTAGGAAACTGAATTTCACACAAAATTTGTCTTTGTTCTGGAATGGTCAGCAGATAACACATTGGATCTGTGCATGATGAGAGATCTCTGCTAGCCGTAAAAGAACTGACACTTCCTCAAAAAAGGGGGCGTTGGGGTTGGATTCTGTACTTTGGGGGATGGGAGAGTGTTACAGAAAGATTAAAAGCAGGTGAGGAAAAAAACAGACAAAAGCATCTGTTAAAAAATTACAAGAAATAAGTGAAAAACATCCCCAACTGCAGGTACTATGGATAGTTTCATGTAAGAGAACCATCAGGTCAATCAAATAATAGACTATATTGCTTAACGTTTATATAGTCATATATTCCTGTGGTTTCAGACTCATTGATTGATTGGTAGAGTCCTCATCTGGGACTTGGCTCCACAGGGAAAGATGCTGAAGGTGGGGAATTTCACATGTTCTTGAAATAACCCTTTGAAAAGGACTTGTTTTGGTAATTCATGCAACATACAAAGTTGTTTACTGAGAGCTTTTAGTACTATCTTGAATTTAAATAATAAAAGAAACTAATTATCAGTGAGGAACTGGAGAGAAAACAAATGGATAATTTTACAACTCCGTTAATTGAAAACTATCAGTGACAGAAACAAGTATGTGTACCCAATGTACACTTCATACTTTTAGCACAGAAATAAAGGAACTACATTTATATGCCTCTCTTTTTTCACTTTTTAAACAACATTTTTTTTTGTTGTGAACCAGAGAGATCTGAGATGGAATTGCCTGCTCTTACTTCCAAGACACCATGAGTTCATGAACTATGGAAAATACTGAGTTTTAGGGTATTCCATTTCATTTTACATCAACTGTCAAGGGAGGAAAGATGAGACACTTCTCCATATAAGCACAATTACACTCACTCTACCTTAAATTAAGCTAATACCAACATATTTCTTTATGAGCCATGAAATATGTGAGCACCTTTTGACTGTCTCTACATCTGGACACTCCTTTATCCCATTCTGTGCCATTAAAACCACAAGATTGGTACATGTAACTATTGTGATTCAAGTGTGTTTCCGCGCACACAGACTATTTTTATTGCTGAAGTGAGGGAAGGGAGGGGGATGAGTGACACTTGTGATATGTGATTTCTGTAACTCATAATAGTAGGATTACTTCAAGAGCTCTTAGAACATTGTGTGGCAACAATATATATATAGAGAAGCATTTGTGCTTCTCCATATATATATATATACTGAATTAAACAAATTAATTACCAATTGTCTCTGTTCTTCCTATACCAACCAACTCTTTTAGTTCAAACTTCCTTAAATGAAAAGTGTAAAATGTAATACATAGTCATATTTCTGTATTAGTCATATTTTTGTGCAAGTCATGGAAGCGGTTTTCAGTAAACATTTTCATGTTATCAGTCTAGAGTTTTAGACAATACTCATTTCTCAAGTTCAGCTGTGTAGTGATTGTGATTAACATTGTGATTTCACCTAGTCTAACATTGGGAGTGTAAAATAGCTCAAATGTTTTGTGCAACACCCAGTCAATATCTATTCCTCTGTATTAAGGAGATTTCTGATAGGAATAGAAGTGGATGCAAAACAAATTTTTGATATTCATTCCAACATTTGTGTGAGCATCTAGTTACATCAAAACCTTTTGGTCTGCAAATATGGAGCTGGGAATCTTAGGAGAACAGGCTTTTAATGAGATTTTTGTTATTTCCAGTTTTGACTGAATAAAGCATCTTGAAAACAGCCTGTCTTTAGATACTTTGGCATTTGCTTCTAGTCTTGAAGTGCGGAAGTGCATGCACTTTAAAAATAATAGCAAATAGCCACCTGCACATTTTGAATTACAACAATTTGGTTCAGGTTCAACACTGAACAGAAGCTTTGGGTGCCTTATTATTTTATCTGAAATGGTTTGCCTACCACAATGGCACTGAACTCACACCTGCTTAAAGCTGTTGAGGGGACAATAATATTATATGAATTTGTTCACTTAAAGATATGGCTTCCAACCAGCTAAGTGCTTGGTGTCAGGGTTTGTAATCATAATTTAAGGGTAGTTGTTGAAGGGAGAGAGGATATAGTTTAAAAGAGAGAAGGAAAGAGAACTAGAAAAGGAAAATGGATAAAGGAGATTTTGTTGGGCAAAGAGCTGAGCAGAGGAAACAGAGAAACTGAAAATGAAAGGGTTGTAGTATAGAACCATGGTGGAAGAGGGAATTACATGATAGGAATGTTCAAGGAAGATCATTCCATTATGCAAACTATGTCTTCACTTGCATCTAATTAGGAACTTTCTTTTAAAGATGGAATTACTGCAGAGTGGTTGGCACCACATGACTTTGTAAATTCTCCCTTGTAGTTAATCACCTCTTGTATTCTGGTACAATAGTTGAGCAACTCATTTTTCCTTTGAATTCCTCAACATTTGTCTCTTCATTTATGAATTCATTTAGGGTGTTACAAGGTATTACGGTAAAAGGAAGTAGGCTGCTGAAATGCTCAGAATCCCATTATTTGATACATGCCAAACAGAAGGATAATGCAACACTACCAGTACTTGATCTAGCCACCTCTCTTCCCTTTGGGTTAAGAGTTTCTATATCCCTTCTTGTATTTGTAATTGCTTTTTTTATATTTTGTAGCATTTAATGGACACTGGGTTTCCACACAAATGAGTTAATTTTATATTGCAACAAGCATTTAAATATTCCTTTGCTTGCTAGAGTGTGGAAGAGGTGAATCATGGGAATTTGAACTCTTTGCCTACATTCAAATGAGTGTAGATGTTTGGTTTCCCAGGGATAATTAGCAGTGGGACACCTTGTGCCACTGTCAGTTGTTCCTGGTGAACATCCATGCCACATGTCCTTTGGCACATGACAGATTATGGGTGGGGTAGGGGAGGCTGAGGCCAGAACAGTTGCATGTCAGGGGGGAAGCTGCAGTTGCATTGCTTCTGCAGTGTGAAGCCTGGCTGGCAGCCAGAGTGTGGCTCCAGCTGGCCAGGCTCTGGTTTTGGGTAGCACACATTGTCCCCATATATGCCTCCCTACTTCTTTTCTGTGCAGGATTTTTAATGCCTGTATTTCCAGTGATCAAACCCCACCCATGCTGCAAGGTAGTAGCATGGGAAATGCCTGAAAATGCAGTATGTAGCACTACAGACAGGTCTGCAGCAGTCCATATCACATAGCCACACTCATCTGAATGTGGCCTTTGGATGCGTCCCACAAGTGGAAATGTGTATTTCCCTGTGGACAAATAACAGTGACACATATTTGTGTGGCTGCAAGTTGTTCCCAGGTATGCCCCTGCATGTGTGCTCTGGTGTAAAGCTAATTGCTGTATCTGGGGTTGGGGAAGGTATGGCCAGCACCTGGGATGTCCCCAGGAGCCTTGCCTAGGGACCTGGGGGCCTCTGTGCAGAGCCTGGCTGGCAGGTAGAGCATGGCTCTGGCCAGCCAGGCTCTGGTTTCAGGTGGCACGTCTGCTGCCACGTGCACCACACCACTTTTTTTGGGTGCATTGTTTAATTTTGCCACTGCGCTATGAATATGCAGCACGATCAATGGATTAACACGAGCTGTGCAAATTTTGTGGAGCCTCAAAAGACTGAGGCATCATAAACTCATGTTCCTGCTTGTGGGGATGCAACTTTTTTGTTTCTTTTAATACCAGAGAGCAAAAAGACTGAGAGAGAGAGAGAGTTTTCCCTCTGAGTAACTCATGTTTTCCCTGCAGTGAGGAAAATGAGTTATGTACACAAGGGTGCAAAGTTCATCACACCAAGAACAAGTGAGGGGGGAAGGAACAACTGTATTTTAAATAACCAGGAAGTCATTTCTCAGAGAAGCAGCCTGAAAGTTGTAACTGTGAATTACTTGGACATCCTTATTCTAATTTAAGAAGAAGGAGAAGCAGGTAAAGTGGGTGTGAGTCAATAGAACCATTGCCTTAAAATCATCCATGCAGGATCCATATTCTATTCAAAGCCAGGTTAAATGGAGCATTGCTTCTACACAAGTCCTTTTTCTCCCATGTGTATTAGGAAGTTATTACCCTTTATTATGTCCACAAGCAGCTGCTTCCTCTGAGTCCATTTCACTTCTTGTCTAGGGAGTTAAATCCTTTTTATTATCTCAGGCAGGGCACTTAGTAGCAACCAGTTAATGCTGGAAAGCACTTTTCATTATGACCTCCATGTTTTCACATGTGTGTAACTTTGTGATATGACTGCTGTTGGTCTGAAATTGTACTGATCAGGTCTCTTTCCCAAGCTGATTTTTTCTTAATTTAAAGTTTGAACAAAAAACATTATATAGGTCAACAATATTTGAGCTGGTGAGGGGGGAAAATACATGTTTCATTTTATCTTCAAAAATAACCTCATGACTTTTTCCCCTTTAAATTCATGACGTGGAGATTCAAAAGGTGCACTTAGGAATGAAAGTAACCTCAACTGAGGAGCAGTTCTCAAATTGCATATTACTTTAGTATAGGACTGTCTAGCTTATAAGCGGCCAGAGGCCACATGCTCCATGAGCCATGCCAGTGTGAGCTGTTGGCACTGAATTTATGACCCAGATACCTTGGATCATGCAGAACCCTCAGACCAACTATAACTTCTTCATTCAATAATTGGCAAATTTTATTGATACACAGTAATAGCAGATAAGAATAATACAAACAATTCTATATCTACCAGTCCCAGGGTTCAAAGAATCAAGGTACGTCTAGCCAGTACATGAGCTTCACTCTGAGGTTCTCTCTTGAATGTCAGTTGTCAACTGTCTAGAGGTCGGCGGCTGAGACCTCTGCCGCAGTGGTGTGGGTGAGATGAGCTGGTGGTGTGCCCTCTGTCCATGGTGGTCTTGGGTTCCCCTTTTGTATTCTTTCTCTCCTCTGATGATTCTTCATATTTGGGCATCACTGATTGGTCTCTCTGTGGTCGATTTCTCCTGTCAGCATATTCCTTTGCTTCACAAGCCATCACATGCACACACCCTAATTTGTTTTTTTCTGGTGTCCTCCTAATCTGGTGCTTTTACCAAAACCAGAAAGCCCTAGGGCTTTGCACTTGGGCACGGTGACCTGGCACAAATGCTGCACAGTCCTTTATCTCTGTTATGTTACACTGTGGTACATATCTTCAATTTTCCAACCTGTGTGTCTGCTTGCCTGTGTCAGACACAGTGGACCTTGAAGGCAACTGTCACAGACAGGCTTTTTGAAATCAATTAACCCTTGCCATTGTCCTGGACCATTGTTCTAATACATATCTACTTTACCTACAAGCCCAAAAGCAAACCTCCAACTACTGTTTTCTAGCCATGATGAGCCACAGGTCTTCCCTGCTGCCAGATGTGGGGAAGCCTCTCCCACCTCTGCTGTACCACATGTAGATGCCCCAAACCCACCCTGAGCTCCCTGGTTCTAGGCTTCCCTGTTGCAGTGTGCTGTGCAGGCATTGCAGGCCACAGGGTCGTCTGTCACCATGCTGTGGTCTGCCTTGCACCATGCTGTATCCCACTGCTCCCTGTGGTGTGAGCAAAAACTAGAAGCTAGAAGACAGAGTGGGGACTGCAGAGACCTCAACTGTTGTTGCCATACCTGGCATGATGAGGGGAACAGTGGCCAAGTGAGAGCTACATATTAATCTGTTACTGAACTTGGGAGCTGCAAAGGAGCCCAGAAGCTACAAATAACCTCCTGTGGACTGCATGTAGCTGGAAGTTCACCAAATGAATAGTCCTGCTTAAGGTAACTTTTTGGAGAAATAATATATGTAGGGACCTATTTAAGTCATGGTGAGACAAAGGTTTTTTTGCGTCCCATTTGCAACACACAGAGCTGATTTTGTGGGCATATCATGGTGGCCCCACTCCTCAGCACTGATTGGAGAGACTCTGGAGGAGAAGGAGGGACAAAGGGGTAGCTGCCATCGTGATTGCTGGCTGCCCTTCATGCCACACTGTCCCTTGGCACTGATTGGCAGAGAGGCCCTGAGGTGAAGGAGTGATGAGGGGGCAGCCACCATCTTGTCTGGACCCCCAGCCACCACTGGGGAGCCAGCAATTTAGTTTTAAGCTTTTTTCATTGATTTCATGGATTTTCTAGACAGTCCTGGATTTCATAGTTTATGAAAAATCAGCAAACCCGCGAATTAAGTAGGTCCCTAAATATATGATGCAGTAACTAAGTAGTGCATTGCAAATCAGCAGAAAAGAGGACAAAATGATAGTTGCATAGGGAACCTTCACTTGGACATTTCTTAAGTAGTGAGTGAATAAACTTGCAACTTTCATTTTACTTGTGAATAATTTTTTTCCTTGAATTAATATTACTGAATTTTGCTCACATGCTCTCATTTTCTAAATTATTTTTCTTTATTCCCTCTTATAATCTGTGTGTATACTGGTTGTGAACTCATTTCTAGGGTTGGAGGGAAAAAATATCTAGGTTTTATATTTTATGTTCAGTTAATTAAGCCTGGTGTACATCAAAGATTTGCCATAGACTTTTAGGATCATAGGAAAATAAGACTGGAAGGGAACTCACAAGGTCATCTAGTTCACCCACACACAGGATTATTTGTCACTAAACCATCCCAGCAAAATATTTGTCCAGTCTGCTCTTCAAATTTGCCAGAGATGGATATTCTACAGTGGCTCTAGCTAGTCTGTTCCAATGTCTGACCATTTTGATAATCAGAAAGTTCCTCTTAATCTCTATTCTAAATTTCTTGGTCTGTAGTTTGAGTTTATTCCTCCTAGTCCTGCCCCTATGACCACAGAGAAAAAGCTTTCTTCTATCCTCTCTGCCTTCTAAAATGTTATGCTGATGTTGATTGGGATTTAGGTAACTTTACAAAATGGATTGTTGCTGAGTACTTAGGTGCCCTGCTCCTAAGAAGGAAAAACTTCTAGGGAAGGGAACCTAGCAGTGAGTGAATAAGGAGCCCAGCTGTTGGTTGCCAGGGCAACCGAGTGAACAAGCAATCACACCTGCCAGTGGTCAGCTGACTGTAAGGGGCAGGGCCTGGCTCCTTTATAAACCCTAGGGGCTGAGACTAGAGGGTGTTCTTTACCAGCAGCCAAGAAGGGAGGAGCTTTTGGTCATGGAAGAGGAGAAGCTTGAGGCAGGAGCAATGTCTGACTCTGCTGTGGGATGAGGCAATCCTGGTAGGTTTGAGCGTGATTATAGCTGGGCGGCTTCTGTTTGTGTTATAGCCCAGAGCCTTATGTTAGTGTTGCTGCTTGTAACTGGTGGTTTGGGTGAGGCTATTAGGGGTTGGAGGAGGCCTCATAGGGGACCCACAGTAGTGTGGGGACCCCAGTACCAGTGAGGGAGCAACATTTGGGGTGCATAGATCCCAGCCCCAGAGAGGGGTAGTTGAGAAGCCCAGAGAAGGGGGCATTACTGAGAAGCCCTAGTGCAGGTGTGGTGAGCCCCAGAGAAGGGGGCAGCATTGTGGTGAGCCCCTGGAGAGGGTGGTGTTATTGTGAGAAGGCCCTAGAGAAAAGGGACAGTGAAGAGCCCCAGGAGAGGGGGCGGCATTGTGGAGAAGCACCAGAGAGAGGGCATGGAGAGAGATGGGGCTGTGGAGAGCCCAAGTGCCAGAGAGAGGCTGTAGACCCAGACCAAACAATGTCTATTCCAGCTGTGAGGCTTGGGGCGTGGTAAAGGAATGGTTGGAACCATGCATAGCCCTAAGGCTAGGGTGCCCCTGAAGCACCCATTGTAGAGCGGGACCCATGAGGAGTCTGGGAAACCACCGGGTCTTAGTGTCCATCAAGAAGTGACCAAGAGGGTGTAAAAGGCAGCCTCCCTAATATATTTGAACACCAAAGACATGGTGGGTGAGAATCTGAGGGTGCCCTTGGGCCAACTTGGCATGGGAAGGGGGCCTTGTGGAGATCCTGGCTCTCCTGAAGGACCCCACTGTGACACAGACAAGAAAAAAGAGTGTTTTACAAGCATGTCCCAAAAGGCAAATTCTTTGTAGGTAGTCACTGGTTCATTTTGCATTAGTACCAGTATTAACTAATTCGAAAGGCCAGGGAGATCTGGAAATC
Source organism: Caiman crocodilus (assembly GCA_030014935.1). NCBI lineage: Eukaryota > Metazoa > Chordata > Crocodylia > Alligatoridae > Caiman > Caiman crocodilus. Next base: position 3,934,929 of record JAGPOW010003648.1, read on the forward strand.
AGTAACATCTATTGCAGAAGACTGATCAAACGCAGACACTTTTGAACAGGAGATGACATAAATAGATTATCTGGGAAAGAAAAAGGCAAAAAGAAATGGTAGATGAGAAACAATAGCCCCTACCTTTATTTTAGGATATTTGTACATCCTGCCTTAAGTTTTGCCTTTTTTTTTTTTTTTTTTAACTCTAAATTCTCTACCTTGCACCCATTCTTCCAGTGTAAAACAAGCAAGTAAATAAAACCTTATGGAAACAATTTTTTTCACCACAGTTTTCCTTCTTGTTCATAATGAAATCCAGCATGTATTTTCTTGTGTTGTCTTTATCTTGTTATATGAAGTTCTGATAGATTTTTTTTTTTTTTTTGTCTTCTCATTGTTGACTGTTTTAATGGAAAACCTGATGTATTTAGCATTTGAGGTGTTAATGGATACTGGTATTATTTCATCTTTGCAATGTAGTCCTGTCATGCTGGAACGTGGGCAGTCAAGTCTGAGGTCACTCATGAATCAGGGTGCTGATTGGACACTGACTAGGGATGAGTGAGCAGGATTCAGGGACTAGCCAGGTCAGGGAGCTGGGAGGTCAGTCTGAGAGCAGACTAGGAGTGTGTCAATTGAAAAGCCAAGAAGTCAAGAGGAGAGTGGAGTCAGAGCAGGCTGAAGAGAACAGTGAAGCAGTCTTGGATCAGATTGAATCCTGTTGCTCAGACAATTTATAGGAATGGGGGGAGTGGAGGGTCAGCTGAGTTGGGGGAAGGTCAGGCCCTTTTTCAAGGCTGAAGGCCAGTCTTGCCCTGCCTGGGTGTTCAGCTGAGGGATGGTAGGCCTGGATGAGTAGTTGTGTTGGCCAGCTGAGACCCCTGGTTTAAGGCATGGCCTGACAGGTCCATAGAAGGGAGCAATTCAAATAGTCAGAAACTTTGCTTTCTTTTTTTTTTTTTTTTTTTAAATGGCTTATAGTAATTATTCATCTTCTGGAAGACTTTGCTTCTGTGGACAACCTTGGTGCAAATATTAAATATTTGGGGAAAGGGACACCTGTGTCTTTTATTAGAACTAGAACAATTTCACATACTGTTTAGGACACCAAGATAGTTTTTATAGCCAATTTTTGTTCAATATAATGTTTTGAACAGATTGTAGCAAGTGATAAACTGTGTAGTTCACGCTCCATACTTGGGGCTCATATAGGTGCTACAGTACAGTAGAGAGCAAAAAGAAATATGAGGAGTTGCTAAATGAGGTCTAAAACGGGCTGTTCCTGTCCAGAGTCTGCAGTATTAAAGGGAAAATAAACTATGCACACTTTTAATTTGGCAAGGACACCGGAATCCTTGTCTCTAGCAGAGCATTCAAAAACTTTTTTAAAGAAAACAGTCAGCAGTTAAGGAGCTACAGACTAAAGTAGATTTATAGTACTAAGCAAAAGCCAACAAAATGCTGTTAATCTCTGGTTATTGGTAAATACTTTATGCTTACTATTAAATTGCAATAAGCAAAGGAAGTCATCTTAGTCTTGTAGATCAACTGGGTCTTAATTTTAAAACTTTAGGCAATATAGAACTTATGCATTTTATTCACATTCACAAAAATATTACTTGGTGAGTAAAATATTTAAATAAAAAATCACTTTTTTTTTTGGGCTCATCTCTGAAATGGGGAAAACTGGAAGGGAGAATATTGTTTCTGAAAGGTCTTGCTGGTTTTACATTTTACATTCCTCAGACTTGAAGATCAGCATTGCCATTGAAAGACTCTGATTTTGACCTGTGTCTGCCATTAAAGGTTTAAGAATAGGCTTTTCAAAATCCTGGAAACACAAGTCTTTTTGATTTCAGTGTAACTTGCAGTCCTAAATTGCTTAGGTGCTCCTGGAAATCAACCCTCAGAATATTAGTGTGAGACTTTCCTTTTTACCAGTTCCTCTGTCAAAATCTCTCCCATCATTTTTTGATGCAATGTATTCACTAAATAATATGCAAATCCCTTCTGCTTATATAAAACACCATGCACTGTGGAACCAAGTAAACTTGTAGCATGTTTCAGATCTCTACTCTGCAAATTGACAACTAGAAAATGAAACACACAAAGCTTGTAATCATAAATTCCCATGAACATCTTCTAACTGTATTACATCCTTTCTCATAAATAGATAATACCTGTGACAAGATTAGTAGATACTATATGGGACCCAACATGCCAAGAGTTAAAACCCTGGCTCAGGCAGCTGGAGGTCCAATAGCCACTAGCTATTAATCTTGTCATTTCCCTTGGGGGGGGGGGGGGAAATACCTGCTTTTGTATGAGGGGTAATTGCTAGTAGGCAGATATGTCCCCAGAGAATGAAGATATAAACCCAGCAGGCAGGGACTGAACTGTTCTTGCTGGGAGCCAGTGGAAACTATGGTGGGTGTCTTAATGGATGATCTTAATGCATGTTGAGCTGCAGGAAGCTGGAGTCCTTTTGTTTCAGTTTTAACTGTGATTTGACATGCTTATTTTGTGCTAAAGAGTGATTTGTGTAAACTCCTTTTCTTACCTAGAGGAACTTGCCACAATGGCTGGCTTGTATGCCCACATGTAAGTGCACACTCCTGAAACAATTAAGAACATTTTGATATTCTAGTCACTTTAATTGGTTTTGCTTATAGAGCTCTTGAGTTATCATTACTGTTGGTTTATATTTGCAACACTTTTCTTTGTTGCATTCCTACCAATCACCTCTTCCATAAATGAAGCCAATCACTTTGTTTGTGGCTCAGTTTAACTATATGTAAATTTGGCATAACAAGAAATGCCTTTCCTGGGATTTGAAAAAAATCACTGTTAAGTTGATGTCTAGGACTGGAGGAGGCTAAACTTGATAGAGAGCTCTAAGGTTCCTTGGGTACGTAGGGGGGGGGGGGGAAAGAGAGAGAGAGAGCGCTACTGTGTATTAAGTGCTTTTTGGCAGGTGTCTACACATGGTGGGACTTGGAACTAACTTTACACCAACATTGCTCAAGCCCTGCCATGTGCCTCTGTGGCCATCAGGGCAAGCTCCAGACACATGGCTACCAGCACTTGGTAGCCATCTTGGAAGCACAGCCTCTTCACTGTGACCTGGACTGATGCTTCTTGTGTCAGATCAGGAATATGGCAGAGATGTAGGCAGCATGTGCTTGTTCTGCTCCTGCCCCAGCTGTACTTCCCAGCTCTGGCTACCCCAGTTCCTTGTCCTGGCACCCATGCACCTGTTTGTAATGAACTTTTTATTCTCTTCATACCCCATTCACAACCCTCCCCACCTGCCAATAATAAATACTCTCCTCCAAACCTGAGAACTATATGCACCAATGTCAGTCTTTCTCTGAGTCCTGGAGTGGGGGGGGGTGCTCTGTGGTGGGGACACCCAAGGCACAGAGCGTGGTGCCAGGCAGCCAGAACTCTGGCCATGAACAGCTCCCCCATGAGTCCTGGGTCTGTTGTGCATGCCAAGGGCCTTTGTAGGTGGGAGGTGGTGGAAGCTCTCCTTTGAGGTCCAGGCAGGGGCTTACTGCAGGGTGCAGGGCAGGATATAGGGGTCCTGTGAGGACCTGGATGTGGGGTCCACTGGCCAGCTCTGGCTGGCCCTTTGCTGCTGTAGTGCTTGCTCCATGTGATGCTGCTCCAGGGTCTCCAACCAGGCCCAGTGCTCCTGCTATGCCTGGTCCTGTGCTGCCTCCTGGGCAATCTCCTGAGTGGTGTTTTCCTCCTGCCAGGCCAGCTTCTGCATCTCATGTGCATGCTGCCATGCCTGCTCCTGCACCACCCAGTTCTCTACTGCTGCCACTAGATACTTGAGCAGGAGGGTCCAGTCCCTTGTGCTTCTCTGGGTGGCTCCAGTGGCAGGTGGCAGTGACCCTGATAAGGCACTCTCGCAGAGCCTTAAAGCCTCTCCCCCCCACATCCAGATGTTGGATGTGCAGAGGCAAGAGACAGAAGGCTTTTGTATGAGTTTGCAACATTGCGGAAGTGAGATGCTCTGCACCAAATCGGAGGTCAATTGTGCACAGGTGCCCAGGGACTGTGGTAAGTTGCCCAGGCAGATGGTGATTGAGTCTGCTGGCCCTGCACACTCTTTGGGGCTGGTAGGCCACTGAATGCTGGCCACAGACAGCTTGCCTCCCCTGTCTCTTTCCCAGGGTGGGCCAGGCCAGACTGCTGGAAGCACCTGCTGCCACAGCTTGAGACCCCACTCCTCTCTGTAGGCCAGCTTCTCTGCTCTGCTGTTTCCCAACCCATGGCACCCAGGCTCAGGACACATGGGGCTCCCAGACAAGTAGGGTGAGGGGATGGCTGTGTCCCTGCTAGGGACCTTTCTGGGGAGGTGCCCTGGGGCCATCTCCCCATGCTGTTGCTGCTTGGCAGGGCTCTGCAAGCTGCCAGGGAGGTGGGCAGGGTAGAGTGATGAAGATTCAAGTTCCCCTCCTCTGGTGATGTGTCACTAGATGCTGTCACCTGCCCCCTGCCTTTACACAAGTCACCCCTGCTGGTGGTACTCACAGGGGTGTGGCTTGTCTTCCAGGGTGACAATGTGGGTCAGCTCCTGCATGAAGGTCTCTTGGGCACAATTGGACTGACAGTTGAAGTCGGTCCTAGCCACCCACTTTGCCTGCAAGACCTTAGTCCTCTTGCCTCTGGACATTGGCCCTGCCCCTGAGTGCCATGAGGTTGCACACCTCCTCCCAGATCCAGTTGGGGGGCCTGGGCACCCAGCATGGGAGTGAACATGCAGGCAGAGCCAGGGCTCAGTGGAGACTATCTTCTGAACATGCTTCTTGTGATGGCTCTCTGGGCCCCCTGCATCGCTATCCCTGCAATGTCAACTCTGTGTGGCTGCCAGCTGCACTCTGGACAAGGGCATGGCCAGGGACCTGGAACTTCATGGTAGAGGTACTTCACCACAGTGCCTGCAGAGGCAGAGCTGCAGTTGAACAGGAGCAGGGAGCAAGTGCTGGCCCTGCTGTAATAGAGCAGGCCCAGCAGCCCTGGGGTAAATCTCAGGGCTGGGCAACAGATGCAGCAGGCTGCAGCTCTTTGCAACACTCACCTGTGGCCAAGGAGCAGCTCTGATAGGGGGACAGAAGCTGCCTGGGTCCTGTCCAGGAGGTCACATGGGGCCTGGTGGGCTCCTGCAGAGAGCACTGGGTCCCTCAGGCTTCCTGTGTCCTGTGCCTGAAGGCAAAAAATGGCTGGAGGCTTTTACAGCTTGCAGCTAAGGACTGCTAGAGAACAGCCCAACCTTGGATGAAGAGAGGTAGACAGCTAGGACCACTGAGGCTGGGGTCTGGCCAGCCCCCTAGTGGCTGGGCAGACCCAGCACTGATGTCAGAGTTAATGTGCATTAACATGTCTACATGTGTATTTAATGTGCTTTAACAAATCACATTTAAATTTTCTACTTGCTTTATGCAGATATCATATTTAGGCAGTATTAGCCTGAAATTGGCATTTTTAAAGTGCATTAAGGGGACACACATGCATCACAGGCAAGTCCAGGGAGGTGATCCTTCCCCTCTGTGGCATTGGTCAGGCCACAGTTGGAGTACTGCATCCAGTTCTGGACACTGCACATTTGAGAGGGTCCAGAGGATGGCAACTTGCATGGTTTAGAGGCAATGGGACAGGCCCTACAAAGAGATGCTAAAGGGCCTGAACCTATTCAGCCTCCACAAGAGAAGGCTGATAGAGGATCTGGTGGCCATTTACGAACTCACCAGGGGGGACAAGTGATAACTGAGGGAGGCTCTGTTTCCCCTGGACACCACCCAGGGTTACTAGGAATAACGGCCACAAACTGTTAGAGAGAAGGTTCAGGCTGGACATTAGGAGATATTACTTTACAGTTAGAGCTGCCAGGCTCTTGACTGGGATCCCAAGTGAAGTGGTGCTCTCTCCTACCTTGAGGGTCTTCAAGAGGAGGCTGGACAGATATTTGGCTGTGGTGATATGACCCCGGCACCCGTTCCTGCCGGGGCACAGGTTTAGACCTAATGATCTGTTCAGGTCCCTTCCGACCCTAAGCATTATGACGCTATGATATGCTGCAGGAGTATTTGGGTGGAGCAAAATGCACACTCCCATTACCTCATCCCTGTCCCATTGCTCCCCTTTCCTCTCAAACTGTTCCTCAGGATGCTATCCTTTTCTGACAGACCTTATCTCTGAAGAAGCTGGCATTTAATCTTCCCAGTTTTGTATTGGATTTGGCATGAGAATAGTTGAAGGAAAAATGATACAAGTGCATGAGATGAGGACTGCTTTCCTTCATTTCATGATGCCAACCCCAGTAAAGGACTGTTTATGAAGCTAATATTGGACCACGACCTGCTTCACTGCCCAGCCCTCTTTCTCTGTTATGGAGTAGACTTTGTTCCTGGGGAACAGTTTGTGGCTTATCCAGAGGTTTAGATATTATTATTTTTTAATGATCTTCTGGAACAAGACAGTTTCTAACCTAATAGCATCAGATTAAAGAATGGGCAAGGTCTGGACAGTAGAACATGGGCCTGTATCATATGTGGGCCTTGATGATCCTTATTGGAGATGTCAATACAGTGGGATATTTTCAGGCTGACTTCCTGAAGTCAATCAGTTAGAAAAGTTACAGTTCAGGACAAGTACCAGTATCACATAATACCAAGAGCTATTTTACTTGCTTCTTAGAGATCACAGTGAGTTCTTATTTATAAGAGGCCATATTTAATCCTTCACCAATGTATACCCCCAGTGTGCTACTTCTCCTTGAAGCTTTCTGTAGTCTGAACAATTAATGTAACTCTTCTAGGGATTTGAGAAGTGCAGCTGCTTGTTTCACATGGTCCTACCAGGCCAGAAATTACAGGCCAGTTAGTCTTACCTCAATCCTGGGTAAGCTCTTTGAAAAAATTATCCTGGCACATGTCCAGGAGGGCCCAGCGGGGGAATGCATGC
>JAGPOW010003648.1:3941985-4007812 GCA_030014935.1 Caiman crocodilus
GGCTCCTAGCCTGGGGATTTTTAAGAGGAAGTTAGATGAGCACCTTGCCGGGGTCATCTGACCCCGGTGCTCTTTCCTGCCAAGGCGGGGGGTCGGACTGGATGATCTGCCCAGGTCCCTTCTGACTGTCTAGACACTATGATACTATGATACCACTTCCAGCTATGATTTCATGTCGCAGCTACTCTGGAGAGTTGCTTTAGGGCTAGAGGGCACTGCCCACTAACAATTTGGAAAATGTGATGGTTCTATAAGGCACTTTTCATGTACTCTGGGGCTACAGGGGGGCAGGGGGAGGCAGTGTTTTAATTAGAGTGGGTCTAAGAGCCTATTTAATTTAAAGAGATGCAGCATGTATCGGTGTCCCCATGCTTCAAAATGGTGGCAGAAGTGCTTGAACTAAACTGCTTATTTGACAAGCTTTAGATAAATTGCCCCTGCCACCATTTTGAAGCACAGGGGCACTGATAGATGAGATACAGGAGGCTGTTGGCACATGGTAATTACCAAGTGGAGCAGACTCAATTTATTGAGTCTACTGGAAATGTCCTGTAATTACAACACATAGGAGAAGTCTCTGTGCTCACATTCAGGTACCCATGGAGACCAAATGGCCTAGCCTGGAACTAATATAGGCCATGCAGACAGAAAAATACTGTTTTTCCTTAGATTATAGAGTGAATGAGAGCCAGAGTGTAGAGATTCTACTAAATGATCCAACAGCTCATTGACTTGAGCCATAGGTTACACATGAAGCTTTGAGACTCCAGTGACTTTTTTTTTTTCAGAAGCCAGTACAAAACCATGTGATACCATCCTAAATTACTAGCATGATTAAGTTTCTTAAATCACTAAATAATTCTTCAGCAACCCCAGGCTCTTGTATGTTTTGGATTCTGTCTTTCCTCCTTATCTTTCTGGGAAGAGGTGGAGGTATTTCTCTCACTCATTGTCTTGAAAATGGTGGGAAGATGAGCTTGCCCCAACAGAGCTATAAAAATAGTGGTGAAATCAGCTACTATCTGTACAGGTTAGACCTGTTTTAGTGAGTGATTGTTCACAGTTTTGACCTTTTACAGATGGTTTTAGTGGCTGAGGTACTGGCTACATAAAGACCTGGCTTTAGTTCCAAAAGTAAATGACTATGAATAAAACCTCTTGATTGGCAAAACATTGATGCAATGAATAATGTGTTCTATTCTTTTTATCAAGCTTTCCATGAGCTGTATGTCTTTGGCCATCATCACATTTCAGAACATCTACTCTGCAGCTAATAGTAAATAGCTGGGTATACTGTTTAAGAAACTCTAGAACTTGCCTTGTTCTATTCAGAGCCAGCATCTGTGCACATTTTCTGTGCACATGTATGCAGGATGGATCACTCTTTCAGAAGCAAACTGATCACATTTTTCAAAAGCACATTTGTCAAACACTTCTCAATATTCCTGAATCTCTCTTGAATAGAGAAATGGACTCCTCCCGCATTTAAAACTTGCATTAGGGGACAGAAACAACACCTTGTGCTTAAGTGAGCAATCAAACTGGCTTTAACTTCATGACTTGTATTATTTATAATAAAATTAGTTTGTTTTTTTTTTAAATAAAGATAGGCTAAAGTTTTTGACTATTTATTCATCAAGCAATTGATAATGAAGAATAAATTTATACATTTTATAGGTCATTTAAGGATAATCCATAACTTAAAAAGAGAGAAATCAAAGGAAAAACTATTCATAATGAATAATTGGATTAACTCTACCTGGGATGTTCTTCTTTTCCTGAAGATCTTAGGCCACTGGGATAGTCTGGAGTATTACCCATCTTAACTTACCACATTTTTTTTCTCATGTATTTGTTTTTAGAAATTAGATAAAATATTCCCACCCTGATCTTCTAATTATGACCAATACAAAAAAACTTGCCAGTAATAGTTTAAAAACATTGTGGTTACTCTGTAGGAGCACAATGACTATGAATAATATGCTATCACAGTGGGGGCCAACTTTTTTGGCACGTGTGCCACTAATGAGTGGCACACTAATGAGTATCACTCTAATCCATCTCCCATACTCAGTCTGCTGCTCTGCTTTCTGCTTCTTGTCATGTGCTTTCTGACCTGTTTTCTGTTCCCTGCTCTATCTGCAACTGTACTACCTGTCTTCTCTCCCCAAGTTGCCATGTACCACATACAGAGGCAACCTGTACTTTTTGTGGCACTCCTGCTGCAGATTGGCCCCTGTGATTATAATATATTTTGTCTTTAAGCATAGCCTGAGCTCACTTGGTTATAAAGAGGCATAGAGAGGATAAATGGATAGAAGTTGCAGCAAAGTAGGTTAACAGTGAAATCGGGGGAAAAAACTTCTTCATTGTTAGAACAGTGAGGTCCTGAAGTAGACTGCCGAGGGAAGTTGTGGGATCTCCATCATTGGGAGTGTTCATCATGAAGAGGTTGGACAAGCATTGGTCATGGATGATCAAGGAGTAGCTGGGCCTATGTTCAACTATGAGTGTTTCCCATGCCTCTGGGTTTTGCTGATTGCCACATGGGACACTTTCTCTTCCTGGTGCTGTGTCAGGGTTTTTTGTGGGGGAAGGAGGAGTGGGGTTTCACCTTCCTCAAAAGTATTGGTGTTGGCTGCAGCCAAGGCAGGGTTTTTTTAATGGGCTGTCTCAGTGCTTCTGCTGGGATTTAAACCCAGAGGTTCCTGGCTAGAGGATTCTGCTCTTCCACTTAAGGTTACACCAATCCCCATATTTGGGGTCAGAAAGGAATTTTACCCCATGGTCAGATTCGTATGGAGTGGTGGGGGTTTTGTCTTCCTCTGTAGTGGGAGGCATGGCCCTCTTCACTGGATCTCTTGATCATATTGTAGCAGATTTTGCAGCAGGACACTGGTTACCATGGTCCCCCTGCTTTACCTGTGACAAACTGTGGTTGTCATGGTTGACTAAGTAGTTGCACTAGTAAGTTAGGGTGAAGTTACATGTTACACTTAGACCATACTAAGAGCACTTAAGGTGACGGTTTACACACTTAAAGCCTGTTAACATGTGGTAAGTGCCCTCTGAGATGCTCTAAGTTACGTTGTTTCAGGGGTATGCTACCTAGCTCATGTTAGAATAACTTCAGTCTACTCCACAGATATAAAATGAGCAACTTGCAGATCTCCACAATCCCAGGATGCACTGTTCCCCTCCCCCACAGCAGAGAACATAAGTGTCTTGGCTCCTTGCCACATCCTTGCTTGCCATTAGTAGTAAGCCAGGGCTGTGCAGGCAAGAAATAGTATTACCCTTTAATGTGTGACTGCTCAAAGCACATTTTATCTTTAACATCACTTAATGTTTTATAGATTTAGCATGCTGTAAATATAACGTATAACTCCACCTTTAGATAATGGATTTGTATAGGATGGTTTGGATAGTGATGATTCTACCTCAGAATGGGGACAGCTGGATTAGATGACCTCTTGAGTTCTCTTTCATGAGATCCTGCATTTCTCTATGATTATCATGAAATTATGCTCTAAGAAGTAGGGCTGTGTGAAGCTTTGGTCACTGATTCAATTTGAAGGAGATTTGGCTCAATTTGGCAGCTGAGTCTCCAAATCCGAATAGAGTCAGGAGGACCATTAATCTCTCTGAATTGAATTGGAATTGATTCGGAGAGATTTGGAGATATTCAATGATTTGGCTATAGACACAGCTTCATACGTTTTTTCTGCGTACCTCAAGGTACCAGTTGTGGCTTGTGAATGCTGAGATGAAGAGGCAGATGGAGCATCCCATGGGAGCATGGTGGGAGGAGGAGTCCCTCACACTAGGCAGTGGATCTGGAAGTGGATCAGAAGTACTTCTGGTCCATTTCTGGGTCTGCTGCAGAGTGTGTGGGGGGACACCCCCACACCCTGGCTCAGCAACTGGTGCCTTCTGGGAGGGCACCCAGGGTCCCCTGCAGCTGACTGATGAGCTGGTGGGGCATGGGGGAGAGGGGTGTCCCTTGGATGCTCAGCAGCAGATCCAGAAGTTGACTAGAAGTACTTCTGGTCTATTTCTGGGTCTGTTGCTGAGTGCATGAGGGATCCCCCTGCCCTCCTATGGGATGTTCCATCTGCTCCATCTCAGCATTCATGAGCTGCACCTGGTACCTCAAGGTGTGTAGAAAAAACATATAAAGCTGTGTCTGTCTCCAAATTGCTGGCTGACTGAATCTGAATCGAATCTTCATATTTGGCTGAACTGAATTGGTACAGTGATCCAAATCAGTGAATCAAATCACCGTCCCTCAAATTGAGCTGAATCTGAATTGAATACTGCCTGCTTTGCACACCCCTACTAAAGTGCTCAATTAAAAGAAATGGATAGGATAACCAGTCTCTCACAATTCATCCTCTTTGGATAGTTTAGTTTCTTTTTAAAGTGTTATTTTTCTCAGCCACTTGGTTTGTGGTAAATGCTTGTAGTAAATACTTTTTAAGGAAAGTTCTTATTTAAAACTGAGTCTTAAAAACATTTAACTAAGGTCTAAGGAGGACATATGGCTTGCTTAATATCACATGGTAAATTTCCAAAAAATTACAGTGGAATCCAGAAAGTTATTGATTTCCAGCCTGATACCATCTATGTACAGAGAGAACAATCTATTAATAAAAGCCTATGAATTCTCTCTACAACCAAGTGCAACTCTTGAAATATGATGCCCTGAAACTATCCCACCCTCTCAAAAACAGATGCTATAATTTGTGTGGGACTTCATGTTTTGGCTCTAGTGACTTCCACTTGAATCTTTTACTTCATTCTTACATTATTTATCTAAACAAGGTCCTTATGCCATGGTTCAGTGGTTGCTGGACAGCCGTGTGATCAGTCTTGTGTAATGCCCTTACCCCTTCCTTTCCGCATTTGGAGAATAAAAAAAAGAATTGTACTAGCTTGCAACATACTTCTACAGCTCTGTTTTATTGTGCTGTTTCATTCTCTCTACTATGGTCCATTAGATAAACATGGTGTTCAACAGTCACTCAGTTGTTCATATGTACAGCCATACTGATAATATGCTCTATGTTTAGAAGGGACTCTGTGCGTCATACAGTATGGGGGATATGTGTGTGTGTGTGCTTTTTCTTCAACAAAAGAGGATTTGGAACACAAAGCCTCTTTCTTTGAGGAGCAAGATGGGTTTTTTGGGAGGGATAGTCTTTATTCTCTGCATTTTGGATTCTTTGATTTTTGCTTTTTTAAAATACTTATTTGTATTCCTTTTGTAGATGTCTGGGAGTAACTGAAGTGAGGTGCAGAAACCAAACTTCCTCTTTCCATGAGAAACTGTAATGTGAGTACTAGAAGGAAGGAGGATGTTAGCTGAATGCATACTTTTCATATGTAACCCAGTCAGTCTAGTAGATTTGCTCTTTCAGAAGCAAACTGATCAATTTTTTCAAAAGGACATAATATCACTTAAAAAAAAAAAAAAATGTAGGCACTTACGAGCCTATATCTTATTGAAAGTATTGAGATCTAGGATCCTAGATAGCAACATTTCTTTGTTTAAAAATGGAATTTCAGCTCTTTCTACACAGAAATATACTACTAATTTTGCTATAAATATGCTTCTAAGTTCCACATATTTATGAAAATGTTACTTGGCTGAACACTGCAAATCATGTTCTACTTAGTTCTAGTTTAGAATTGGTGAATGCAAGCTGGAAGTTTAAGTGGGGACTGGCTTTGTTACTGTGTAACACAGGAAATGAACTTGAGATACTTTTAGCTCTATTTTATGAAATGCCAAGCAGGACACAGAAGATGTCATTAACCTAACAGAAATTACATAAAACGTCTCATTAAACCTCAAGAGCCAGTCTGAGATTCTGCAGCTTGTCCAGGTACAAAGCCCAGTATAGCTGCAGCTAAGTAGGAACAGCTCATAGGAGAAATTGTCATTCAGTCATAAGCAGGGATCCTGGTTTTCTCTGTTTAAAAAATGACACGTTCTCTGATAAGAGTAATGGTTTCTCTGATTTAAGAAACCAAAATCACAGTAAAATATAGATTTGAAAATTAAATATTATATGGGTATCAGTTGAACACAATGTTTTATTGATATATTTACAATTTTAAAGCAGTTTGGAAGCCTGCCAGTGTCTCAATCAATATAATAAAATAAATTCTAAACCTATACATTTTGATGTTTGATTTTTGGGGGTTTTTTTATCATGGAAAATCAGAGCTCCCCCTGCCCCCTTTGTTCACCAGGATACAGATCTAGCTAGTGCTGCTGCCTCCACTGCTTTGTGGTGCTGAGCAGCCCTGATATGCCGGTGCTCTGCACATGCCACTGTCCCTCATTCTCAAGCCACAGCCCCCCAACCCTGCTATTGTCCCTCCAATCCGCTCCACAGCCCTGCTCCTCACTCCCCACCCACAGCCTTCTACCCACCCAGCCCCAGCTACCAGGGCTACAGGGCCAGGGACCCAGGGTCAGTCCCATGCCCTGCCCAAGCAAGACCCAAGTTTCGGCTTCCATTTTTTAGGTGGCAGTGGCTGCTGCAGCATGCCCCCCTCCCGCCCCCCCCCCCCAGCAGCACAACTGGAGCAGAGTCCATGGGTAGGGAGGTGTGAGCTGGTGGCTGTGAGCTCAGGGCTCCTCACCCTGCTTCACTCCCCCTGGGGGCCTCTGCAGCCCAGTGAGTGGGACTCAGTGTGAGAGCAGAATGGGAAGGGAGGCTCAGTGCTAGCACCAGGGACCAGTTGTGCTCCCTGCCATGTGTGCAGGGACCATCTTGCCATGGTGGTGCTGGGCTCATGGTGGTCATACCAAGCCTCCCCACCCACCCTGCCTTGCTGGCTGCCACCCACTGGTCCACAGAGACCCTGGAGGAGGGCAGGAAGCTGCTTGCAGGCTGGAACTCTGCCAGCCTGCAAGTGGAAATCCATTATTTCCCATGTTTTTCCCCTTTAATAGAGAGAATCTGAATTTTTCTCCTTTAAAAATAGAAAATCCATATTTTACTGTGGCTTTTCCATGGCAAATGGAAAATCTGAATCCCTGGTCATAAATCACTCCATGTGCCATCCCCCAGCCCCAGAAGGAGGGGATGGAGGGGAAGGTGAACTGTCAGCTCTGTACCATACAGCTCTGTAGGTTACTTCTTGCCAGTGCTAACTAAGTTGCATTTAATTGGCAAAGCTTTGCCCACATCCACCCACTTGTGGGTGAAGGAGTGATGTAATAGCTACAAGGAGCCTGTTCTCTCAACTGTGTAGTATACACAAGCAATCTGAGTGAGAGAAACTAGGGAGAGCATAGAACAATACTGCATAGCAAAAATATTACAACTTATTCATTGAGAAATGCAATTAGAAGTATCCATATTTTACTTTTAAAATACTCATAGCTAAATCCTATTTTATGTTATGTGCTTATCTGGTGCATGCATTATCATAACCATATCTCAGCATTACACATCGCTGGCAATTCTGTATTGACCATTTTTAGCATATTGACCTATGAGAGAGTCACATGGGTACATGCTAAGGCTAGGAAGGTATTGAATATTTAGTCAGGTAAACCCATGACTAGCAAGTTTTGTTTCTACCCTAGTAGTCTATTGGTTAGAGCCTTTGCTCAAGGAGTGAGACCTGAGTTATAGGCTTTCCTGACCCAGAGGGAATTCTGATTTTTTTTGAGTCTCCTGGTTCTGAGCAGAGGTGTACTAATTGCTGTGTCACAGGCCAGGCATTACTAAGAGGCCTCTCCAGCCCTCCATTTGAAGCAGGGCCATTGGTAGCCAAATTTGCTAAAATGGTCCCCATTTAGAAAAGTGAGATATGAGGAATTAGGAAGACAAACTGTGGTTTGGAGTATTAGCAGAATAAGCAGGTATTGCCAGCTATTACATGACAGGGCCTGCAACATGAATGCTTCTGCTATGACACCCTAAGCTGCAATACCTGTTGCTTAAAGGCACATTTACAGTGAAAGATCTCAAAGTACAATAAAGAAGCACAAGCATGTGTAACAAAATGGTCAAATGTGGTGCAGAGACAGGAGGAGGAGGAAGACAGGAAGGCTTATTGAGTTCAATGCTGATATGCAAGGGAAGGCACATTCTAGCCTGGGCCCTTGCCCTTGTTTCTAATGGGGAAGAAACTTTTCTAGGGCTATTTATTCTTTTTTTTTCCCCCAAAGAACATTAAATGCAAGATGCAGTGGGGCAACTTCAAGAGGAAGGCTAGAGAGGGCTGTAGGTTTCCCACTTCAACTTGGTATCCATGACTAGATGGTTAGTGAACTTTGATAGAGAGTAAAAGCTGCAGGTTCAAGATCCCTCTGGGTGAGGGGTGCTAGAATCTGGGTCAAAGGTAAAAGGACTTTCTTTCTCTAGCAGATGCATAGGCAGTGTAATTTTATGTAGGCAGTGAGAAACTGAATTCCAAACTGCTTAAGTGTCAACACCTGTACTAATTTAGTTACATGTATACAATTTAGGTAGACACTAACTGCTCAGTAGCCTAATCGTATTGCATAGTAGTGCCTCGCAACACAAACAATGCCTAATAATACTGTGCAGTAGAGTATTAGCTACTAGGCTTAGCAGTAGTGTCACTAAAAAGGTGTGCACTGGCACTACTGTGTAGTAACACTGGTTACTGCACAAGATTTTAGCACTTGATTATATGAGTACTAAATGTAATGTGCAGGAACCAGTGTTCATTAAAAAACATGTAGCTGTGACCACTGAAATGAGAATTGGGCCTTAAACTCCAGGTTATACTGGACAAGAATAGCCACTTACTATACAATAATTCATGAAAAAGGAGGAAATCTAGAGGCCAATATGTAGTTGATAGCTATGTCCTATAATGATGAAGACTATTAGAAGAACTTCTCAAAAGTACCAAAATTAATTTTGGTATCATTCAAAATGAAAAGGGACAACAAGTAGTGTGGTGTTCATTATGTTTTACAGTGGTTACCCTTGAATGTAGTTTTCCCACCTGGTTGAAGCCTCCCACCCACCTACCTGCCCACCTGGAGCAGCATGGCAGGGACAAGAGCAGGAGCAGCAGCCACGGCTAGAGATTAGGGGATCAGAACATCCCCCTGCTTCCACCTCCCTACTCTCACAGCTGACTCCCAGGCAGACCCCCAGGAGCAGAATGGAGTGCTCTCTCTTCCGCACCCCAGGACCAGGGGCTATTTCTAGCATCCTGACCCCCCCCCCCCCCAAGCCTACCTGCTTGTCCCCTCATCAGGACCTTTTTCCTCAGCTCCCAGCATTGGTGAACATAGATAAAACTGGCACTGGGAGCAGCTTCTGGGGCGGGGGGGGTTCTGTGCCTAGGGGTGGAGTGAGGGGCTGGAGGGCTAGAAATAGCCTGGTTCTAAAAATAGCCTAAGAGGACTGGGGCAGTAGCTAGGATTCTCCAGCCTGGGGCTGCACTGGGAGCTGTAGTGAAGTTGGGGAAAGTTAGATCAATCTAAAAATGGCCAACCTAATCTAAATTAGACTACTTCAGAGGTAGGGTTAACTTAGATCAGGTCAGCCATTTTTTTTTAAACTGGTCTAGTCTCCCTGGAACTTCCCTGGTATTGTTTGCACCTTACTAGGGATCTAAGTGTAAGGTCTGCACCTTGGTGAATTAAGTTAGATTGGGTGGCCATTTCTAACATGATCTAACCTCCACTTAAGGTGCATGCATACATTCAGGGATTTTAAGTGACTTGATCAAGGTCTCATGGGCAGGCTGTGATACAGTACAGACTGGAAGCTTGTTCTACAGACTGCTGAGCTAGCTTTTTGATCCCTGTGCCATCCTTCTACTGATCATCAATATTAAATGTATCACATGTACCCTGTGCTTTATATTATTTCTACGAATAGGAGCAGGGTTTAATCAACCAGCTTTTGGGGAGCAAAGTCTGGGATGTAGTCCTGGATGCTCTGTAGACCTCTGGAAACAGAAATAACTAGAACCAGATATGGTGTAAACTAAGGTAACAGCCTTAGTGTATTCTGTGTAATGAAGATAATTAAGTCTGGCAAAAGGTTGCTGCTGTTTTCTAACACAGAAGCAGTATAGCCACATTCATGTTTTGCTGTGTCTGGGCTAATTAGCTCTGCACTTCAGCAAAGTAGTTAGTATAGAGCACCAGATGGTCATACAACACCAGGCAGCTTTGTGCTATGTCCTTTCATCAGACACCACTAAACACTTCTGTGGCAATATTTTGTGGGGAAGAGGGGCAGTTCAGGACCATTTTAAAACTCAGCACAAAAGTTCCATTATACTGGTTCTTTAGGCACCTGGACACAGTCACGAACTTTACAACTGTCTCTCAGATTCAGGACAACTGGCTGAGTTAAGCCATGTCTTTATTCCTTGTATAGTAAAAGTAGAATATTTGCCCTTTATGTTCAATTCTATGGGGAAATGCATTCTATTGTCATTTTTCTTCATTCTCTTCTTCCTAATGTACTATCTGTCCAACTCTCCTTTATGTGCATCTCACTTCACAAATCTTTATTGGACAGTCATGTTAGCAAGCACCATAACACAAAAATATTACAAACCTGTCTTATTTTGGCTGGGCTTTTACTGGAAGTGCTATCACCTTTCTCAATTTATTCTCTAATTTATATTTGGCTTATGTGGGAAAAATTCCATACTAGTCTCTTCTTAGGCTCTTCCTTTTTTTTTTTTTTCTTTTTTGCCATTGCCATTGTCTTCTCATCTGTCTGTCAACTGGTTGCTAAGCAACCAGCTCTGCCTATGTGACCGGGGCCAGGTGAGAGGGGGTGGACCAAGCTCTCTCTTGTGCTAGCATTGACCTTTATGGCATGGGGTCAGGGGCTCAAGCTCCTGTCACTCTCACAGGTGAACTGTGATGCTCTTTAAATGGAATGGTTGGCACCCTGCACACCTGGCCATAATTAGGTCTCAGGGATGATGTCCAAAGTCCTATATAAACCTAAGACTGACCAGGGGGGGAGAGAGCAGCCATGTTAAGGGTCACATAACTGGAACATCTACAGCTCTTACTCACACTCTCTCTCTGTCTCAAGATGCTGAAATAAGTAAACCACCTGAAACATATCTAGGTACATAGTTTACTGTAATGTAGAAGCATATCAACTAGCTACTATACTGACGCTGTTTGTTCTAAGGTTATTCTGTGATACTTCCCTATCATATATTCTTCCCCAAGCCTACCCTCTTTAACCAATAAAGCTCTCCACTCTTGTAAGAGTGGTGAATTTGCAGGGAGAAGGATTGGAGCATGCCTGTAAGCTCCCTAGGTTCAGATAGCTTAGAATACAAAAAGTAGCTTTCTTTAGTTAAAGGAAGCCCCCTAAGGGGCTTCAAGCATCCTCAAGGTGTACAAGGCCTGTGTACCCCAGGGGCCACAGGGCCCGAATACAAACTAGTACTCTTGGGTGGTGGCAGTGGTACAATGGGCTCCTGGATATGAGGCACCCCCAGGGAGGCACTCAGAGCTTGGTAGGTGTTCAACGCAGTGAGGTGGGTGACTCAGTGCAGAAGCACCCCCTACTGGCCTGCCACAGCTCATTTTTGCACTTCAGCAAAAATCTGACTTAATTGTTTCTATAAATCTTCAGTTTAAATAAAGTTCAGATTTAGGTCAATGATATTTGAACTTGACTATACTATACCTTAGTTCCCATTGTTGAGTGTTCAGTCACTTTAATAGTAGTTACAGGCTTTACTGCATTAGAACATTTTATTGTGCTTACTGTGTTGTGTTTACATTATAAATTTTAACAATCAAGGTAGTTGACATAATGCTGTTCACAACTTTCAGTCAGTACAAAGAAAGGTGATCTTTCATGACTAACCTGGTACATATAGTTACTGGTCTCTATATGGTTGACCTAATGTTAAACATAATTTCTCCCATTTTTATTGACCTACAATACTTTAACATTGTGTTAAACATGATAAAATTTCCTTAGGATGGTAAACTCTCTTAGCAGCTTCTTTGAGAGAGAGATTCCCCTTGTATAATAAGTGTGGGGAGGAACTGGGGAAATTAACCCTTAAGTCAAACAAGCTGGGAACAAAAGGGTTCAGGAATGTTTCGCCCTGTTTCTCTTTTCCCATCCTGAATAAGAAATCTGAAGCCGATTTGTAGGAAACAAATGTTTTACTTGAACACACCATAGACACACTCTGCAACTCCACCGCAAGGCACTCCAACGCCTCGTACCATACTCCGTGCCGGCAGTTCCCTTTAAACTCTGTAAAACACCACAACCAAAAAAACCTCAACCATAGGGAACTCGAGCTCTTTAACGCTTATCCACTGCAGACTATCTGATGGGAGCATCTGGGGGGGAAAGGAAGCCGTGGATGCAGGACCTCAGTGAGGATGATCAGGCCTCCTGATGCTATGTGAGGTCCCGCCTTCCCTTTTCCCGGGCTCTGTTTTTATACTGCCCCAACGGCCAATTAGCTTGGGTCTTTTGTTTCGTGCGCTTTTCAAGCTGCATGAGCCGGGGATTTTGCTGCATGCATGCTTCGTGTGGCTAATTGGGCTGTACCCGCTGTTTCCCCATGCAGTGAGCACAGTTTGCTGGCGTTTGGTCATTCTTTATCATCACTTATTTATCACAATAAGGACTCAGATAGTTCTGATAAAGGGCAATGGGATGGGAAGGGAAAGGGCTGGGGCATATCACTACAAATTGCAAACTGTTGCTTTTTTGAGGAAAGTATCTGTTCTTCCACATTTGCTCTTTTAAAAGATTTAATTTATTTTAGAAATATAATGACCTTTTTAAGGACACATCCTTTCAATTTTAAATGAGTCCTTGGAGAAAACAATCTGAAATTCATGAAAGAGAGGGAGAATACTTAGCTGCTGTCCTTCAGCTTCCACATTAACACAGAAGTTGACTCAACTTCTTATAAGGCATCAAAGATTTATTAAGAATCCTGATGTTGTTTCTCAAGAAACAAACAACCCATTTCATTAGGTGACAGGATATGATGTACTGGCCTGAGTTGTGATACTGTTTTCCTTCACCCCCTATTACTGTTCTCATCATCATCATCATCAGAAGTGACTGTTAGACAGGTAAGTGCAGTGAGTATTGCTTGCTATATGATAATCATACTAGGGTTTGACAAAATAAAATAAGGTGAGGTATATCTTTATTGTGTTAAAAAGGGCATAAAGAGTTTATAGTTTAAGAATTATAAACAATTTATTGCTAATCACAGATTTTTTCAGAGATAATTTTGGCTTGATATACTGGTAAATTCAGTTCTCACCAGCAATAAGTTGTGTCCATCCTTCTTCCCTGTAGCAAGCTTTTGGGCTGTGGATCAGTTGAATGTCTTAAATTTTCTGCTGAATCTTGGCATCGTTATAGGCTCTAAGCCTGCAGCCAATTCATGGGTCCCTGATAGTTCCAGCAGCTTAACAGACAGATCTCTGGTAAGTCTCCTCTCAATTTCTCTGTTAAATATTCATAGAGACAGCATGTAGGTAGGCCCAAGCATGCCCCAGGAGGTGCCAGTGAGGGTTTCTAAACTAGGGAAGATGTCATATTGGTGAGGGGAAATCTGAGGGCAGAAATATTATTATTTTTATTTATTTATTTATTTATTTATTTATTTTTTTTGCGAGAATCTCTCCTTGAATGTAGAACATGGAGTGACAGCCATATGTGCAATTGTGCTGGTGAATATATCTGCAGTGCATGCTCATACAATCTATTAATAGTCATGTGGCACACAGAATGTTAATGTGGGGAAACAGTGAGTGAAAGGATGATGAGGAAATCTTGGATTAAATTCAAGTATGAATTTTAAAAACAATTTTTAAAAGCTGCTGTTTTAGCTTATTATAAGGCTGAAGGGAAGAAAAATAAATCAGTGTGCCTCTTAAAACATTAAATTCAATGAGACCCTCATTTTCAGAATAGCTACTGCAAATATTAGTAAACTTATGCAAATAGATCCCTTGGAGTCCTCCATGTTCATTGGACTGCCCACAGTTTGATGTTTTGTTTCAATATTAAGACTGTTTGGCATGACAACCAAACATTCACTAACATACTCCTTGGGGCATCAAGGTGTAGGCATGAATATAGGGCTGCCTCTTTTGGCTGTATTATATATTTCCATCTATAGTCTTTTGCATCTGAAGTGTCAGAAAGAGCTCTTAGGATCTTTTTTGTTTAAATTTAGCCGGTTGGAAGGAGGGCTAAGATTTTTTTTCTTGCCTTTGGAGTCGCCTCTTAGGTTTTATTAAAAAAAAAAAAAAAAAAAAAAAAAAAAAAAAAAAATAGTAATCCTGCTCTCTGATTAAATGGGATCAAGAAAAAAGTCTTTGGTCTTTGATGAAACAGATTATTTCATCAAGTATAGGCATGTTCAATAAAACTTTGCTAGAGGGAAATACTTTTAGACCATATTCAAAATACTTTTTCCCCCAAAACTGTTTAAATTACATGTGTTGACCACTCTGCTGTGGTATCAGTCTTTTCAGTGTACCCTTCTAGGACAAAGAATGAATACTTCAAGACCTTACAGTATAAATGACAATTGCCATGTGGTTTATGGAGAAACAATTGAATAGGTCCTCTTCTACAGGAATGCAAAATCCTGAAATACATGAACTCTTGTTTTCTCTAGCATGCCTTTTGTGTAGTTTTTCTAGACATGTTGTGAGTCTATCACTCCTGCACTGTAGACATGTAAAAGTATGCATGTGAACGGAGCATATGCATGGGAACTGGCCAGGCATGTGAACATAAGTCTGGGAAAAAATGTGGGTGCAGGGAGACCTACATCACTGAGTGTGTCTACATGTGCATTTGATCTAAGAGCAGTTTACTCCATGAGTGAACTACTTGTGAGTAAATGCTCCCAGACAGGCATCTACACATGCAGGGACTGCCAAGTGCTCATGGCAGCAATCTGATCCTGCCCCTGCTGGCTCTGCATCAGCCCCCTGTAGCAGCAGGAAGGAGCTCTAGGCAGGAAGGTGCTGGTGGGGAGCATGGGGTCAGGAGACAGCTGTCTCCTGATCAGAGCTGGGACAATGCTCCTTGGTCAGGGGGACTTCACCACTCTTGCCCAAGTGGGGACAATGTCCCCTTGCCCCAGCAGCAAGGAGCTCCTAGCTCCAAGCTCTTCAGTCTGGGGCACAGGCTGGGAGACATTTATCATCCAGCACCAGCTCCACAGGGAGATTCTTATCTCCAAGTTCTAGTTTCATGGTCATGGGTCCAGTGCTGAAAGATCCTTATCTTCTAGCCTGAGCTCCTTAGTCATGGGGCATGGGCTGGGAGATCCTTATGCTCACACTGCACTGCTGTCCAGAGCCTTGTTTCTGTGTTTTTGTAACCACTTGGTCATTACTACATATATATGGGCATTGGCCCCCATTACCTGGCTGAACTGGTGCTGGACCTCCTGTTTCCCATAGATGATGAGGTCTGCAGTCTCCTACTGAGTCCATTTGGGCTGCTGGAGAGCTCAAGATGACAGCAGGTGTCCAGGGCCTTGGAGTCAGTGGGGTCTCTGGGCTCTGGGTGGCAGTGTTAAGTGGCGCATGCCTGCTAGCGTGGGTGAGTAGTGGGGCCCCTCCACCAATTTAGCAATGGGTGGGTGCGCAGGGAAACCTACAAGAATAAAGGAGCAGCTCATTCCTGCTGTTTGTTAGATCCCTAATCACAGAACTTGGGGGGGCTACAGCCACCCCAAAATTTGCCTTAGACCCTTATAGCTACCCCTCCCAGCACCATCCCTCCCCTTCCAGCACCTAACCCTAACCCTCTCCAACTTTTACCAAGGCTGCTGGCAGGGAACCAAGTGGCTTGTGCTGGGCTGCTGGCCAGGTTTGGAACTCATGATGGGGCTGCAGCAGGCAGCCTGAGCCCAGTCACTGTGCCATGCAGCAAGTCTCTCCCTGCACTGCCTCAGGTGTTTCCTCCGCCCTGCATGCTTGCCTACCTTGTTTGGGAGGTGGGCAAGCAGGGGAAGGGAAAACAGCATCAGTGGTAGTGGCTTTATTTTCATCTGCCCCCACTTTTTTCTTTTTCCCCCACTCCATTTTTTTATTTCTTTTCCCCTCTTCTCACTCTCCTTTTTTCTTTCTCTCTCCTTCTCCACCTCAGTTTTGTTTTTCTGGAAGGTGAACATCATGGGTTTTTTTTTTTTTTCCTTTTTTGGCACTTCAGCCAAAAATATTGCCTACCCCTGGAATAAAGGAATATCATTAGTAAATCCTGACACTCCTCAAATGTTTAGAAGACAGGTACTCTTAACCATTTCCAAACTCTCAGGCATAGTGCAGTCCATATGCACACCTTAGGAAAGACACGGACAAATTGGAAAGAATCCAAAGGAGAGCAATGAAAATGATTTAAATAATAGCAGTTCTACATAGGTTTAAAAAAAAAAATCAAGAAAATGTAATGTGGGAAAGAAACTGAAGAAAGATTTGATTTAAAAAAAAGAGGATGCTGGTAGACTGTTCTCTATGTTCACATGTAATCCAGGTAGTACTCCAAGATGTACCCCCTTTCCAATTGCAGGGATCAAAGCAGGTGCACGAGCACTGTGGGAGTTGTAGGGACTCTCCTCCCCCTATAGAGCAGAGCCAGACCACCAATGGGGTCCTAACCATGTATCTTTTAATGACAGAACAGTACTGGGAACATAACAGGCATAACCCAGGGGGTATAGGGAACACTACAATGCCCCAAGGGGCCAGGATGCAACAAAGGTTAGACACTTACAATCATTGACAAAAGACAGGGTTAACAAAATATAAAACACACAAATAATACTGGTTGGTAAAATATAAAAGGCACAAAATATGAAATGTCAAATAAGAAGGAATATAGGGCCTAGGTACCTGGAGGTGGGTGGAAGAAAGATGCAATGACCCCTTTCCACTGCAACAAGAACTGCTTAATGTTACTCTACTCACCCCACCTGGGATTTGAACTCAGCTCTCCCACATAGTAGGCAGAAATACTACCACACAACCACCAGTGTTAGCACTGTTTCAAGCTGTAAGGCATCTTGCCCTTCCAGGAGCCCCAGCCTCACATTGCAGTGCCTCGCCTCTTATTGGAGGAGTTGGGAACCTCTCAGGTTGCTGCTCCGATCCTTGCTGGATCTGAATTTCCTGCTGGCCACAACCTCTCATAGGGGATCTTGGAGCCCAGTGGGGAGCTTCTCCTGCCAGCTGCACACCACACTGCTGAGGGTCCAACTGCTGCCTGAAGGTCTCACTCCTTCAGGTGCTTCTGGGGCAACTGCTCCCATTCCCTGGCCCAGCTCTTTGAAGCTCCTTCCTTGTGGTCCTTTGCTGGTCTCACTCCAGTCAGCTGCACTGCCCCTTTTATCCCTCTCCAAGTAACCCAAGGGGCCAATCAGGGGACATAGAGGGTGAGTCTCTGGGGCCTGATCAGCGAGGAAAGAGAATCCCAAGTTCTCCAATCATCTTTTGCCCTTTCAAAACCCCTGGGTGAAGTCACTGCCAGCTAGCCTGTCTCACACATGTACAATTCCCTAAAGAGGAGTGAGGAACACCATCCCTCAGACTGTGAGGGGTAGGGGTGAGGCATAGCTGGAGCCTGAGAGCTGGTGGGGGATGGTAGGGAGCTAGGCAGGGAGCAGGTGCATGAAGAAGACCCCCTATTGCTGCTGTTGTCCTTGGTTGACTCAGGGGTGGGGGAGTCCCCAGAGATACCTCTGCTTCCTTCCAGCCAAAGGTCTATGAGGAACAGCTGAACAGGCTACCAGGCTCAACCAGGAGCAGTGGCAGTAGCACAAAAGTTTCTCCTGCAAGTGTCTGCTCCTAACCCACCCTTCTCCCCTACCCCATGTCCCCTATTGGCTGAGAACAGGAACTAGAAAGGAAACTTGTATGTTGCTGTCCTTCGTCAAGCCTCATTCCCCACACAGCTTCCTGCAGCTCAATGCTAGAGATGCAGGAGTAGCAATGCCCCACAACATGTTGTTGCTGTCCCTGGCTGGTGCAGACAGCAGCAGTGTGGGGCACCTTGTCCTAGCCAGCAGGGACCATAGTTGGGGGAGGGAGCTGATGCAGCATGAGAAACTTGCCTGTTGCTGGTGCTGGTGCTGTATCCTGCTGAGCCTGGCATCCTGTGCAGCTGCTCTTTGCAATCCATGGCTGGAGCAGGGTAGGAGCAGCTCTGGGGCTCCCCCTGCACCTGGGTCAGATGGGCAAAGCAGTAGCAGAAGTGAGGTGCAATTGCATAGCTGCCCTACATGGATTTGCCTATGACAAGGCATGATGAAGTTATAGTTTTAAATTGCAACAAAGGAAATTTAGATTAGATAGTAGGAAAAAAATGTCTGTGTTAAATGAACTGGAACAGATTACCTGAAGAGTTGTAGAATCGTCATCACTGAAAGATTTTTAAGAGCAGGATAGACAAGCACTTGGTTGGGATGATTTAGGTAGGAATACACCTGCCTTGAGCAGTGGTGCTGAATTAGATGACCTTGTGCATCTCTTTCCATCCTATTATTCTGTTGTTCTATAATTTTGTCACATGACATACTACCAAGAGTCCTTTATTACTGGATGTAGCACTCCCTCTAATTTGGGCACAAGATGACATTTTCTTTTTGCCTGATAAAGGTGTTTCAAAAAGATGGTGTTTACACTGACTCAGGAAATTAGCTTTTTCAGGTAGCCATTGCCAGTAAGAAATTGGTATGTTTGAGAATTGTACGCATTGGCTTACATTTTTTGGAATGTTTTACACCTAAGCTGCTTGTGCAAAAGGCTCAAAGCAATTCATAAATCCACATCAAAACTGCCTGTTCAGCGGATGTTGCAAATGCAACTCTGTCAAGTGCAAAGGGATATACTTAGGCAAGTAAGCATATGCTTCATCTCCTAAGAATTATATTTTTTCTGTTTCTGCAATAAGTTGGTGTAAGTAAATGAAGTCAAATAGGTAAGTATATAAAAGTGGAGCATCCTTTTCTTCCCTTCAGAGAGAGTTTGTTGTATATTGCTGATCGTTGTTTATACCTTCTCTGCAACTTATATGGCAATAAAGAAGATACAATTAGAATCTTGTTTAAAGGATGGCCAGTGAACTGGCCTTTTTGTTCAGTAGAAGAAAATAGCTATAATGTACAATTGAAGAGCTTTTCATTATTGCTTAAGGCAGTGTTAAAATGTTCTGAACTGATATTGGTTAAATTTCTATTGTCAGAACTTATGAATCAATATGTTATTGATTCATAAGGTCACTGATCTAATTGTCTCATATTCAACTAAATATGGTAAGGTTCTCCTTTCTCACCCACCCATTCAGCATGAGGGAAAAAGACCCTCATCTTATATTCATTTAAAAAAGCACAGTGGGGAGCAGGCACCAGCTGTGGCTCTGACTCTGGCCCTGGACCCAGGTTGGGGTCAGAGTCAGACTCACAGCAGCCTCCTGACACCCTCCTCTGCAGTTTCTGCCCCTGCCTCCCCCTTCTCTTCCCTTTACTGTCAGGCACAGCTCAGCTCAGGCTGAGAGTTCTCCCAGCCATGGAGAATATGGAAATTCCTTTCTCTACTCAGCCAATCAGCAGTACTGACATTGCTACATAACCAGGCAAGGGATGAACTTCCATGTGCTGAGCTCTAGGACAGAGCAATCTGCGGCACTGACAGACATGCAGTCCCCTGCTCTAACTCATGTGCTTTATATAATGCACCACAAGTTAGAGCACCCCCAACTCAAAAGGCGTTTGTTTGTTTGTTTGTTGGGGGGGGGCAGGAATTGAGCCTGCCTGCAGGATCCTGAGAGCTTGACCCTCTCCCCAGCCCACCCCTCCTCTCCCCCCAGCTCTGGGGCTGTCAGTAGGAAGGGAATGGGGAGGGAAAACAAGCTGCTGGCTGGGGTTTGCCTGAGCCAGACGGAGGGGGTTGGAGGGGCACTGTGAGGTGGGGTGGGGGCTCTGATCCACCCACCCCTGTCCAGCTCAGACTGGGTCAGCCCCAGTTGGCAGCTTGCTGCTCCTCCCTTCCAGCAGACACCCTTGGGGACAGGGCTGGGCTGCAGCAGCCAGCCCTGATTGTGCTACAAATTAAGCCTAGGAATATGAGTTCTCTAAAGTGCTCCAAAGTGGAGTTCCTTCCTCAGTTCCTGCATTTGATGAGGGTCAATGTGTTATGTGATCAGGCATTTTAAAAGCACTCTGCAGTCATGAATGTATGTCACGGCACAGCTGTAGAACATGCTCAGGGGGCTGATCATGTGACAAATGTAACCTCTGTCTGTGCCCTAAGCAGCATCTGACAGTAAGTGGGGGGGGGAGGGGAAGGGGTAGAACTGGGGGGAGCCTGGGGGAGAAGAGGCAGAGACTGTGGGGAGTGATGAGAGGGGCAGAGGTTGTGAGGTGGGGGTGGTGGGGTGCTGGTGGCAGGTGTGGGCAGGCAACCTGCATGGGGAAGAAGTGGACAGGGCAGAGGGCAAGGGAGGCACCTGAATACCCCCCAGCTTTTGTTTTCCCTATTGTAGCAGTGGACAGGGGGTTCAAGGCAAACCTCCAACACTTAGATTCTACACTTGGTAAATTATAACAAATATGTATATTTTTCCATCTATAGAATCTAATTATTGGGGGACTGTCTTATATTTAGGGTCTTTTTATATTTGAGCAAATATGGTATTAGACAAGGGCACTGGGTATTAGAACTGTTTTATTCCTGATTCTGTGTTTGTTTGCCTATTAGTAAAATGAATAATAATGTTTATGTAGCTATTAATTTTCAATGGCAAGAAAATATATTGAGATCTTTGATAAAGTGTCCCCAATACCTCTGCAAAGAACAGAACAATTGCTGATGCAATATTAATCGTGCTTTCTGTCATACAATCGAAAATGTCTTTATCAGTAAGGGTTGCCAGAATCTGGAATGGGCTTCCAAGGGAGGTGGTGCTCTCTCCTACCCTAGGAGTCTTCAAGAGGAGACGGAACAAGCATCTAGCTGGGGTCATCTGACCTCAATGCTCTTTCCTACCCAAAGCAGAGGTTCAGACTCGATGACCTACTGAGGTCCCTTCTGACCCTAACATCTGTGACTTTATCTCATTTGCAACTAGCAATTAAAAGGCTTGTTTTTCAGAAGTGTTAAGCACTTGCAGGTTTAAATGAACTTCATTTGTTTAGCACCTATAAAACCAGGCCTAATATACTTTCAGTACAAGTTAAAGGATGAGAATTAGTCAATTCATAGTGCAGATGGATTCTGTAAGTAAAAAACAAAACAAAACTGTTCTCTGGTGCTCTCCTTGCACCATAATCTTGTAGTGGTGGAAAGGCTTGTGTCAATGACCCTCAGAGCTATGTTCTCTGGAGTCTTGTACTCCCCTGGTGAACAGATCTGAGGTAAGGTCCCATACTAAGTATGGTTCAAACTTCTGAAGACCCTAGTGGTAGAACAGGCATATTTGATGACTGGCTGCTTCTCTGTGACTGAAGGCTGATGAGGGTTGAAGTGGGATGGATGTCTTGGGTTGTCTTGGATATCCTTCCCACTGGGTTCAGGGCTTCTTCCTGTCAACCTCCTGTGGTTGTCACTCATGCACTGGCTTCCCCATGTTAAAAGATGTTAGGCACAGGCTTCTGCCAGGGATGTTAACATCTCCCACAAACCAAGTCCTGCAACAATGGCTGGGTGGTGGTGGGGACAGAAACAGTGATTCCTGGGAGTCCCTAGTCACAAATCTGCAAGTAAAGCAGTGGTTGTATAATAGTTTTTTTTTTGCACTTACTGAGACAGAAGTACAATTTGGCAGCTTCAGCCATGACTGAGAAGTTCTCTTTAGGATCCCCTCCATTACCCTGAATGGAGAATGGATTAGAAAAGGTGCTGTAAACAGGCTGTCTGGCTGGATTGCCACATCCAGTGAGATCACTCTACCTGAAGTCAAAACCATCAAAATAAAGTACTGAAATTTGCCACATGGAATATCCATACTTAATGGACTCCCCAAACAATAAGCGTCCTGAAAGAAGAGCCACCATAGTAGATAGGACAGCAATATCAATGTCACATCATGCAAGTTCTCTAAGTGAGACCCACTGGGGAGATGAAGGCCAAATGAAAGGAGGTGGCTACAACATTTTTTGGAAAGGAAAGTCATCTGAAAAGAGGTGCATTTAAGGGGTTGTCTTTGCTATGAAAAACAAAACTCCCTGTGGGCATTAATGAATGCCTTATGACTGTCCACCTCAGGCTCAGTAACAACTAGTCTGCTATGATCATCACTGCATATGCCCCCAGATTTGACAATGAAGAAGTCAACAAGAAACAGTTCTGTGCTCTTGACACAGTCTTGACTGCCACTGCCAAGGTACACAAGCTCATTCTCATGGGTGACTTCAGCATAAGAGTTGGGTGACACACTGAACTCTGGAGTGGCACCATTGTGGAAAAAAGGGGTGGGGAAAGTCAGCTCTAGTGGTATCCTCCTCAGCAAATGGGCAGAGCAGGACTTGCTCATCACAGATATCACTTCAGACACAGTGACAAATATAAGACCATTTGGAAATATTCATGCTCCAATCACTGGCACCTTCTTGACTATATTATTGTCAGAGCCCATGATCATACTGGTGTCCATATCATCCAAGTCCTGAGAGATGCAGATGACTGCTGGATGGACCACCATTTAGTTAGATCAATCATGGACATGTGGCTAGCACCACAACACATTAAACATCCAAAAGGAATGCAGAGGAGATTTAACATCAAGGCAATCCCAGACCAATCTAGATGCAAGGCGCTTCAGTAATTCTTACTGAGAGGCTCTCTAGCCTACCTGATAACATCAAGGGCATTCAAGCATGTTGGGAAGATCTTAAAAATGTTATTCATAAGGCATGTGTTGAATCAATTGTCTACTCCACTTACTGTCACCAACACTGGTTTGATGAGAACAATGAGGATATCTAAGCACTTATCCATTAGAAGACAAACAGGTTCTGCAGTTAGCAAAATGAACCCTTCAACCAGCAAAAATGAGAGGCTTACCATCTGCTCAAAGGTGTAGTTCAGAGAAGGCTATGGGACATTGAGAACAAGTGCTGGCAAGTGAAGTCCATGGAGAGCCAGAGTTTTACTGACCAACATGACATGAGAAGCTTCTTTCAAGTAATAAAAGCCATCTATGGGCTCTTTCCAATGGTCCAGTCCCCTTGCGATCCTGGGATGATTCCACCTTATTCACAGATACTATATCCATCAAGATAGTGGCAGATTAAGTTTTACTGGGTCTTGAGTAAACAGAAAATTGGAGTTCCCCCACCACTCATTGTAAACATAAATGTATCAAAAAAGCATTAATAAATAGATCCGTTAAATGTTTACATGATACATTAATAAATAAAGCACAACCCATGATGTTGAAACGAATTACGTAATTTTGCCACACACAAAACTGAATAAAAGAACTGGAATCGTCATAAATGTATAATAACGTGAAAGGAATGTTGTTTTAGTTTAGTGGTCATGTAGACTCTTGTTTGACTATTTTTTTTAAATACACATTTTACGTTGTGCCTACACTACAGTAAACTATTGCAAGAAAAATACAGGCCATACCTATAACCTCGAGTACAAATGAGCTTTAATTCAAGCGCTGCCATCACCATTTTTAAGCACAGGGACTCTGAGACATGAGATGCTGTGGCACTAATTACAGTGGCTCTCAGAGCCTCTCTAAATGAAGTGGTGCCCCTCCCCACAACCCTGGAGCATGTGTAAAAGTGCCAAATGGCATTCCCTGAGCCTGCCCAGCAAGGATGAGGGGGAAGGTGTGAGCCTTCCCAGATGCCCAGGGCTGAGCCTCTGACTCGGTTGCCCCATCTCCCTCTGCCCAGGGCAGGGCCATAGGACTATTCCAGGCCTAGAGAAACCAGGACATTCTGCCCCAGTAACTGGGCCCCAGGTCCTGGGAGCTTCACTCCAGTGCTCGGGGGGTGGGCGCTTCCTCTCCTTGCGCTGCCACTGCCAAGTGTGACATGGGCCTCCATGCCCTCTGGGGGACACTGACTGGATTCAGCTTCTCTGTTCTTGTGGCCTTTGCCCTGAGGAGCCTGCGCTGGCTGTGTGTCCCCTGCCTGCCTGGCAGCGGGAGGTACAACTCACCACTCCCACTGCTGCTGGACAGGCACGGGGCATGAGGCCAGTTCAGGGCTCCTGAGGGAAAGGCAGCAGGGTGGGGAGCCATGAGCACACAGTGAGCAGACCTCATCTGCCCTGTGCACAAGTATGGGGTGGGGGGCACATGCCTCCCCATGCCTCCCCTGGCGGGGTGCATGTAGCAATGAGGAACTGGACTCCTTCCCCCACCTGCAGCCCCTGGACAAGCTACCCATGGCTCCATCCTGCTCCGTGCCCTGGCCCTGGATCCAATGCACTGCCCTGGCTGGGCAGCACCTTGAGCTCCAGCCCCAACCTAGCCCCTGCCCCACTCCCTGCCTCATCATGGGGACATTGATCTGCTCTGCCCTCCCCCATGCCCCTTCTTTCCATATATTTACCTCTCAGAAAAGGTTATCAACAACCTCTTGCCAAAACAATCATAATATTTCATTTACAACTGAGAAAGACAAAAACAATCTCTGCCCAAGGAAAAACTCAGTATTTCAACAAAATTTCTCATCCCAAATGGTGACAAAAGTTCAAAATGCCTGTTATTTTTTGAAAAGACAAACTGGAAAAAATGGA
This sequence comes from Caiman crocodilus, assembly GCA_030014935.1. Taxonomy (NCBI): domain Eukaryota; kingdom Metazoa; phylum Chordata; order Crocodylia; family Alligatoridae; genus Caiman; species Caiman crocodilus. The sequence continues at coordinate 3,966,749 of JAGPOW010003648.1, forward strand.
GTTTCCAGGAAATGTGTGATAATGTTGACAAGTTTTGTTTTTTTCTATTTTTTATTTTGATTGTTTTTGTTATGATAAGCCTATATTAAAAAAAAATTGCTTTAAAATGGAAAGCCAACTTTTTTCACTTTGAAAATGTTGAAATGGAGATTTTAACAATTTGAAAATGTATGCAATATTCTTTTAAGTCAAGAAAATCATCAAAACTGATCCATTTTAATGAATAGTTTCAGTTTTAACGGATCTCTGTTCTGATGGGAAAACATATTGCTGAAAAGTTCCTGGTCAGCTTTAGTTTCAGTATTATTGTACTGATATTCAGCATTCATTGATATTAGTTTTGTTTATATGACTAGTAAGAGGTAAACTTCAAAAGTTTTGGAGAATTATATCATGCTCTGATAAGCAGACAAAAGTTCTCATTTCCACTTTGGCTGGAAATACCAAAATAGCCCGTCTTGTGATATGGTGATGCATCTCTTTATAGCTTTCTGCCAGACTAGAACGATTAGAGGTAATTGCGTACTAAGGCAAGAAAAGTAGAAGAAAGTTCACTTCTGCAAAACTCTAAAAAGTTCTGGCTCTGGTTTGAACCTTTTCAAATTAGGGTGAGGGTTAGAGACAGTTTTTGATTTACTTGAACCTATTCACCCATCCTTTCATTATACTTTAGACATCAATGATAATCCAAACTACTGGTCTTTGATCGATGTGCAATACAATGTATGTACACACACGCATATTACTTAGGTAAAAAGAAATCGAAGGGGAGAAATGGGATTTTTTTCCTATTTCAAAATCACAGTACATCAGAATTGGATGGTAGTCAGTTGTCCCAGATAAAGGTAGTGCATCATATAGGACTCAGAAAATTTACTCAGATTTTAGACTGCCTGGGTCCTGCTAAAAGTCACTGTTTAAATTTGGTAATCAAATAGCAATACAAATATTTCTCAGTGCAAAGGAAAGTATTAAAAGTTTTCTTTTCTCCATACACCTGTACTTTGCTAAACACTATTATGCACTCTTATAAATTGTTTTCAGTTTTTTACAAGGAATTGTAGTCTTTAATTTCTTGTTTTTCTCTTTTCATGTGCCTGGCTTGTTGTTTTCTTCATTCTAGGTCTTACAGTGCAAAAGCATCATCAGGTTTGGTTGAGATTTGTAATTTTTCAGACGGCTAATCAATAGTTTATACAATGCTGTGCAGGGTCAAGGTTCACACAGATACAAAGGAATTTAGCAAGAGTCCCAAAGTGAAGCCTTCTTCAGAATTGTAGCTTGCCTAAAGATTTTTTTTTGTTCCTCTGAAGAAGCATGCAGGTTTTTGTTGGTAGCAGGGGGATCAGTAACTAATGCTATTTGGGCTAATCAGAGTCTTGCTTTTACCATGTGCTCCACCTGTATGTTCATTATTGCCATCTGTGATCTCCTGTCCAGCAGGTAGATACTTATCTGCTCAAGGCAAGGACTTTTCATGATGTGTATGACCAGAATCTAGCACTCTGTGCAGAACATAGCATAATGGGACCTTTATCCCTTTGTGAAGGTTGATTGGTTGTTGAAGTCGCATGGTATTTTTCCTGGCCTTTATTGAATAGGGAAAAAAAACTTTTTAGACCAGGAAATAACAATCAGTAAGCACCTATGTTCACATGCAGAACACCCATTCTCCAAACATTCATTCTTACAAAATTGTGCTCATGTAAATAAAGAAAAAGGGGCATGCCCACAGCTAAAACATACAGCTGTTCAGAATTCAGACAAATGTTTGTGAACACTGCTTTGCAGTATTTGTCCAGCTCTTGACCAGACGGCCAATACTATATAAAAGCCCAAACAAAACAATATAAACAGAGCTGCTTCTATAACTCCAGAGCTCTGTGTCCTGGCATCTACTCAGCAAACATGTGCCTGCTACTTCCCTGAAATGAGAGCCTTTTTAACACTCCCTTTAATTGGGTTTCACTGCATGTAGTTATCACATGAGCACTTGAAAACATAACGCAGCATAACTTTGGCAACATAAACTGATTTTCTTAAAAAGAAAGAAACCTATTGTAGCAAATGATTTTTTTCCTCCCAAATCCTCCCTTTCCTCTACAATGAAACACATGCAGTTTAAAAAAAATATCTGTAATATTGGTCCCCAGTGACTCCAAAAAATAGTTAATCTGTGATGTTCTCTGGTTTCACTCATTTCATGGCCGTGCTTCAAGATGTAACCTGGAACACCACTGTTAAGATTCAACCTTTGTGAAGCTCTGGTGCCCAGTGTTTACTTTGCTGGGGATCCCTGGGTAGCAGAAGCCTTATCCAATTAAGGGGTGAGACTGAGGATTTTGTTTCCATTTCTTTTTGTGGGTTGTGGTAGGTATAACATGTATTTTTTCCTTTAGTTCCCATTGCTGCAGAAGAGGGTCGTAGGCCATGACCTAAATGGAGTTACCTAACGGAAGCTGGAAGCAATGGAATGACAATGCAGGCAAGTACAAAGGCCATAAATCCTTATGTCCAGCTGGATTTTGCCCCAGCACATAGGGACTTGAGCACATCCTTCCCATCCCCACCCATCCACATCTCCAGGTATGCTTCCAAACTTAGAGCTATGCCCAGTACTCTGGGCTTGCCCCTGCGTACTGCTCTTGAACCCCTGGCCTCCACCCTTCCTGAGAACAGCTGCTGAGGATGATCTTATAATAGCCTAACAGATGAACTTCTAGGTTTAGAGCAGGTCAGTGGATTAGGTGGTTCTCAGACTTTTTTGTGTCAGGACCCATTTGTAAACACCAGTGGCCAGACCCGACCCAGTGCCCCTCACTCCCAATACACTGTATCCCACCCCCAAGCCCCAGTCCCCCCATGTGTGGGGCAGGGTGTGTGTATGGGGTTATTGGGTGGGGGACAGGAGCAGGCAGCCCCTTGCAGGCTGGAACTCTGCCAGCCTGCAAGGGAAAAGCTATGGTTTTCTGCATTTTCTCCTTTAAAGAAGAATCCATTTTTAAACTTTGTTCACAATCCTTTCATATATTCTTATGACCCATTTTTGGGTTCAGCTATGCTGAGTTTGTGTATACAGGCCCAAATGTCCACTCTGAAAGTAGGAAGGGACCTCCTGGTCCACTGAGTCTAGACCCTTGCATTTGCAAGCAATCATTAATTGACGGAATCCCAAGAATCAGTACTGCAAACCCTCACACATATCTGTAAGGAACAAAATCCAAAAACATCACAAACACCCTATAATATGCCATGCATTAAAGCAGGAGAGATGAGGACACAACAACAGGGTAGTATTTGGTTAATATATCCTCTGAAGATCCTAGGAAAAGGATCAGACACCAGGCTATGAAGAAAAGCCAAACCCCCACAGTCTATGCCAATCTGACTAAGGGAAAAAATCCTTCTTCACTCCAAATTAGGCTACTAGTATGACACTGAGTAGAAAAGCAACATTCTCTAGTGAGGGAGCTCTAAAATTGTGATAGAAAAGTTCAGGATTAGGGTCTAAATCAGGAGTTGGCAATGTTTTTGAGCAGATTGCCAAAAACACTTGCAACCTTGACTGGAAGATGTTGGCATCTCAGGGTCAGACAGAGGGGGAGCTGCAAGGGGCCCAGGACTTTTTGTGGCAGTGCAGCCCCAGCCCCTTCCCTGCCATCCACCCCAAGGCATGCATACTAAGCAAAATGCCTTCATGTGCCATGCTTTGGCACCCAGACCAGGGGTTGCCTACCCCTAGTCTAACTTCTTCACATCTTGAGGGGAGATCTTTGCAGGAAGAGAATGAGCCATCTAAGGAATGCAAGGAAATACGATTTCTTTCTTTCTTCCTACCTCTCGCTTGAGTTTGAGCACGCGGTCCTGCAGCGGACAGTGCCCGCCTTCGAGGAACGCTGGGCCCTCGAGGGGGCACTCTCCCAAGTCGAGGCGGGGCGCCTGCTCCTCGTCCTGTAAACATCCCCGGCTGCTCCAGCTGCGGCAATGTGTCCAGCAGGCCTCGGCCTCGGACTGTGCTTCACGCGGGTCGACGGCTGAGAACCCTCCATGGGTGTCCCCGCTGGCAGAAATGTAAATATGTAAATAGTCTGTTGACTCGCTAGGGTGGTTTTTATTCGAGAATGTAAGGGCAGGCCTTGCAGGCTGTGAGCCCAGAACCATGTCTGTGAGGCCCAGGTGTTCGGGCCAACCTGTACATACTCTCTACTGGTCTCAATGGGTCACCCTCCCTGGAATAAATGCCTCTTAAAAGTCAAAATACAAATATTAATCCATGCTGTAAATAGGAATTGTAAATTTTGCTAAACATTCAGGCCCCAAACCAACTCAACCTCTACACAGCTAAAGTAGCACTTGCACAGCTGACTTTAGCTGTTTAAGTAGCATTTCAGGTTCTAGATCTTACTCCTCCAGGAAGATATATAACTCATCCCCTGCCTTTTAGCCCAGTAGCTTAGTGGAAACTCAAGAGGATAGAAGAATACCTTCTTAGCCAGAGGGGTTTATGCTTACCTCTTTCGCTTCCCAGCAGTGTGCCCTAACCAGAAAGCCAGGCAGCAATAAGAGCAAGTTCCATCCTTCCTGTTAAAGGTAGTTCAGTGTGATGCCAAAAGACAATCTGCTAGGCCAGAAGAAAAGCAAATTAGAGGGAGTGTGGCTAAGTTGGATGCTAGCTGCCCTGAAAGGGAGTCTGTCTTATTGTTTCTGCATTTAATAGTCATTGGTTAGAATGCATAGACAACAATGGAATAGCTTGTATCCTGTTGTGCAGAAGGGATGAAGGGTGCTTTTGGCCTTGCCTTACCATGGCCTGTTTTGGAAAGTAGAAGATGTAGTTTACAGTCTCTTCTTGGTGGGTGGGGCCAAAGACCTGGGTCTCCCATTCCTTGGGCAAGTACTCTAATAATTGGGATAAGAAGTTGGAAGACCATCCTCCCCCATGGGGGGGTCAAACAGTTGCCTGTAATGGTTTTTCTAAGACTAATATTTTAGGGACTGATATAGCATGACAAAAGATAGTAGGTCTATTTGCTTACCATTTGTGCTGCCATAAAAACTATTATGTTGGCACAAATTCAATGTCAGGCATTGCCTGTTTCTATCCTTAGAGACTGCCTCTTACTCCTGTAACTTCATGGGAACTGTGATCAGTAGAAGTGCTTAAACTAAAATATTTAAATAGGGTTACTGTCAGACTACCGTCATTGACAATTCTGCAACCCAAGAACATACTTCAATACCTTTGAATTCTCAGAGCCTAGATGTAATGGCATTTAGGCTACAATGCAGTGCTTACCTTATCATCAGACTCTCCTGGATGAAATGGGTTAAAATAGGAATAGTGTGAGATGGTGCAATGTTTTGTATGGCAACTTGGCAGCATTTACCTACTAATGCTGATTCAAGGGGAAGTTTTGTTTATGTTGCATAATTACATATGGTGTTGAGAGACTTTTTTTTTCATACATTGGAATAAATAAATGAAACCAAGCAAAACCTTTCCAGGTTTATTAATACACTGTGGGGTCAGAGGTAAAGCTAAACAGTTGCAAAGTTACCAAATGTTGTGTTACAAAATATTATTGAGAAATCTAAAACATGCAAAGAACAAAACAAATAGAAAGCACAACCTAAAAAGGCAGCATAAGGCAGTATAAAATCTGTAAAAAAAAAAAAAATCCTACTTTTTATGGATTTGATGCAATTCCTAGAGTTTTTGTGAAATGCCTGATAATGGCTATAAAACCTATTGTCTTCATTTTTCAATAATGTACCCTTAACCTCACCTTCCTTTGTCAGCAAAAATAGGAATGGATGCATTTGCTAAAATGTACTATTTGTTAGACAGAAGACATCCAGAAGAATTTAACATTTGGCTAATGAAGCCCTTCCCAATCCTCCCTCTGCCCCTTTTTCCAAATCTTGAAAAAAATGTGTTGCTAATTTGGTTATCCTGTTTTGAAGGAACTTTTGAATGTATAACCTGCTCATAACACAATCTGTTTTCTAACAACAGAAGACTTTTAGAACATTGAATTGTATATTGTAATAAATTATTATTTAAAACCTACCAGGGACATACATTTGGGCCAGATTTGCAGCTGGTGTAAAACAGTCACCCAGTCAAGGATTTGTCAGAGAATTCCAGAGTGGGTTATTTCTCTCTGTAGGCCATTTACAAGTGCTGCTACAGGGTACCCACCTCTAGAGGCCTACTTGTACCTACACCCTCTGATCTCTCCCTTATTCAGTAATCTCACATGCTACACCTTTGATGTCAACATTAGTAGGGGAGGTTGCACTGAGGGCAAAGCACACTTTTGAAGAGGTGGGCCCTGTCTGGTCCCAGGGTTCCCTTTGACCTCATCCCAATTTTACTCGTACTGAGCCCTCTAGCTCAGGGCCTACTGTTCAGAGCTGCAAGCTCCTGGCTCAGCTCCGGTCATGCCCCATGACCTCAGGTTCTAGCACCTGCAATATCTGTAATGTAGGCAACTAGGGGCCTGGAGTCTTGTTCTTCCCCTTCCACCTCCTGCCTTATAGTACAGGCAAACTTGGTCCCCTGCTGCCACCCAACATACTGTAACCATCTGGCTTTAAAGTCTGGGCAAGCTTGGCCTCATTCAGCCAAAGAACACACTTTAGTCCTTATCCTTTGTCTACTCAGTGCAATTTTAAGCTTGGGGTATCCCCTGGCACCTCTAGATCTGGCCTCCAGGGCGGAATAAAAACCACAATATGCAAGCACCAGTCTTGGTTCAAAAGAATGTCCCACACGGGGTTCACCACAGCCCTTGGTGATGGGCTTCATGTAGAAAAGAAGGAAAAATAGAAAGTGCCAGGGTCCTTAGATGACTTCTTAGACAGACTCCCAGATTCTGTTCACTCAGCGCTGCCTCCTGAGTCCTCTCCTCACAATCTGGGATCCAGTCCTCACGCCTTTCAGAGAAGCCTCCATCCCTGGTAGCTTCCACAGTCAGACCACTTCCCTTGGCCTGAGGCTTGGGCTTATGCAGGGCTCTCTGTGCTGTGTCACATGATCCCTCTACTTTCGCTCTTTGGATCATCAGGCTCTGTCTGCACCTGGACCTGGCTGCCATCCTGCTGCTGGTTCCCTTGCCTCTGGGGCACCACCATGGCACAGGCAGAAGAAACACTGAGATGAAGTAGAAGGAAGAAAAGGGCAGGCAGGGAGGGGATCAGAACCATGTAACCAGGAAAGCAGGGGGAAGGGACCTCTCTCAGGGAAAGGATGCACCTGCAAACACACAAAAGGTAAGAGATGAACAGGTAGAGGAAGCGGGGAGGAAGAAGGGGGAAAGGGCCAGGTATTCCTGGATCCCTTTTCCATTCTAGCAATGGAGTAGGGGTCCAGTTATGCTTTTGAATATGGTATCTTTACACAGCTGAAGCACAGGTGCTTGAGTTCAGTGTGGCAATTCAGCAGGCTATTTTTCTGGCCTTCATCAAGTCAATGGAAGCTTTGCCATTCACTTCACTGGGGGTCAGGATTTCCCTCCTAATCTCCATTCCAAAGTTTTATGAATTTTAGGTGTTCGGGAACCGGACACTGAACATGTAAAACACTGATTTTTGGTGGTTCAATTGTACATTTTTCTTCAGAACTCTAGGCTCTTTTCTCTTGAGCAAAAACTACTAAGTAATATGTTAAATTGCTTTGAATAAATAATCTGGTTCCTACAAAAGATTCTACCAATTCTTGGCAGCTGCTTTCCATTTCCCATCTCTCTCTAGGATATGCACTGTAACCCGTGGTAGTGCTTCCTGGGTACAAATATTCATCTGAAGAGGCTGACAAAATAATTCTTTTGTGCTGCTAGCATCTAAAGCCAAATGAACCTTTTAAACATCTGTCAAAGCAGTTAACCTTCTTTCTGTGTGCTTAAGAAGGGAAACAGCACTCCAGTAACACCACTGACAGGTTACCTTGAATGCAAAATGCAATCATATGGCCCGGTGTGCCTGGAAGGAGAGTCTGATACCATAATTAGGTAGAGGACTCCTCGGAAACAATGCCTGGTTGCAAGAGCATTTGCAGGAACTAATTGTGGTATGCTTTCACATCAGTATTGGGGTGGCGCATCATTTCTGGCCTGAAAATAGCTATAATTGTGCATGGTGATTGAGTCATTTCCTGAATTTAGTATCTTAAGCAGAGTACAAATTAAATGACTAACGTACTTTTGACTTTGTCATCCCTCTTTATCGGTGGTTGGATTCTTTAAAAGATCTCTCTGTGCTTTCACATGTTCAAATCTGGGGTATTTTAACACTACTGAGAGTGACAGGTTAGTAGTGATCATTGTTCCCAGACAGAATGCATGTAGGTGCTGAGACAGCTTCCATTTCCCAAACAGTCATGACAGGGCACATCTGACTAGACCACCTCTGTTGTTCTGCACTGCTAACAGAGACTGCCAGTTATTCTTAACTCTTCGTGGGGGAGGGGGACTGTGAAATGGAGAAGCAGTCATTAGGGGATGAGGTTGAGGTCGCCACTCTCATTTCATTTGCAGCATAAGTTGGAAACAAATGGTGTTATCTTGAGGTGAAAGGCTAGTTGTACACAAGCCTCCTGCTACCTAGCCCTACCTCCCAGGGACCATGCTTATTTTCCTTCTGAATGTTTGTCTATGGTTCAGTCTTGTCTGGAGGAAGCAGGGGGTGCACCCTTTCAGCCAACCCTTGCTCACTATGTTATAATGTTGTCATTCTAACCAGAATTTCTCAGAGTGGGAGAAATGACAGGTTTTCAGTCCCTGGAAAGGAAAACAGATAACAGTTATTGCTTTTTAAAAATAGTCCTAGTGGATCTAAACTCCTGCTGCCACTCCAAGGGTATAGCATATTAGCTATGAATCATCAATATTTTCAGTACCATCATTATCACCCCAAAAAGCAACCTACAGGACTTGCATTCATATTAGAACATTTTTTTTCATTTATATGGATTGTTTTCAATCCTGTACCAGTTAATCGCTAACCCTATTTCAAGTCAGAATCTGAATATTATTTACCATCTGCCTCCAAGGGATGCACTTGCCAAGTTCCTTAATTTGCTATAATTGGCAGGTTTTCAGTGTACATAATTTATATTTAAAAAAAAATCCTGAAAAAGAAGATTAATTAAACCATTTCTTCTGGGCCCCTAAAAGTGTTCCAATAGGCTGACTTTAAGGCCTTAAGGTCTTCTCTGTATATATGCTGTCACAGCTGATCACATTAAAAATGTATGTTGGGTTGGTCCCTTGTGCCTCTGTGCTGGTCAGAAGGATGTCACTGGCACCTGGGTAACATCACACATACACAGTGAATTAAACAACTTGCATTTGCATTTGTGCCTTTTGTAATGAGCTTTCCAGACACTTGAAACTCCTAGTCTGCAATATAATTTATGGATACCTCTATGTAGGCAATTCTGTAGCTGATATGATAGGAAACAGTAAGGGAAAAGGAGAAAACCCCCCCACAAACAGATGTACAGAATACTAAATAGACTCATGAAAGACCACAAATAAATTGAAAGACACAGAACATGTGGTTTCTAAACATGACCTACACCTTTCTTTTTCTTACCTATTACTTACAGCATCTACTTAATGAGTACATGGTGCAATGTTATGATGTCCTATGTTAGCAGGTGTAACTAGATTTAACATGACATTAGTATTTTGCCACACACATCAGCATGAGGGTACTGCCCATTACATACTACCTCCTGCTGTTGCTTTCCCACTATCTTTTAAAAAATGTCTTCCTTTATATCTCTCCTTTGGTCTGCAGTGGTAAGGAATGTAAAAAGAAAGTGAAGAATGAATACGAATGGTCACTTGCTCCTTTTCCAGATCTTCACCAGCCTAGAAAGTGGAAGGCCAGGGACTCCCATGTGGCAATAATACATAGCAAACCTGACTTTTGATTTTAACATGCTCCAAGTGAGCCATGTCAAAATGAAGCTAGGTAGATTTGTTCCTATGCATGTCATCACACAACTTGGTGTGCTCATTCCTGCTTGCATTTACACCACCTCTTTCTCATATGGCTCATTTTACAACAGTTAGAACTGCACCTAATGCAAACACCAAGATTTTCTGGTGTGTTTTCTAAAACTGATTGAATCACACTAGAAACTTAACCCCGTTGCAAGAGGAACCTTTTCCACACCTTTTATTTTACCAAAATACTGCAAATATAATCTCCACTTCTTTGCTTTTTTAAGAAAGTAACAAGTAAGATTTCCTAACACTGCTGTTAGGCTAGCACATAAGTGGAAAGAACTGGACACACCAAAAACCCCCAATGATATTAATGTTTCTCAGGAAGTCATTCAAAAGGAAGGGTGAGACATAATAGGAAAGACATATACTGGATCAACTAATCTGTCAACAATTTAAAACCCTTGCTATAGAACAAGAACACATCTTCTAGATTTGTGCCCTCAGTAGCAGTCTGGCAGAATCCCCCCAAACCTTACATTAGACAAAATAAATGCTTTGCCAGTGCAGGAGACAGAGACACAGAAAAATACTGTAATGGGCATGATATGAATACCTAGATATATTAGATTACGTAGACACAGCAGTATTGTGAAGCATAGCAAACCAGGACAAAATTACAGCCTAAACTGCTTTCCTCAGGGCTAAGGAGAATGAATCCTAATTATGAGATTGTTTGAAATACTCTGAGACAGGAGAGAAGTAGCAAAGATAGTAGGAAGGTGGCAAGAGTACAGAGATAATCAATCCTATGTACCTAAGGCAAGCTCGTTGTGACTCAACATTGTAAGGCTAGTCTAATGTCATGGAGTTTTATCCCTTCCTTTAGGGTAAAGGCTTCACTAAACACAGCATTTTTCTTGTTGCATTCAAGTCTGGGAAATAACTTGGGCTGTGACTGATGATTTCCTTACACTGTTGGGAATAGGAGTAGTTACTCAAATGCTGTAGGACATACCAAACTGTACTACTGTTCTCTTGCAGTTGAAATGTGCCAATTTAGAGCCAAGTTCATTAATAATTGACTTACATCAGGGATGTCATTTTTTGCCAAGGATATTTTATGCATGAGTTGGGGTGTGTATTGCATGCCCAATTCCTAATGTAAAATTAAAAACTTTAGCGGGTGCCTTCAAACGTCTGTACAGGATTTGGGCAACTGCATGGCTAAACAGAGGTATTAAATATACATCAGGGAGAAAATATTCCCTGCTGCCTGTTTGTGGACTAATTACACCTGGATTCAATGAAGATCCTTAGACAATACTGAAGTCATGAAGAAGCATGTCAAAAAAAAAAAAAGAGAGAGAAAAGATCTAGGTCCTAACCTGGTACAGTGAGTATGTAAGTCTGAAGACAATCTGGAATGTTTTTCTTGATATTTTGTGTGAGCTACTATAGTTCACTGAAAAATACTGTACTCTACTATATAACACTGAAAAATGTTTAAAGGCAAACTACTTAGAACAGTGGTCAGCGTCCTTTTCAAGTGGTGGGTTACAGTGACACATCTTGGGCTGGAGGTGGGTGGGCGAGAGCTAGGACCTAGATACCACTACATCTACAACTTCTATCCATAGCAGCATAAAGAGAGCTCCCATGGCCTCTGCTTCTTCCCACAGCAGCACGGGGAGTGCTCACACAGCTGCTAAGTCTTCTTGACAAATGCCACTAAAGCCCTTTCTCTGTGGGCTGGAGCCAACCCCTGGGTTGTAGATTGTTGACCCCTGACTTAGAATATTGATGGTGTGTTGATATTTTATGCATGTCTCCCTCCCTTTCCAAGTCTTCCCACCTCTGTATTTGATGGGAATGGCCAGTAAGGCACATCTTCACTGCCTCCATGCTAAACTCAGGAGTGCCTTCGGGAAGCACACCGAGCCCATTGGCTCCCACTTGATGTGTGCCACGTCCTTGTACTGAGGCAAAGCAGCCACTCTAGAGTAGCTCATGAGTGCAAGCCAACAAATATCCCTGAGACAGAGAAACAGAGTCATACTGAGCAGGGGGTGGAGGAAGCAGGGCATCAGCTTAGGCATCAGTTTGAAGGAGGAGCCAGAATGGTGGTCCCCAGGAACCCTGCACAGTGGAAGCAGCAGTTGAGGAGCAGGGAGTTGGCAGCAGCAGCCAGGCTGTGTTCCCACATTGAGCTAATGGTACAATGCAGCCACATGCTACTACTTGGGATGCCCCACCCCACTCTCTAGTGCGCAAAAGCATCTCTGCCCAGGCCATTGAAATTGCTAGTTGGAGGTGTGCGCTCAGTGCTACTGTGTAGAAACTGCCAGTTGGCTTGTGTACTAAATGGCACCTGGAGAGAATAAACATTTTGGTCTCATTTTTCCCACTGGCTGTTGTTTTATATTTCTGTGCCTTTCCTAGCATTAAAATATAAACTTGATTGTAAACTAACTTTTCAAGGCAGGAAGGCAGTATTATAATTTTATTTCAAGTCTTGAGATATTTCTAGTTTAACTGCTTTGTTTATCATCTTGATCCTCTTCAATCCACCTTCCCTTCTCTCAGTAGAGCCCTCCTCCCACTATCTTTTCTTCCTTCTTCCCTGTCTTTTGTTTTGAGACGTAATTAGCTGTGTTATCAGAAGTCAGGCAGAAGGCAGGGCAAGGTGGCACCTTACAGACTAGCTTGTTCAGAGAGACCTCAGCTCAAGTACACTGTACTTTGTTAGATGCTATGAATAGACTTGCAGAGAGCAGCCATACTAAATAGAAAGGAATAAAGTCATTTAATTCAAGGTTTAGGGAAAAGGGGAGGGAAGAAGGTAGCACTGCTGAGAGAAATGAAGGTTAAATAGGTCAAAATTGGGGGAAAAAAAACAAAGCAGTTAAGCTTCTGATGTACATAGGGGTTATGAAAACTAGTCCAGGTAATGGAATAAGAATCTAGTGTCTCTGGTGAGACTATATTTAAAACAACCCAGTCTGCATTTCATTTTTATATTTAAACATCTTTCTTTCTTTCTATGATCTTTCTCTGTTCTCTAAAAATTTACTTATTGCATTGGATAAAATAGGATGTTGCCTTTGAAAGCTTATGCATTTCTGAACACATTAGTTATGGGGCCACTCTATCTAGCCTTCTGCCTGACTCTATATCAACACTGTTCATTATCTCTCTTTTAAAACAGTAGGTTTTAAAACAGTAGGTTTTGAAGTTGAATTATTATGTGAGCATCTTGGCTTCATTTTCAAGAAAAGTATCTAGCCTTCCTGGTCATAAGAAAAAAATTGAAAATGTGAACTGACTATTAAAAAACTCAAAATAATGCAAAAATATATTTCTTCTGATTTTGCATGGGTCTAATTCATTATTTTTTACTTTTCTGATATCAGTAATTCTTCAGTTCCCTAAGATTTTCTTTCCCACTCACCCCAAAGCAGAGGGTAGTGTTCCTGAAATCCAGGTGTTTGCCTATTTTAAGTGTGTTTAAATACAACAGCTATGGATTCAGGTATATCTGGGAGGCACAGCAAGGTTTCTGATCCCTTGAAAGCACTTGTGCTACTTCTGCCTTGGTCTCATAAGAACAGGCATTTGTGGGCAAAGGGAGGTTGAAGGACTTTTAGGTCTAAAACAACACCTGTGGCTAAACTTCCTTTTGTCTGCTGTGAGATAAAATGTCAAAACCATTATGTATAAATATAATTAAATTAATTTTATAGTATAACATAACATTCTAAGATAAATATGGGGATAAAGATGTTTCTTAGATTATTCCAATGTTTTCTCTTTTGACTATTTCATCAAAATCAAGTGTCCCAAAAATATTTAAATTTTGACAAAACGGCAATGTCTATGAAAAAAATTGCACCAGCTCTAGCAAGCAACGTAAGAGCAAAAACAGACCTTTCCTTACCGAGCAGCTGATATAAAGGCTTTTGAGTTTCCTTATCCACCAAGATCATATTATGTGTTATGTTTCTTTTTTTTAAAAAAAGAGTAAGATTAAGAAAAAAGACTAAGATTGACAAGAGTTTTATCTACATTTTTACTATCCAATTCTTCTCAATCATATGTATTGGAATTTTTTTTTTTATATTTAGGTCAGACTTTCAGCCCAGCACCCAATTAAACATCAAAATTAACACATTGTGATAAGAAGCTCTGAAAATCAGGCCATGCCACTCATAGTGGGACCAGATGAATGCCGAGTTCTTTTGAAAATATGGTTCTTATTGAATTACCTAAATAGGAACTGAGCTCGGTAGGAAATCTGGTCCTTGACACAGAGTGATTACATTTGTGCAAAAGCACATCAAGAATAAGGTTTCAGTGTCTAGTGTTGTTAGAGCAATGGCTTTGATATAACCCTCAAGTTTTGTCCTCTGAATCATTTTCTAACTTTATTTTAGTGACTCTCAGCTGCTATTCTGAAGAGTGCCTGCAAGGTCATAAGACTCTTTGTTGATTCAGTAAAGACAAACTTGATTGCAAAATGCTGCTTTGATTTTGCCCTCAGCATGCATGCATGGAATGCTGTTGTGGTTGCTTCAGTGCTTACAAACTATTTTCTTCATCAGCTGTTTAATTTTTGCCCCCCAAATGAAAAAAAAATCTATTAATGAATTGACAGTGCTTTTAATATAGTTAAAAAATGAGAGTGAATGCTGGTATGTCAAACAGTAACGGCTTGTAATATCATTGGGTTATAGAATTTGTTTCAAATAGGAATGTGGTAGATAATGTGCTGGCTGAACCACATTAATGTATACTTCTGCAGTGCTCAGATGAATGACATGTTTTCAAGATAAGTAGGCAAGAAGATAGTATCTGATCTTAATCAGGATAAACTTATTTTAACTTGTGGTTTCCTGGTATATCCACCAGGAAAAAATGTTCGGTTGTTGGGGGAAGCTTGAAGGTAGATGCTCAAAGAGTTGAGGACTTACTGAGGAAACACTGTAGATGTGAGCACTAATGTAGAAATATATACATTGTTTTCAAGGGTTTGACAAAATTTCATTCGTTTTGATTTTCAGTGCTCAGAAAGAAGAGGCAAAAACTTCATAAAAGTTTTTGCAAAATTTTTGTCCCATTTTTTGACAAGAGATAAAAATTGAAAAGTGAGATTGCTTGTCATGAGTTCTTGTCAGGTACATATCCCAAAAATAGGTGAATTCATATGACAGAATGAATGAATGAACTACATTTTAGTATCAATGTGTGTTTGGGTTTCGGTGCATGTGCGTTTGGGTGTATGGTCTCCTATTTTTCCTGTATTTTTATCCTTAATTTCTGCCACTATTGAGAGAATGATACACTAAAAATTAAGTTTGCATTTTATTTTGAAGTTGGTTAGGTCTGTGGCCTTTTTATCTTAGCTAATGTCTTACTATTGAGTCAGCTGTCAGGAAAGTATTGTCCCCCTGATTTCAAGAGTTTGAGCCTTGACAGTTGACAGTTTCATTGCTCCTGTACAATGTAATCATCAGGGCTAGGGACAGAAGTTACACCTAAACCTATTTAAATGATCAGAAACTGGTTTAAAACTGTAATAGAGCATAAGTTCAGTGCACATAAACTAGTTTCAGAATGGCTGAAACTAGTTTAATATAAGCCCGGTTGAATGTAATATTAGACTTAACTGATTTGTGTCAAACCAGTTTATGCAACTTCTGTCCCAGACCCCTAGCTGGTTTAAGTTAAACCAGAGTCTTCCAGCATCCTAGCATACTCTCTGGTCCAGAGGGCAGGGCTGGGCCTGCCCCTCTGCTCTCTAGCCTGAGTAGGAATGGGGACAGACCTGGTGAGACACTGGTAGGCATGGCACCATTAAGGCAAAGTAAGCAGGGAGGGGGTTAATTCTTCCCTCCTTCCCCTCTTTCCCCCACCACAGCTGGAGTCTGCCTGTGGCCTGTGAGAAGTGGAGGGGGCAGGGGCCTGGAAGACCCTGGGGGCAGAAGGGATGGAGAGAGGAATTAATCCTGTCCCTGACCCGACCCCCTTTACCTTAACAGGGCCATGCCAGGATGGCATCTGGCTAGGTCCTGTCACTGGAGCAGTGGCAGGAGGGGTAGGGGCAGCCGCTTTTGTGTCAGGGTGCCCAGGAGGGGGTTTACTCTTCTGCTCCCTTCACTGTCCCAGCAGCTGGGACTGCAGCCCTTTGGGCATGGCCCCAGTAAGGCTAAGGTTGCAGTGAGGGGGTTAATTCCCCCATCCCACTGGGGGACTGCAGTTGGGATAAAGCAGCCCCACTCCTCCCTGACAACCTATGCCGCAGGGTGGGGAGGGGGCTCTGTACACAGCTGCCTAGCCCCAGAGAAAAACTCTTCCTCCTGCTCCCCACCCCATGTGGTTTGGGGAGGGGGCTGTGTGCGCAGCTGCTTGGCCCTGGATAGCAACTGCTCCCCCTCCTCCTCCTCTGGATGGGGGCTCTGTTTGGTGCTGGAGGGGGACCCTTCCCCCTCCTCCTCTCCTCCCACCCCCTGCCATTGGAGCGGCGGGGAGGGGGGCCCTGTGTGGGGCTGCATGGCCTAGCCCATCTTGGCCATGGGGAGCGGCTGTCACAGAGCCTCAGCCACTGGGAATGGCTTTGCTCCCACAGCCTCGGGTGACCTTGCTCAGCCCTGGCTGAGGCAGCCACATGGCAGAGCTGGTCCGGGCTGGGCCATGGGGGTGGGGCCATCCCTGGCATCTTCAGCTCAGTGATGGGGAGGCTGAGCCCTGTCAGGAGTGCAACCTGTCTCGGTTTGCACAGGAGGCAGCTAGCTGGGCAATGGCTTACCTGGCCCGACACAGAGGCACCAGCAGGCCTGGAGCCTGGCAGCCACCCACCACAAGGGCTCACTGTGCTGGGGACTGAAGGGGGAAGAAGGAGGTGGAAGAGTCTCCCTCCAGTGCTGAACAGAGCCCCCTCTCCTCACCCTGGATGGGGGGTGAAAGGAGAAGCAGGAGGAAGAGTCCCCCTCCAGAGCTGGGCAGCCATGCACAGAGCCCCCTACCCTGCAGGTGGGGGAAGCAGGAGGAAGAGCCCCCCTCTGGGCCCCGGGAACCCTAAACAGAACCTCTGCTCCCTGCCTTGCATAGGCAGGGGGCAGATGAGAGGGAAGAGGAAGAGGGGGAAGACTTCCCTTTTTGGGCCAGGCTGAGCTGTGTGCCTGGATTGCTCCTGGCCGTCAGGGAGCTGCTGGGGCAGCAGAGCTCTCTCCTCCTCCACCGCCACAGTGGTCTGGCCATGCTCTCTGTACCCCCACTCTCTGTACTCTGCAGGTCAAGGTGGGGGTTTCAAGCCCTCCTCAGTCTTACTCAGGCCTGCCCTGACCTGGCCATGCCACCTCCCCACCCCCAGCTTCCCTGTGGAAGGGAATGGAGGGCCACTCTAGTGCCCCTGGGCTTCTGGCCTGAGCCACTGTAGGCATGTGCCTGCATTTCTGAAATGAAAAGGGAATGTCTATCCACTTGCTAACCGTTCCAATATATTCTGGTTAAACTAAACTGCAAAGATTGAATCAATTTAGGCTTGCGTTTTTGAATGTCTGTCCCTAGATCAAAGGTAGTCTTGGTACCTGCGCAAGAGTTTTCTATTTAGATAATTTGACATACTGCTGTAGAAACCTGAAGCCAAGAATCATTTGTTTGAAATCAGTTCATTCAGTCTGTTGTGTAAACTGCGTTATGCACATACAAAATACCTCCAGAGTACTGTTGGTTACAGTAAGATGCTTTGTACAACTCAGTGAGGATATTAAAATATGGCCCTTTTGAGCTTGTCTGTCTGAAGCAGCTTTATAGGTTGTTCATAAAGAATTAAAATTGTAATATCTGTACTTTAAATAGACATTTATTTCACAAATAAGTCAATGGACTCAATTCTAGGCCCGGGTACATTAATATATCCTAGATTTAATAAAACAATGGCAATTTACATCATCTGTGAATCTGTCCTGTGAACTTCACTAGCACTGCTTTTTCAAGTTCTGTTCAGCTGACCTGCTCAGATGTACACAGCATCTGATGTAGTGAGCTTCAGGTCACAAAAGCTGGTGCTCTCTTTGTTAATTAGTTAGTCTATAAAGACGCATATCTAGCCTGCCTCCTGATTGCTTAGAATTACCATTTTATTTAAAGATAAATCCTAGATACGATTAACATCTCCCTTCCCATGCCAAATCAACATATGGCGCAAGTGGTAATTAATCACTATGCATACAATAGCTATACACTGTAATACACACATATGATTTTGGCCTCTGAATAAACTATTGCTGTAGTCTGTCACTTAAAAAAAAATGGTCCTGTATTTTCAGTGTAGCCAGCATTTCATTTTGTGAAATAGATGTGGTTGCTTTGCAGGGACCACTACAGTTAGGGATCTCTTTGAGAAAGCTTTTATAGGAAGTAGAGAGGGGAGGTCAGAGCTCTGAAGGTGAGAGGCACTTTCAAGGGGATCTAAAGCATTGGCATGACAACTTTTGTTAAACAAATGACTCAATTACAGAAGATGAGGGCTTTGCAATGCAGATATATGTGGGGTTGGGGAGAATGGGGCAAGAAGCTGCTTGGTGTCAGTCACGGGTGTAGATGCGTCAATTAAATGTAGTAAGGTCTAAAATTCCTGGGGCCCTTCAGGGAAAACGTTTTATATGGAATCAATGCCATAACCAAATTTGCCTCCTTGGGAAAGACAAGGAGCTAGATTTGCTTGAACCCTCTGCAGGTCCTCCTCTGGGCTTTTGCTGTGTCAGAGTGGTTCTCCATTGTACAGCATAATGTATATAGCCACCACATCTTTAGTAATTATTTCTGCAGTGATCCAGTGGGGATTTTGTGCAGTGCTGCATTTTAAAGTGTCACTTGAGATGAAAATTCATGACTGCTCTATCCTCTTCTGTTCTCGTACAGAAATATCTTGTACTTACTGAAAAAAAATTTTTTTTTGAGGTGCCTGGAAAGCACCATTCAGTTTGAAAGAGCAGCACTCCAAGAAAACAAAGGCTGTATGGTCCAATGCAGAGAAAGAGAGAGAGGAGGTGAGCTTGTCTGCTGTTCAGCCCATGCCTGTTTATTTCCAAATGCAGGGAAATTATCATTTTTTCTCTTCCCTCAGACAGCAATAGCCAAGCCAAATTGGCTCTAGCCAGCTCTTGTTTGTAAAATGTAATTCTGTGGTAATGAGTTGGTGACAACTTGAAGAAAAGAGTCTAAACATCCTGAAAACAATTCCAAACATGACTAAATACGAGAAAGAAACTTCTAATAACTGCCTCGTGGGAATCAAGAGCTCCACATTCAAACATTAACATCATTTATTCTCTAGATGGAAGTATGTGATTCTCTCTGCTCTTCTTTCGCTGGCTAATTGTATAGGTAAGAGTATATGTCTACATATATATTATCGATATAAGTTGTTTGTCTAAATGAACTATACTTCATATAGAAACTTGTACTTTTGTCAGTGGATAAAGTAAGAATTTAAGTCTAAGCCAATGCCCAATGTGACTGTGGAATATGGAAAAGTATGAAAGAGTAGTGCTTGTGCTTTTCATGTAACTGCTCTGTCATTTCTATGCTTCAGTCTTTTTCATTGCTATCCCAGATTTTCTAATATTAAAATCATTTTAGTCCTTCCTGTATAAGGCCTTCTGACATAAGGCTGCCAGCCCAAAGTCTTTAAAAAGCATGTTAGTCCTCCAAAGTTATGAGATCTGCTTAAAAATCATGCAAGCTTTAAAAAAATACCATATTGTCTTATATAGCTGATATACACTCCAAATAAAAATGCACCTTGTTTGGGGAAGACAGAACATAGAAAAAAAAGAGTTTTCTAGAATCATGGCCAACCACGTGACATAAAGTCCTCCTGGGAAAACAGAGCGTTCAAGAAGTGTGGCATCCTGGGAGACAATTTGAGAGAAAATATAAGTTCCTATAAATAATAAAGTGTTGTTTCCACACCACAAGACTTATCAAGATACTGCAAACTGCATGTAATAGCTCACTCACCCTCAGCCAGTTCAGTTTCTCTTTAGCCAAATACTGCTGCCTCATCAATGGCTGAGAGAAGATTAAAACTGGACTCTGCCCCTTCTTTTGCTGATATTGGGGAAAAGATGCATATGATATGTAAGTAAATACAGTAAGTAAATCTGAATCTCTGTCTTCTGGTTTCTGAGCCTTTAGGAGATACCCAGGTAATGTAGCTCTGCAATCATAAGGACTAGACACTGACTTTAAAAATAAAAGCCTGAAATTGTAATGAAATTAGACTCCAGAAGCTGGGGCTCTGAGTAAAGTAGTAGCATAACCAAGAGAGGATGGGACCTGCCAGGCACCAACTCCAAGTGCTGACTTTGGGGTGGGAGGCACAAAAATAAGAGTTGCCCCATGTACCACTGACACCCAAAGTGTAGAACTGCCTGGCTATACCTTTGAAGTGAAGGCACAAATGCTACAAGACTTGCAATTAATTATGAGCTTTAGCAACAGTTCAAGAGCAATGTGTTTAATAATTTGAAACATTATAATAAAACAAAGTGTAAGTAATCAATAAGTACTTTAGCAAATTAATCAATTAAACTTGTTCCCTCCAGGAAAATTTACCTTTTTCCAACATGCTCCTCCTTTTTTTGTGCTTTTTTTATACATTTTACCAAGCCTTTTCTTAGTTTCCTTACTGTGGACTATTATAATTACTTCATGTTCTTGATTTAATTTAGATTAAAATGCCTACCAAGCAAGGAATCCTCTCATCTGGTTATTGTGAAATGAGATACACCATTATGACACTATCTGAAAAAAATATTAATGGACCATCATTCATCTTAGGATTTTCCCCTCTAAACATAAATAGAGTATTTCCCCTTTAAACAGAACTGATTTTCATTTAACCATCTCTGCCCTTAGCTTAAGTCCTGTTGGGAATTTAGGTGTCCTGTAAAAACAATGTAATTACATGTGTGTGAACTGAGAACTGGAAGAATTCTTTGAATAAGAAGCTGCTCCTTTTTACTTCAGCAATATCCAAGGACCTGGGCACCTCTGAAATACACTATTACTTCCCTGGCTGGGGTAGTGCCAGACCCAAGCCCGTGAATGCAAATTTCTCCAGTAGCAATGCATAATGTTTTTGCTCTACCAACAGGTAGCTTGAGTAGTTTTCCTAGTTGGCCACCATGGGTGCATTCACATGAGTGTGCATGTGGATCTTGCAGCATCTCAAAGCCCTTTGAGATTCTGCAAAAGGCATGTATGGGAATAAAAAAACATTCCCCGTGCTGCAGATTTGCAGTTCAGGGGCAAAATTAGACTCCTGGATATCCAGAGGTCAAAAAAAAATGAAGGGGAAAAAAGCAGGGTAGGGCATGGTCCCAGACAGTGCCCTGAGGCAACTGAGATGCTCTGGTAGCCAACCAGAGTGTCTCTATGGCTGTATCTCGCCACAGTGCTGAAGCATGCTTCACAGGGAGCTAGACCTGGGCAGGTAAGTAGGGGGTGGGTGACTGAAGGAGTGGGGAGGGGACCATGGGGTCCCCTCCATCCCTGGTCGCTCCCCCAGCTTCATCTGGCCCCTTCCCCCACCTGTCCCTCAAGCTCCCCTGATCTCTGCCTTGCCCAGTCCCAGCACCTCAATCACTGCCCTGCCTGGTCCCGTCCCTCTCCTGCCCCCTGAGCTCTTCAGACCTCTGCTCCACTCAGCCCCATTCCCCACCTTCCCCCTGAGCGCCCCCAATCATTGTCCCTCCCAGCCCTGTTCCCTGTCTTTGCTCTGAGCCCCGGATCACTTCCCTGCCTGGCCCCATCTCCCATTTGCTCCCCGAACTCCCCTGATTGCTGCCCCGCCCGGCCCCAGCGTCCCATCAATTAAAGAATAAAGCCCGCACTCACTGGCAGTTACAGCTGTCATCGGAGTCACTGGGGCTATGTGGCAGAGCCCTCCAGGCAGCAGAAGCCTGGGTGATGGCCCCAGCTGCCCAACTGCCTGCAGCAGCTCAGTGCCCTGCCAACCCCGGCCGCACCCGCCTGATGAGGCAGTGCCAGTGTCAGTGCCAGGCAGCGACAGCAGCTGGGCCCTGCTGGCTCCTGTTGCCCTGTGCTTCATGGGGGGCTTCTCCAAAAAGGGTTCAGTGACCCCCACAGCAGCTTCTACTACAGGTGCGTGTGGGGCTTTATATATTTATTTTTTGAGTCCTAGACTGCTGGGGCTGGGTGGGGTGGGGTGGGGTGGGGAGCATCAGGGCATGACCGGGTGGAGGGATTGATTGGGGTGCCCTGTGCTGTGTGTGGAGGGGATAGGGGGCTCTGCCACGAGGCCCCAGAGCCCTCATAGTCTCTGTTCCTGCAGGTGAGTGAGAGACTTTTTTTTTTTTTAATGAAGTGCTGGGGGCTGGGGCCAGTGGGCAGCCATTGCAGGGGCTGGGTGTGCAAGCAGAAGACGGGGCTTTGAAGGGCAGCCATTGTGGGGTCTGGGAGCAGGCACGTGATGGGGCCAGATAGCAGCCATTGTGGGGCTGGGGCTGCAAGCAGGTTGTGGGCCCGGGTGGGGCAGCCATCGGCGGGCTGGGGGTGCAAGTGGGGGGTGGGGCTGTGTAGGCAGTGATGGGGGGGTGCAGGAGCCAGTGGGGATAGAGTCAGGAAGGACAACAATCCAGGGGCTGGGGAAACAAGCAGTTGTAGGGCATGCGGGCCCTGCAGGGGGTGGTGGTAGCCCCTGCAGGAGCCATGTTGGGAAGCTGTAACCCATTTGGGGAGTCTGTGGCCCTGTGGGGGGGCAGTCTGTGAGCTGTGTGGGAGGGCTGTGCCCTGCGGGGGGCATGGGACCCAGCCCTCCTGAGCAGCGCCCTTGCACAGTCCCTCCACAATCCGCCCACACCTACCCACTCACCCCACGGCTCTCCTCATCCAGGTCTGGCAGGTGCACAGCAGGTCACAGCCAGGCAGCAGCCCCCACTGTCAGACTGCTGCAGTGAGTATGGAGTGCAGGAACTCTGATGGCTGCTTCAGGAGTTCAGTTGGCACAAGGGGTAGTGTACCCAGGTACAAATTGGCTGGGCCCCAGAAGTCCATATCTATTTGTCTATTTGTATGCTTCAAGTATTGTGGGCTCTAAGGCCCACCTGGCTAACTAATAGCCCCTCCTGTGTGGGGCCAATGGGTGAAAGATACAACAGAATTCTTGGGACAACAAAGGCAAAAAAACCAGGATGGGAGTGTTGTGAGAGTCAAAGGGTAAAAATGTGAAAATAAGTGCGCCTGAGGGGGACACCGAGCACAGCCCCCTGGGCCGCATCCACCGGTCCTCAAAGATATCCAATGAGCCAATGGATGCTGCCCACTGGTGCTCCGCCTGGAGCCACGCACAGACAAGTGAGAGGAAAGTGGCCCCAGAAACTCCTGAGAGCAAGTAGCCTTTAGCTACTTCACAAGGCAGCTTTTTGTACTGATGGAGCCAGGACAGGGCAGCTTTATATACTGCTGGGGACAGCAAAGGTGCTGGCCCTGGGCTCTTGCTCCCCCTGGCTGCAGATCCAGGAGGAGCTAGCCAGGATTGTTTTGCCCCAAGTAGCACAATTTGCCCCATACCAAAGTGCATGTGCGCCAAGGCAAAAAAACCCGGCTCAAATTTACACTGCTTCTATTTGAGCTGCTGTAAGTGCATGTGCTTGCATGTGTGGATGTGCCCCATATTGTCACAAGGTAGAGTGATTATTTTAAAATATAAAATCACTTTTGCTTCAGAATGGAGTGTTCATTGCTTCCTGCAGAACTGCTTGTTCTGTACTAGCTACACTGGTCAATATCTCAAGACAGGCAAGATCTGCTTTTGAGCATGAGATAGAGACAGATGGAGTGAACGGAGGAGACCTGTGGTATGTCTACCCATGTATATTCCTTTTCCTCTTACATTATTCACAGGGTGTTCTAAGAGAAGGCTACAATGGCTGGGATTTTTCAAGGAACAAGATGAATTTATCATGTATCCCTAGACTTAACTGCAATTTTTCCTTTAACATAACTTTTACATGCTTATTTTTAAGGGTTATTTTTAAAATATCTATATTGTATTTTTTTAAAAAGCCTTTACAATATTTTAAAAAAATTCTGCATGTACCCAATAGGACACCAGTCATTCTAAAATTCTGCTTTGATGGCCTCAAGTCACTCTTTAGTGCATTCTATAAAAACACTAGGCCAAATTTATCATTGACACCAAAGCCAGGTACAGACATTATACTTTAACCAGTATAAGTGATCCAAAACCAATGTAACAGATGTACCTGCAACAGAAGTTCAGTGAACATAGACTGGTCTAAAAATGGCAGAACCTGGTCTAAGAGAGATCTGGATGAATGTGCACTCAAACTTAATCAATTTAAGTTAGACTGGTGAATCAAACTTCTGTGCCTGACCCCTTATTGATTCATGTTAGGTCACTGTCCGCTGACATCCCAGGCTCCTTTGTGGCCCCCCCACAGGTCTCCCTCTCAAGGAAGTGTACTAGCACAAACCCTGCGTTAGGCTGCTCCAGCTGATTGCACAGACCTTTTCCACTACAAACCCTTTCCAGGCAACCTTCAGGGGAAAGGAGGCATCTGTGTCCCTGCATGAAGCCCATCATGAAACACCCCATGATGGATATACAGACCTAACACTGAGTCCAGAAAAACTCCTGTGAGTGGGCACAGCATCATGGAACCTGCCCAAATTACTGGGCTCAGGCGAGCATTCTCTCCACCTTCCACCTCCCCATGCTGTTCAGTGGTTGTATACAAGGGGTGGGCAAAATATGGCTGTGGGCCAGTTCTGGCCTGCCAACTGATTGTCCCTGGGCCATGGACAGGTGCCTGCAAAGTCATGGGATCTGACCCATGGGCAGGTGGTTCCTCTGGTTGCTGCTGAGTGAGTGGGCATGTCTCAGCCCTATCTGCAGCTTACATCAGCTTCCAGCATGTGCCTGTTGCATCAGGTAGGCATGTCCTGGCCCTGTCCAGAGCCCTGGGATCGTGGAAGCATCAGCTATGGATGCTGCCATCAGCTGTGGATGTGCTGATACAGCAGCATCAGCTACAGACCTGGATAAATGCCTTGATCCCCACCTGGAACCTGCCGGCCACATCCAGAGAAAAAGAGAGAGAGAGAGATGTGGCCTGCGGGTGGATTGGGGCAGGGTTTGGGCAGTCTGGAGTCAGTGCTGGGGGCAGCAGCAGGGAGGAGCCATAGGGCAACCTGTGCGCAGGCTCTGGCCTGCCTCAGTGAGGACCACGGCAGTAGTGAAGGAAGGGGAGGTGGCTGCGCTTGCTGACAGGTTCTGCTTTTTCCCTGAACCCAGCAGCAGCTGCTGCCCAGCTGCCAGGACCTCCACACGCAGGCCACCACTGCTGAATCCAGGAAGCAGTGTCAGCCCTTCCTTGGGGTAGAAGGGCAACCCAAAGACAGCACTAATGGTGGTAGTGGCCCCAGCTGAGCTGTTACCTGTTTATGCCCATGCCAGCTCTCCACCCATCTATCTGCCCATGGCCCCATCTCACATAGGGAGTTTTGGTGAGCTATTGTTTGCTGACCCAGTCTGTGATATCTCTGCAAAACTCCAGACATGGCCTGTGGACCCAAATAATTCTTCAACCCTGTTGTGGACTATGGGTACATCTACAATTTGCCCTATGGCAATATAGCAATGCACTATGTTGCTTTATGGTCCACTATGGTGATGTAGTGATCACATGTATCTACACATGATTGCCAGCTACATCGCTGTAGCAGCATGCTCCGCTACAGCAATGTAGAGGTGAAATTTTCTTTTGCACCCCAAGTGCAGTGCAATAATCACCTGTTTTGCATGATGCTTTAGTACTTCCAAAAGGGCATGTCTGCATGTGCATATGGTGCAAAAGTAAGTACTAAAGCACAGGGCTGTAGCAATGTTGCCATATGGTGACATGTATACATGCTGTATATGCCCCAAAGTTTCCAGCTTTAAACATTAAAGAATTCTGGCTGGAAAAAAAAAATCATGAGGATGATTTTAAAATCAGAATCCTTTTTATCTTTTGTTTTAAATATAATGTTTGGTGTCTTTGTTCTAAAGAAGGTTACTTAGGTCACATTTCAAAGCTATTCACAACAGCAATGAAGACTGGAAATTCACTTTAAGAAAAGAGGTCTGACATCTTCATATCATCATTTGACTAGAGGAGATGAAGCTTTCAGGAAAATATCAAATATCATGAAACTAACAGAACTGTGAGATTTGGCAATAGTTGGCAGTGGCAGCTTCTTTACCACCCTTGATTTCTGACAGTGGCACATTATAGGTGATTTCTAACAACCTACATTTCTTGTGGGGTGCTCTATAACTGTGTACAAGAGGAGATGTAGGAAATATTTTGGTTCATTTGTTGTCCAGTTGCTTATGATTATTAGGGACTAGACTCAATGGTCAGTCACTTCTGACACTATGTTTTTGTGGTTTTGGACATATGGTTCTGAGCATGCTACACAGGCCCATGGTCCTTGTCCCAATCATTATTTGAATCTACTCAGATTGCATTCAGTATCATTTCTGTCTCAGCCCATTTCCTGCCTTCTTCACACTGGATCCTTAGGCATGTAGACAACCAAAAATATTGGCCTCAAGGACATTTCTAGATCATAAACTCACCATGTTGGGAAGTGCTACTTTCTGTCCTTCTCCATGCTCTACTTCCTGAAGCAGTGCAGCCATGTCTGTTCAGTGTTGTAGCACTCATTAATATTAATTCACCAGCCCTTGTCACCATGCACATACTGAGCAGAATGCTGTGTTTGAAGGTAGCAGTGCCTAGCTCATTACATTTTGATCTGGTTTAAGAGCCTCAAACCAGTGCCTGGCATTGGGGGTAGTTTATCATGGAATAAGTTGTGTTTGTGTCCAAGTGGGACTATTTACTGAAGCCTTCTTACTTTTCAGAAGAAAAGAATAAAATATTTGCCAGCCCATAGAAGTTGCTGCCCATATGCTACCTTCTCATAGATAAATAGGAGACAAAGATTCAAGCATTATTATTCCAGTACTTGTCATGAAGCACGTGTAAAGGAGAGACCAGAGACTTACATTAGACACTCAAATAGCATATTATTAATCATGACTTTTTAAAGGAGTGCTCAGATAGAAAATTCTATGGGAACATATGACTGGTCATAAAATAAAAGCTTAGGCCACATTCTGCTTTGCATAGATTGTTTAATGTTAATGTTTAATAATTAGGAATTCCTCTTGAGTAATGGAAATGGAGGAGGCCATATATCAAAGTACTAGGGCAGTCTATTTCTTTTAGCATAAGTGATTTTTTTTTCTGTAAGAATTATGTCACATGAATCTGATAACCATTCTGTAACTGTAGGCATGGAACTGGATTTCTAGACTCTGGTAATTACTTTCCTGACAGTTGCAGAAGAAGTTAATACAACACAGTGGGTGGCCATTGTGTGTAGTCTTTAACACCTACACCATCAGTCCCAAAATACAGACTTGACTCAAAGATTCTTCATGAATTCTGAAAGTGGAAAATATTATTCTAATATTCACCCTGATAATAATAGTAATAACAAACATAGTAAACATAATAGAAATTAACAACAACAACAATAAAAAATATGAAAACAGACTCAGTTGTAAGCCCTTTGTCCAATGGATTGCTTGCCAGTAATCCTAGGTTTTGGGTCCCATCATACCCTTCACTGCAACTATGGCTGAACTTACTAACTGCTTTTCCTGAACACCGTGATATTGCTGCTTAAAATCAAAAGTAACACACACTAAAAGGAAATAGATAATTTAAGTGTGTGTGTTATGCATTTTTAAAGATCTATTGCCTTTTCTAACACTTCTGGTGAGGTAAGGAGGAATTTACCAATCTCTTTTTGACACAAGATCCACGTTGCTGGAGTGAACAATACGTGGAATTTTCATTCTGAAGAGCTTTTTGATCCAGATGTTTTGAAGAATGTATGTGTTAAAATGCATATTTGCTGAGTGAAATATGGTTTACACTTAAATATTACATTTTTTGCTCTCATGTAACATCCTTTTATCCAGGTGATGCAAATCTTTGAAAAAATGATTTAATCAAGCCTTACACATTTAGCAGCACTGTATGGAAGATATTATTATATGCAGACAGTTAAACTCAGCTCAAGTTAAGTTAAAGGACTTGCCCAAGGTTATGCAGTAGTTAACTGGCATTGCTGGGAGCAGAATTTAAAATTCCTATATCTATTCACAATAAGGCAATTACTAACCAGAGTAACTATTTGAATCCTGATGAGCCTTTCAGGGGCATTCAGAAAACATCTGTTAAATATCCTGAACGCATCCTCACACTTTTAACTTATCCAAACAATAGCCACTCTCCTAAACAATAGCCAGATTTGGTTTGGGATTAGCTTTTAAAGGGTTAACTATATCTTTTACAATACCAACAACACATGAACACTCAATGTTTTGCCCTTCAGGCCTTTATTAAGAGAGAGTTCATAAGAACAGAGCTAGGACTCTTTGATAAAAGCCTTAGGGTTGAAACATTGGGGTTTCTCTGGTTAGTGCTGGGGAAAAAAAAGTCACATGTGCAATTAAATTTGGTATGACACTAGATATGTAGTTGTTTGTAAGATTTTCTGGACTCAGCGCTGAGTACTAACAGTTAGATAGGTATGGATAGACCGCTCTGTGCGTGTGGAGCCCCACAGAAGAAAAACAGACTACCTTCCAGCTTCGCATCCCTGATTTGTAATGAGTCAGACATGCCAGATTTCCTGGAATATAATGCACATGTTTCTTCCAAAAATCACCTGCTGGAAACAGGGGTTGCATATTAAAGATGAGGAAATATGGTAATAGTCATTTTTACAGCTGAAAATAATGCTCTGTGTGCTGCACAGGGAAAAGCACAGTGAAAACACTGGCTTTCCTAGCTGATGCTTCTTACTGCTACTTCACATTCTTTTCAAGGAAAGATCTTTTTTTCTTCACTCTTCTGTTCAGAAGCAAGGCATGTATCTTATTCATGGGCATGCTGTATTTAAGAAAAGATGGTAATTAGAGGAGAATCACAAACTTTTTTTCTCTTCACTGTTTAAATATATTTTGCCAAAACCTCCTTGTGAGTGGCTATATACATGGAAGATGTGCATGAATCCAACCCTGACCCTTTAAAATATTTACACACATAATGTTAATAGAACTATGTGCAGTATGTGAAATGAATCAAGTGTGTTAGACTTTGCAGCTAAATATCGACAGTCAAAAAGACCAAGGCTGAATTGATTCAATCTTCACAGGTTAGCCTAAGATGGGTAGATTGAACCAATAAACAAGTGTATAGACATTAACTTTTGATTCCAGAAATTCAGCCACATGTGCTCAGTGGCCCAGGTCAGAAGTTCAGGGGTGCACACATCCCTAAACAGCTGGAGCAGACAGCTTGGGCCAAGGCTGCGAGGGGGGGGTTGTATAGGAGGTGCAAAGCATCCTGGGATGCAGGGGTTAACTTGAATGTGAAGGGGATCTGGGACAGAAGTTCAAAAAACTGTTTTAACCTAAATCAGTCAAGTCTGATTTATGCTGGTTTATGTGTAATTTCTGTCCCTAGCCTGCAAGGTTAGGGCTGTGTTGAACTATTAATTAATATAACATAAGGGGCAGCTTTTAATGTTGCCATGGATGTTCAAGTATGAATGTCTAATATATCATCTCCTCTGGAAACGTGCAAGGATTTTTTCAGTTCAAGGATAAAAAAATAATTTGATAGATTATTACCCAATTTAACTCATTTTTAACACAGGCATATTAAACTGTTGAAACAATTTGCTGTGCAGTGCTGTTGATAGACATTCCCTCATTGTTCTACTTGTGTAGTTTCTTTTCTAAAGCAAAGCTTACTTTGGATGTTTTAAGCATGAAAGTGATTCTGTATCTTCATTGTTGCAAAAAAACGCAACATCAATGTCTTTTCTGCACAGGTTCCAGGGAAGGATTGTATATCAGGGATCCAGGTTTTCCGTTTCTGGTGGAAAAACAGAGAAAACCATAGAATTCCCAGTTTTATCAGAGAAAACGTGACTTTTCCCTTTTAGAAGAGAAACCTGTGGATTTCCAATTTTTGTAAAGATCTCTGCAGTTTCAGCTTACAAGAGCTGTTTGCAAAAGGGGTGGGGAAACCCTCACCCTGCCTGGAGGGGAAGGGAGAGGGGGAAGACGGGGCCCAACACCCGCACTTACCAGAGGCTGCTTCAGGCTCACTTTTCTTGCTGGAGGTAAGTAAGGCTTGGGGTTGCAGGGCAGGGCTGGCGTGGACATCTAGCTAGGGGCTGAAGGAACAGGAAGGTTTGCAGCTATCCAGGCACTTCAGCCTAGAGGGGGTTTGCAACCTCCCTGCTCCTGGCTAGGGTGCTTGGCTGGCTGCAACCCCACCCTCCCAACTAGAGTGCCTGCCTGGGGAGTGCCCAAGCTGGCTGGGGGCGGAGACAGAAAGGAGGTTGCAGCCGCCAGGCACTCCAGCCGGGGGCAGGTAGGCTGCAAAGCCCCACACCTCTGCAGCTGGAGTGCCCGTCCAGCAGCAAACCCTGGGTCACAAACATTGTGCTCCCCACCCCGCTGCCCTGCCTCAGACCCTCTCAAGTGCAGTATGTGTGACTGGTGTGGCAGGGCACAACAGGGCCATGAACAAAAACTGCTTGCTGCTGCTGCAAGCTCTGCACTGCCCTGGCTATGCAGTGCAGGGCTGTAGTCCTTGCTGCCCCCACCTGCAGGAGAAGCATGGCCAGGGCAGGGCGGAGCTCACAGTGGCAGGCAGCTTTCATGTGTGTGCCCCCTGTGAGCTGCGGTATAGCGTTGCAGATGCTGTCCTCTGCAGGGCCTGAAGCAGGGCAGCAGAGTAGGGAGCACGAGCTCACAGTGCACGCCTGCCCTGCCCACACCCACCACGTAGATCTGGGGGCTGCTGGTACTCCCTGCCACCCAGCAATGCGTGCTGCCATTGGGATCTGGGCTTGCTCAAACCCGAAGCAAGTAGGCAGCAGGGGAGGGGGAGCCGGCTTCTGCTTCTGCTGTAGTAACCACTGCTTGCTTTTGGGGGTAGGGGGCTGTGGATCTGGGTCCCTGGCCCCATAGCCCTGGCAGCTGCAGCCCCCTCTGGCAAGGCTGGGGTGTAGGGGCTATTGGTGTGGGGCAAGGGGCACAAGCAGGGCTATGGGGCCAAGGGGAGTGAGGGACACCAGCAGGGCTTTGGGGAGCTTTTAATTTTTAACCATGGATTATGGGATTTATCAGAGAATTTGCAATTGTGATTTTTATCATGGAAAACCAGGATCCTTGGTCATAACTAGGAGTGTGTATTTCATGGGGATTTTCTTTTTGTATTACAGCAGTTCTTCCCATGGTATCCAGGTGGCTTTTTCAAAAGTACAGTCCATCTCTCTGGAGGGGTGTCCTCATTGGGTGAAAGCCCTTTTGAGATTTCTGAGGCAACAATCATGGGTATTTTCCTCAGTGCACATTTGGCAGTATCAAAGAACTTGCCTGTAAATTACAGCTTTTTGGCATGTTTAGGCCGGTGATAGCCCAGCACACCAAAAATCCATAAAAGACAAAAATATCCAATTACGTATGGATGCTCATTTCTCATAAGTCAACCACTCCCTCTCTGATCTCTGTTCTAATCCTGAATGGGAATTTACAAAACACCTTTTGTAGATGAACCTACAACCTTCATGTCATAAATCTACCATATATAAAAAATCATTGACTTAATATAGACATTGGATTTATGACACATTACAGTGTGACATCTGATACCCCAGGTAACCTGCCGCCATATCACAGTTTCTCAGACTGTGACACAGGTACCCCTGGGGGTATGCAAAACATAGGCAGGGCATATGTGGGTACCCCAACAATCTCTCCCTCTTGCCCTCTTTTCCTCTCTTTCTTTCATTGTAGAATAACCTTCCTTCTCTCAAAACAATGACAAAAAATTTGGTGTGCCACGCATTGTGCAGCACTTTAAATTCCCCAGTAATAATTTGGTGTGTTGCACTTTGCACGGCCCTGGATTCAGCCCTCTTAGCTTTGGCCAACATCACCTCTAGCCCAGGTATATACTTGAGTTGTCCACCCCTGGTATTAAAGGTGGCAACCTTACCTACATCAAATCAGGCATCTGTCATATCACACCCTCATATACACAGTCTTTCTTCCAACACATGGCACACATTCGTTTGTAAATATAAAATCCCCTGGAAAAGCATTGGGGTACTTATTAAAATTTTTAGAAGTTAGGGGGTACTTGCAACGTAAAAGGTTGAGAAACTGCTCCAGATGACCACTGGCATTCCTTGACACATTTCCCTCCCTTCCCTCCTCTCCCCCCACCCTTCTATCTCTACCCATTGTCTTCTTAACTTCCACGTATTTGCATTTTCACAGACCAGCTTTGTTGTAAATTAGCTTCTTTTCTACCTTGGAAAACACATAACACCAGCAGAGTTTCCCTATGCCTAATGAAGGGTGTTTGTGCCTGAAAGCTTGCAAAGACCATTTTTTCCAACTATTTAGTTGGTCTAATAAAATATATCACATCTACCCAAAGAACCTTGCCTGCCATTGATTTCAGTGAAATTTTCATTTGCAAATCACTTGATCTAATTCAGAGTGTCTGTAAAATGCTGCTAATTTTTAAATGTTTTCATTTAAAAATAAAGCTAAGCAAATGGAGGCAGCTACAATGCATTATGGCTTAGTAAAACACAAATAAAATTTCTCAACTATTATTTTCCCCAGGATGACTATCTATCTTGGACAGACCTAGTTGGCATGAACAATTGCTAAAATGTTTTTCTTAAATAAATGGCATTTCCAAAAAAAAGTATTTCCCCTTTTTAAGATTGTGCAGTATCTTGAATATGAAATTTTGCAAATTCTAAATAAATTATGAAAAAAAGGAATTGTCTTGGATGCTTGGCTAACCTACTATGTTACATGAAGGAGCTACTGAATAACTGTATCATATGATGGTTTTCCTTACTCTTTTCTTAGAATATGTCCTTCTCTCTCCTTTCTCAGTGTTATTGTAATCTCTAAGCATCCTCAGAAGTGGCTGTATAAAAATATATAAAGCCACTGGGAGAAGGAAGCTTTAAGGATAAGTGTAATTATTAACTAATTTTGATCTTGGGGAGGAGGCAATTGAACTATTTCCTGTTTCCTATAATTAAGGACTCAGTTCCTACATACATACAGACACACAGAGTTTATTTTTAATGTACTCCATGGAATATAATCACCTGCTTCATTTCTATATCTTGGACCAATTTCACACTGGGCGTAAACAGCTCCAACTTGGCTGAGAATAAAAAAGGTTAGACTAGAAAATGAAGAGATTGGGTTATCCATTTACATCAGGATTGAAATTGTCCCATTTGGCCTTCTCCTTTCCCTTTTTGTAACATCAGAGCATGGTTATAGAGACAAAATAAAAATGTGATGGAGGATCATAGTTTCTTTCTGCAAAGAGAAGAAAACAGAATTCTCTGTATCAACTATGAAGTTTAGCAAGCCGGAGGGTGAAAAGCAGATGCACATTGATGGTAAATTTATCTAGTTTTTATGTTTATATTGTAAACTAGTGAATTGCTCATCAAGAATGACTGGGGGGAAAGGGGGAAAGCTGGAGTGCTGTCTGCACCCTGCTCCATATCCAGCCCCACAACCCCCCTGTCCACATCCCACCGTCAGTCTGTGTGTTTGTCTGTGCGGAACACTCCGATTGGTTGTTTCAGTCAGCATTGTGATTGGTTGTTTTGGGAGCCAATCAGAGTGCTCCAAGAGTGTTATGAACATACAGATGGACTAAGCCCTTTATATTTATAGAATGAGTCAAAATGCAGAAACCTGATCCCTATGCAAATATTAAATATACTCTATTTTAGAATGACCCAAATTAGTATTTAATGACTCCCACATCACATGATAGTCATACTGATATCATATATGTGCGTCTATTTTATCTACTGTGCTCTCCTTGAAGCAGAGACTCTCTTTTCTTATGACTGATGAATTTCAACATGCTGTTGAAGTTCAATACATAATTAACAAGCAGATGATTCCAGATTTCAGCAAAAGTGGTATTTGTGTGGCTGTGCAGGACTGAAGACAGTCTAACACCTTTTTGAAATCACTCTTAAAAAGAAAAAGCAGAATTGGGTGAATGAGTTCCTAGCTTTCTTGAACTTTCTTTTATTTACCGATTCAGATTTAGAGTGAACTTCTTCTAGGGTGCTGAAATTCTTTGATTTGCTCACTTCTTATTGCCAGCTGGAGCCATAACCAGAATTGCAGAAGGAAAAGTTGAAAAAAAGAAACAGTCCTCACAGGGTGCATTTTACCTTTCTGAAGCAAGATAGAGACCAAGGTCCTAAAGAGTGGTTGCAACAGGATTTCCCCCCAAAAGGTTTTACTTCTGTAGTTTCTGAGCATTAGTGTATCTGAGTGTAGTAGGTAGAGTAAAATGCTCAAAGATATGCACTCTTGGCAGCAGCATAAATGAGATAGACACACCTATAGTATCCTCTTCCTGCATGAGGAGGAATGTCACAGGGAGAGTCTATTCTCTTTGGTCAACTTGAGGCAGAATGTCAGAAAATGCCCAACATACTGTTCCCTTAAGATGATTAAGCAGTTAACTATCTACCAGTTACTGGGGTGTGGTAGCTACCACAGCCCTATCTTGCTATGGCTCCAAAATGAGATTTTGAGGCTTATTTTGAGTTTGTGGTGACAGCTATGTCCAGCTAACCCAGCCGTAAGTGGGTACCTCATCCTAGACTCAGGAGCCAAAGATGGTTGAATGTGATGCTGGCCACACTTCTGTTGATCACAGATACTGATGGGCTTTACATACTCTGGGTAGACATTTGACCTTTTCTCATCTACTACTCAAAGCAGAAAAGAGTAGGAGGTGCCTATTGGTTATTTTTTTGAAAGGTAGGTGAGGGAGAGTTGAAGTTTTATGAAAACATCAGAGCGGGAACAAGCTGATGGCTTGTGTTCCTAAGGCAGTGCTGAGTAAGAGCAGTTGATGTTTATTGAAGGAAAACTGTTTGTGAAACAGGAGGACAGTGTCATTATTTTAATGATTTAGATAAGTAAATTTCAGATTAGCAGCCTGATGCAGAAATGCATAGTTCCTTGTATATAGTCTACTGTGGTCCTGTCCTGGAAGAATCATCTTTAGTGCTTCATCTGCATTCATTGTTTAGTTTCTACTGAGACTGTCAACAACTTATTGATTATTGCCATGGATGATGACAGTGATTTTATGACAACATATACACACGTTGAATACAATGAAGAGCAAGATCAGTTCGTGTCAGTCAGAACATCAAAATGTGCTGTCACCAAGCAGTCATAGTTGTTCAGTCAATGCTTATCTGCACCAGATCCGACTAGATTGTCCCTTATCATGCTGGTGAAAGCATGGTATGAGTTAGGATTTTCAGAATTAGGACAAACTGCCTGCTCTTAACTTTGCACAGTTAACTCCAGGATCTGATGACTAGGGCTGAAAACATGAGAATAAATGTGATGGTAGGCTCTCCTCAAACATAATTTTGAGTTTTGCCACTTCCTTTTCCAATACATACCACATTTCAGTTACCACAGTAGTAATAAATCCCCTAATTCATCCAATTTTTTCAACGAAGAAAACTGAGAAGTGCTAGTGTAGAATATCCACTTTAATCCACCCATTCAAGCGCTGATGATATTGTTGCAATTCATTTTATTTGGCACTAAACTCTTTGTTTGTCCAATACCCTGCCTGCAAAGACAAGTATTTTTGATTTTCAGTCCCCAGAGAAGTTGGATTTACTTAGTAGCACAAATATGTTTGCAGTGCATAAATATTATTCCACTTCAGCAGCTCATGCTGCAATGATACTTATGATTTTGGTTGCTACCTGCCCTTATTTTAGTAATTTGTCCTTATAGTATGCATATTTACGTCCCAGACTATAGTAATTTGTTTGAGGTTTTTTTGTTTAAAATTGCTTGTCAGCATAATTAACCTCCCCCCTCCCCAATCCCCACCTCCAAGCATACAGAAGAATAATATTGATTTCATGAGAGGCAAAAACCTCAAACCCAGCAAAAAAACCAAAACTGATCGAGTAGAAAGTGCAGAATAAGATACACTGGCATAAATATTCTAAAAAAATCCCGGTACCAATTTATATAAAGGTCTTTTTTGTTCCTCTGTCCCATATACATTATGGGAGTGAAAGTATTGTTCATTTGCTGGGATTAAATTGAATCTAAATAACATAACCGCCCCCCCCCCCCAACAACAAAAAACAAAGGTGATAAGAAACCTTGGGCCATGTCTTGTCTTCCTACAGAAGGTCTTTCTTGCCCCAGTGTCTCTTTCTTTTTTCACTTTGGCCATCTGCAGACCAGCCAAAAAGCATGACTATATTGACAAGGTGATGCTCCAGAACATGGGATGAAGATTGGCATGTTCATTTATACCCAGTTTCCATTGACATGGCTCTGTCACCTCAGCACTGTCCTAGATCAGACATCTTGGTTTCTTCCCATGGAAAAAAACAAAAACAAGAGAAGGAAAAGAATTTCCTCAATTTCACTTTCTTCTTACCCACTCATCTTTCTAAACCCAAGAACATCAGACTCAAGGAGAAGCAGAAAAGAAAAGAAACTGCAGGATTATTTCAGTTCTCCAGCACATCTCAGACCAAAAAAGGAATTCTATATTGGCTTTCCCTACTCTCCTCTGTTCATTCCATACCTTACTTATCTGGTCTAGCATACTCTAAACCAGTGATAGACAAACCTTTTCAGCTCGTGTGCCACGAGATAAGCTTTGGTATTTCAAGGGTGCTGCTCTGATTTTCAGTTGGTGAACCTGATAGATCTTACACCCTGGGGCAGTGGAGCAAGAGTTGGGAGCTCACATGCCACATACTACAGCTCCCTGTGCCAGGTGTGGCAGTTGCCCACCACTGCTAAACCCTGGGAGCCACAAATCCATGTATCATCAGTGTAAGAACATGTTGGAGCTCCAAGAGGAACATGCTATAGCTGTAAGCTCCATTTTGAGCTTATACATAAGACTTAAGGCCAAATCCCCAACTAATAACCTCAGTGGAGCTACCTAAACTCATACTAGTCAAAGATCTAGCTGATTGAGATAAGTGAAGAATTGTTCTCTACATTCTCTAGTGATTTGTGTTCTCTCTCCCAGTTTCCTACAGAAACTCTGGGCATTTAAAATTTGATTTAGAATAATCAGAATTTCAAATCAACAGAGGTCTCTTTCTAATATTGATTTACTCTCAGAGGGTCATTCCTAAATGCATTCATTACAGGCATAATCCCCAAATACACACCAACACATCAATCACTAGGCTGTTTATGTAGGGAGACACAATTGGAATTGAACAATATAATTCAATAAAAGTACTAGTCTTTTTATTTATTCATTTAAGCTCTAGTTGTTCAGGCATTGTAAACAGAGCTGCTGAAAACTACTGCTCCTTATTTTCCTGCTTTTTATGGCTGATCTATTTGAACTTTTGAGTATTCTTAAAATCAGATGATGATATTATTATAAAAGAGAGGCAGAAATGATTAAAAATTATTAGAGGCCTAGAAAGCATGACTTTTGAAGCAAGGCTGAAAGAAGCAGCGTTATTTAGTCTGGAGAAGAGAAGACTATTTAATAATGGTCTCTGAATACCTAAAGGGTGATTATAGAATGGATGGAGATAGGCTTTCCTTCATGTCTGTAGGACAAATGGACTCAAGCTGTGGAAGAAGAAATTCAGGTTGAAGATTTTCTCTCTAAGGGTGATCAAGCACTGGAACAGACTACCTAGAGAAACTGGAAATTTTCCCTGAGAATCATCCTTGGAAATTTTGAAAAGTAGATTGGATGGACACTTGGCCGGGATGATCCCTCCTTGAGCAGGCAGCTGGACTAGGTGACCTTAAGGTCCCTTCCAGCCAGGGTTGAATTCATAATTTGGCAAAGGAGGGTGCAAGAGCTGCAACTTGTGCTGCAGGGATGGTTGTACCCCTGTGCCTAGCCTCTTCCCCCACCCCCAATCTTACTACCCACTAGCGTGGGCAGACCAGGCTGCAAGAGCCTTTCAGAACTTTTTAAAGTCCTAAAAGCAGGTAAGAATTCCCCCTCCTTTAGCTTCAGAAATGCCTATTAAAACTATGCTACAAATATTCTGAAGGCATCTGCAGTATGGCAAGGCAGGGATAGTTCAAATAATCAGTTTGTCGATAACTTCTTTCTTAGGCTTTCCGTGAAATCGTCTGATTTCAAATCTCAGAACTAAGGGACATGATTTAATGGGTAGTCCTTCTGACATGTTATGCCAGTTGCAGATGAAATATGTCCAGAACTCTTGTATGTGTTTGTGGGAGAACGTAGAGAATGGAGGCTTTCTGTTATGGAAGCTGAGGAGAAGGGAGAATCATACCATCTCTTCCAGAGCTGCAAAAAAAGGATTTTTATTCCTTAGAACCATTTCTCAGGTTTGCTGTCAGTTCAGTGCATCTTCTAGTCCATCCTACGGAGAATTAGGACAGGAAATCACTCTGGGAATGGGGTTGAGGGCTAATGCTATCTGCTGATCAGTCAGCATGGTCTGAAGTGACTCTGGTGCAAGATGACTAGAATTCCTGTCCTCCAGAAAATCTAGAATCTGCTGGAATAGTAAAAAGAACAAGGAGGATGGACTGGAGAGGCCACTCTCAAGATTTCCTTAGTCACACCCCATGGGTAGGGATCTGGCACAAGTAGTCTAGACTGTAATTAATTCCTCAGAGGAAGGACAGAGATCTTCCTTGGAAAGTGGTAATGAAAACAGTCTTTGCCAGCTCAGCCCACTGGGAATGTTTACAAGTGTGTTTTAATGTGCATTAGCCTATTTTTAAATGTGCCTAGTTTAAATGCATGTTACAGTATCACAAAAAAATTGTGCGCTTTCACTAATGTGCATTAAAATAGGATAATGCGCCTTTTTCTAGTACCTAACAATGGAGCTAATAAATTCAATGTGCATTGGCAAAAGTGCATTGATGAACATTTGAACAGACGTGTCTGAGACCAAGGTTGTGATTGAGACTAAAGTTACCACCAGGTACTGTATTGGGGCATGGGGGGGGGGGGGAAAATACAGTGACCATGCCTCCCAAGTATGCCTGTACATTCTGACCTAAATTCATTCCTCTGCCAGCATACAGACCAAAGGAAGAATGGAGTAGCAGGCTGGCTTGTTAAGGTGTATTTAGATGCTGGAGGACTGCGAGTTAAAACTCCCTTACAGCTAGCTCATCTGTGCAAGATTCGGTTGAGGCTGCTGGATAGGAGTACACCTCCATAATATTGTTTGAAGGCATGACATAGTTTAATGGTAATTTTCTCCATTTTCAGTATCTTTTCTCCTTTCTAATCCACAAGGATGTTTTAAATGTTGGTATCTCATGCAATAACTATGCAAATTGCAAAGGGATTAAACTTTCCTATCCTCCATCCCCCCAAAACAGGGACATTGAAATCTTTAGCTTTGGCCTTGCTTGTAATAGTTTCCCTGTGAGGAGAATAGTGAATGGTAGACTACAGCCTGAAATGGGATCTTCACTCTGCTTTAATTTTGCCCTTCACATTTCCAAAAAGTTTGAAGCCAAGTCTAAAGGAAACTTAAACTTCTATGTTGCTGAGCCAGTTAGTCACATACACATCTTTCTATTTTTACTTTCTGAGCAAGCCTGTGTCCAAATTAGAAGCTGTGGAATTCCTGGACTCCTACATAGATGAGATGTAGGAGCCCAAAGGGCGAGCCAGTTTTAACCTTCTTTTACACCAAAACCATGGTATTTTAAACATAGAATACAATCTAAATTCAAAACCAGATGGAGTTCTTCACAAAGAGGTAAATCAGAAAGAACTTTTGCAGCTGTGAATTAATTTTAGCTCCTCCCTCCAAAATGTAAGTCAGGAGAGTTTATGACTTGGCTTTGAGCAGACAGCTTTCAGTTTATAAGCCGACATCTATGGATTCAGCATAGACTCCAGCCTCAGGTTGGATCAGTCTGTTTTCACTATATTCTATTAGAGTCAGAGAATGCTTTGTTCTGTTCTCACTTCTCTAAAAAAGCCTTAGTGTATTGGAAAGTTCCACTCTGTATTTTGTGCAAGGAAAGAAGATG
Source organism: Caiman crocodilus (assembly GCA_030014935.1). NCBI lineage: Eukaryota > Metazoa > Chordata > Crocodylia > Alligatoridae > Caiman > Caiman crocodilus. The sequence continues at coordinate 4,006,994 of JAGPOW010003648.1, forward strand.
TAGATCAAGTCCATCCCTTTCAAGGAAAAGGCAGTGACAACAAGCTGGATTGGTGCGGGGGAGGAAGGAAAACAACATTCCCTTCCCCCTGGTAGTTGTTTGTTTGACGCAGAGCTTGTACTTTCAGTTGTTATCAGCTGTTTTGGTAAAGATCAGAATGTGCTTGAATCGCTGTGAAGGTTAAAATATGTCGACTGAATTTTCTTTAGCTACAGACACAAAAGGCTAGCTAATAGCAGTGCTGGCTGTCAGAAGGAGCCAGCCCCTGCATTTCCCATGGTAATGAAACACACTGGAATTTTTCATGGCATTCATACATCATGATACCTGTACAATGTATGTCACATCAAGGATAAGAACAACAGGCATACCTAGCAATAGATCTATCAGGCCTTGCAAACAAACACATGAAATTGCCTTCTTCTGGGAGTTACTAGATTTGTAATGATGTATAGAGGAAGACGTTGCCTTTTCATTTTGGCCCTTTATCTCCAGGCCTTCCTCCAGTGGAGCTCAATAACAGACATCTTGCAGTCAGCCTAAGTGACCTCTCAACTGTCTTCACAGCCTATCCCAAGTCCCATCTTTTTCTCTGGCCTTCGACTTTCTCTCTAGGTTATTATACCACATCACTGGATTCTATGAGTATCTGTACATATGTTTGGGGGGGGGGGGGGAAGAGAAGTGTTTAATTAGAGTGGCTCTCATGAGCCACTCGAATTAAAATGCCCTCAGCAGCTCGTATATTCAGCAGCCTGTATTTCAAAATAGCAATGGGGGTATACAGGTAAAAAAAAAAAAAAAAAAAAAAAAAAAAAA
>JAGPOW010003648.1:4007912-4019350 GCA_030014935.1 Caiman crocodilus
AAAAAAAAAAAAAAAAAAAAAAAAAAAAAAAAAAGGTGTCCTAAGGGTCTGATTTTTCTATTTAAACCTACTGCAATAGTGTACCTGGAATTGCAGGATGATACTGTAAGCAATTGCAAAGTCTCCTATGATGTTCTTGTAAGAATTACTACATACTACACAAAAATAAATTATATTCTGCTCAAAAGAGTTTTGCTATGACAGGAACACTTTAAAAAGCTACCTTTGTTACTTATATTCCAGGGATTTCACAAAATGAGGAAATAAGTCCTCTCTCTGCTTTTGATTCTGTGTTCTATATTTATAACATACACCTTCAGAAAGATAGCAATGGTTTAATGGCTTAAACAGCATTATTATAAACTATTTATATTTGTTATAGGATAGGGTCTCCAAGGATGGCCGTGTTACCCTAAGGCCCCTCAACCATGCCAGTTTGGCCTGGTGGACACCCTTTTCTTGCCCACCATCCCTTGATGAAAATATAATATAGGGAGGCTGCCTTCACGTCCAGTCAGACACGGTCCTGATGGACTTCCCCGAACCCCGTGGGTCTCCAGACCCTTGTGGATCTTGTTTCAAAATAGATGTTTCAGGACGCCCCAGCCTTATGGGCTAGAACATAAGTTCTCATCATTCTTCATCCCTTTAAAAGAATCCAACTTTGCCCCAGGCATTCCCAGAAACTACACCAGACCTCAGTCCTCTTTCCCTAGCTCCCTCTTGGAGCACTCCCTCCTTCTTGGCCACTGGCAGCAAACTGCCCTCCCTAGTTCCAGCCTGGGGATTTATAAGGGCCCAGGGCCTGCCCTTTCCAATCAGCAGACAGGTTCAGGTGCAGGCTAATTTGCTCTCTAGCCTGTTGCCCTAATAACCTGCACCTGGGCTTCAGTCTCTCTCTTTGGGCTCTCCCCAGACATTTTCTACTCTTTTAGGAGCAGGCAGTTTAGTGCCCCAAGATACACCTCCCCACTTAAGCCCCATGCACACCAGGGTGGATCTTCACTCTATGTCACCCTGTACTCTTCATCTTAGGCTCCTGACACCCTTGCCATCTGACAACTCTGGAATATGGAGGCGGAGGTTTTCAGGCGCCTCCTGCTCACATTTTCCCCAAGGACACACTGTGTGGGATTTGATGGGAGTTACCCTGCCACAGGTAGTCCTTCCACATTAGCCAAACTTGGTAAAGTATAATTTTCAGTTGGTCAGGCCTCCTGCCTTCTAGGGTCCAAGGGATCCTCTGGCATGATGCTCTCTTTCTCTTTCACCTGAGCCCTGCAGTGGGACGGCCAGAACTTTCTACCTCCTCCCAGGAAAGTTCCCCTCTCCCGGTTGCAGTGTCTTCTCTCCCTCAGCTTGAGCTTAGTTCTGTCCGTCTACTATGCACCCTGTTCTCGCTCTCAGGACCGGTCATGGGACTTCTTGTTTTCCTGTGGCTCCTTGCAAATTTACAAGTGTTCCCCAAATCTCCCACTGCAGTCTCAGGGCTCTTTGGGCATATTCTTCAGCCCAAAATTCTATTTTCCCCTGGCCAGTGGATCTTCCCTTAGGCCCCCTATAAATTTTCACATAGGCCACACCCCTGACCTTTACTTCAACCAGTTTCCTCAGGGTCCACCAACTAACCTGCCCTGGGATATTAATAACATATATCAGAGGTCTTCTCCCAGGTGTATGCCCCCGCTTTGGGTGGTTGTTCCCTCTTCTTCATCTCTGGCCCCTTGGCGCAATTTCCCTTTCTGGGTGCACCTAACCTCTCTTTTCTGGGGTCTGTCTCTGACCCATGGCACCCTGGGTAACTTGTGTACAGCCTTGGCAAATTAGATGACAGATCTCACTCCTTGAGCTTGCCTGCTTACTCTTCCCTGTCACCACAACATCTGCCATATCTATTCCAGTTGGCTGGACCCGACTTGGTACTGTTCTTGCTGTATAACGAGTTCCCCCAGCTGTTGTCTTAGCTCATCTCATCTGCATGGTTACTCATCCATTGGTCTCATTTCTGGTTCATGCATGCTATGGCTTACCCCTATAGAGCCCTTCGCCATGGTGCTTCTCTCCAGTTGCACCAGTCCAGCCCCCTCTCTTGGGTTCTTAGGGTCTAGGTAGCTGCACATGTTCTGGAGGCTTCAGAACCCCTAGCTGTGTCTCCATTTCCCTAAGGGACTCTTTCAACACCTCAAGCTCACAGAAGTGCTCGTGGTGCTCAGCTTTTGTTGCAACTACTTATTCCGCTAATTGGGCTCCCAGCACCAACAACCTCCCTCCAATTGTATTGCAGCCATTAGCATTCAAGGGTTCTGCCCTGCTTCAGCAAGTGTTGCATTTCTTGATGCATCTGACACCTCAATATCACTGGAATTCTTGACTTTTACAACGGCCTGTGCCCCTGCCTCTTATAGTAGTTGGTTCTCCTGCTCCAGTGCAGGAACTTGTTCCCTTGCAGCTTGTGCCTGAAGCAGCAATTGTTCTCCTTGTGCATTCATTTCTGCCTCTCTAGCTATGCTGTCTTCTACAAGGGCTTTCAGGGGCTGTACCTGTTTTCCAAGTTGGTCTTTTTCTGCCTCCAATCTTTAGAGTTGGATCCATAATCCATCACACTTCTCTTTTATGGTCTCCACCTCCTTTTCTAGGGGTCACTTCTGGCCCTGCAATGTCTCAGTTTGCCATATATTCTTTCACTTCCTGCCCCCATTTCTCTTGAGATCATCTTTCTTGTTTCTTCCATCTGGGTACAGCTTTTGACCAGCTTGACTCACAGCTCTTCCTCATGGTGTTTGGCTTGCCAGCATCTTTGTTGCCAAGCCTCTAACTTTTCCTGCAGCTCTGACAGCTGGTCCTCCTGGTGGTGCAGTCCTGTCCAGAGGGCTGCTATGATGTCCTGGGACACCTCCAGCTTCCTTAATACCTCCTCCTGTTCCTCAGGTTGTACTGTGCCAATTTCTGGAGACCTTGACATCCACACCATCAGCTCTTTCTGCATCCTCTGCAGCGCCCCTCTGAGGCTTTAGTTTTACTCAGCCTCGGGGTGTCACTGGGCTCTCTGCAGCCCTGTCTGTCTTTACACCCCTGATGCCATACCCTCTCTGGTGCCAGGGTCCTCACGCTGTAGTGGGCCTCCAATGAGGCCTCCTTCCCCAAATAGCCTCACCCAAACCATCAGTTATGAAACAGCAAACAAAACATAAGCCCCTGTACGGTCTCTGGCAGTGGTATTGCCCCCTCAGCCTTACCTCCAGAGCTGGGGTGCCACTGCATTACTGCAAATATCTTTCTGTGTATACCTTAGCCCCAAAGGTGTGCTTCCCTTCTCAGGGACATGGGTTTTCTTCCCTGTGCATGGCTGAGTTCCCAGCCAATGCACCACTTTGTCATGTGATGGGGTCTCCAAGAATGGCCGTTTTACCCTAGGGCCCTTCAACTGTGCCAATTCAGCTTGATGGGCACCCTCTTTTCTTGCCTACCACATCTTGATGAAAATATAATATAGGGAGGCTGCCTTCACATCTGGTCAGATATGGTCCTGATGGACTTCCCTGGAGCCCATGGGTCCCCAGGCCCCTTGTGGATCCTGTTTCAAAGTAGATGTTTCAGGACACCTCAGCCTTATGGACTAGAACATAACACAAGTTCCCATCGTTCTCCACCCCTTTAAAAGAATCCAGCTTTGCCCCAGGCATTTCCAGAAGCTAGACTCACCCTCAGGCCTCTTTCTTAGCTCCCTCTGGAAGGCTCCTTCCCACCTGACTGCTGGCAACAAACTGCCTTCTCTAATTCCAGCCTGGGAATTTATAAGGGCCTAGGGCCCTGCCCTTTCCAATCAGCTGACAGGTCCAGGTGCAGGCTAATTTGCTCTCTAGCCTGTTGCCCTGATAGACTGAAGCCCAGGTGCAGGTTATCTCTTTGGGCTCTCCCCAGGCATTTTCTGTTCTTCTAGGAGCAGGCACTTTAGTGCCCTATGACAATATTACTATATCAGGAGTAGTAGATGTTTATATAATTGAACTTCTGGTTCACCCAGTGAATGGAGAAAAAATCCCCAAACAAACAAAGAAAGATATTGGATGCATTCCCACAAGCATTCATGTGTGGCTCACGGTGCATCAAAGCAGTTGAGGTGATCCCAGTGTCAAAATAAACCAACACTGACAAAAGCAATGCAGCATGGTGCAGTGCATGTGGCAGCAGCATTCTCCTCCAGGAAGTGAGCCTGACTGACCACAGCCATGCTCTGGTTGCTGGCCAGGCTTCAGGTGGCTGAATCATCACCTCTGCTGCTCCAGGAGGCCCCCAGGACCCCAGTTAAAGCTTGGCCCCAACCTCCCCTACCCCACCCAGGACAATATGCCCCATATCAGTCCCATGTTCAGGGCATTTAGGGGCATTCACAGTGGCAAAAAGCAGTGGCACAAATGCCCTGTGAGTGGGGAAGCACTCATTCAGTTCCCATTGACATGAAATAATTTTTGTTTAGTTTTTTTTCATTGAAGAAAAAATGTTTTGGGTTGAAAAGTTTAGTAAAATGGAACCTTTCATCCCTTCAACACTTGTAATAAAGTCTAGGTTACAAGAAACAAAGATTTAGATTTGCAAAACTAACCACCCCCCACCTCTCTAAATCTTAGGGGTTAGGGCACTCTTTGAGGACATGGACATCCCTGCTTGAAATCTTTCATTTGAACTGACAGCTTGTAACTGCCAAGAATGTCTTCATGCTATAAGGTGGCCTGGGGCACACCTTTAATGTATCCTGTTACACTTTGCTACTTTGTGTGGACTATTTAAATATTCTTTGGAAGAGGAACTGGAACCCACAAGTCAGACCATCCAGATGAATGGGCTATATGCCAGGCTATAGAGTGATTTGCTTTTCTGTGCTTGCTTAATGAATAGTTAATTATGTCATGTGAAGTGACAGCAAGCCTCATTACTCCTTTTGTGCCTACGCATACTCAATAAGAAGGTGGTCAGGATGCTTTCTCAGAAGACAGAGTATATGGGTTCAGTTCCTCTTGTATGGAATTCCTTTTGAGTAGACTCTCCCTTATTCTGGATAATAGTCATAAACATTGATCTCTTGTGGGAAGGGAAGAGTTACTCCTTCCTCTTAGTGGTTTTGATAATCTAGTATGCAATTTCCTTTGCTTTATCTACAAGTCAAGAAATGAAGAGTTTCAGAAATATCTAAAGAACTTATTTAGACATTTACTTTTTAGTTCAGGTTCATTTTGGTAGAAATTATGTGGCAAATTCAACTTGCATTCCACAAATAGTTTAGGCTGCCCTGAAGCAATTTTCAAAAGTATTTTGTGCAACTTTTTCTAGGGCCCCCCATGGGATCAGGGGTTGGCATGATTGTTAGGCACTGTACAAAGAACAAAGATACAATGTATTTCAATTATTGCAGAGTTTGGCTTCTTGTTCTCAACTGAATAATTCTATTGCTGTAGGGTTTTCTTACTGTTACTGAGGAAAACTAGATTCTGACCACTCAATTCTTTAAAACAGTTGGTTCAAGTCCTTGGCTTAGCTCTTTATCTGTTTGAGGTAAATAGGTTGAATTCTGTGCCTACCAGGCGAGAGGTCTTTCAGATAAGAATTGGAAAGGTCTTCATGGATAATAAAGATCTATAACACTTTTTTCAATAACAGTAGATTCCAGTGGTGTTTTTTTAGATTAAGTGCTACAAAGTGCACTATTCACTAGTTACCAAATTGCACCCTAAACCTGGCTCTATTTCAGTGACTCCGTATATACTTAAACATTAAACTGCTTTGTGATAAAAAAACCCCATTATATATAAAAGAAACTTTTTTTTTTTTATTCAAGCTGCCTAGGATGTGTGCTAATGTAGCATGGTATATATCTGTATGAGATGATCTTGGAATTAATATAGAGCTGTAGGGGACTTTCTATGTATTTGAAATCTGTGAACAACTAACTGATTTTGTTGGAGCAGCTTCCATGCAGGATTTTAAGTTACAGACATTCATAGTGAGAAAGAACTGAACCATAAACTGTTGTGCTGGATATCAGGGGTGGGGGGAGGTGGAATTCTATCTGTGTTTTTAGAGCAAGATTAAATTACTCTTTTTGGGAGAGTAAGATTTCTAGACCTCTTATAAATAGAAGGGCACATCTCAGCCTGATTACTTCAAAACAGCTTCCTGCAACCTCCCACTAAGAAGATGAGCAATTAGTATAATCACAGCAATAAGTCAAAGATACTTACTGTTCAAACTTGGGTTGTGACTTTTCCTTTTAGGATTGGCTTCTGTGTTTTAGAAAGAAAAGGATATATTACCTGTTTATAAAGCTAAAAGCACAGTGCCCAGTGAGTCAGCCTTTCTACATGAAAGTTAAAATAATGCCATGAAGTGGTTCAACAGTGTTGTGAAGTACTCTGGATAAGGTGGAAGCACTCTTTTATAACAAGTACAGTCATGCAGATGGAATTCTTGCCAGCAAAGTATAAAGCAAAAGGTCTGACTGTGAGTCAATCTGCCAGTAGTACAAGGTGACTCAAGAGAAGATTTCATTTCATTTTCCACCAGAAATAATCCAAGAACTAAAGAAATGCAGGCAGGAAAATGTCACAGAAACAATGTTTTTAAAAATAAAGAGAATGAGCTAGCCCCCTCCTTTGCCTGGTTATAAAATAATATGAATAGATTTTGAGTAAATTCTGGTGGGTCCTGAAAATACTTCTCCCACCCATGCTCTCACTCAGATGTTTAATAATATTCATGTGTATTGGATCTCTGCTGTGAATTGGAACACCATCCAGGCTCTATAATCAGATAATTGGAGACAGCCCAAGGCAAATAAGATTGTCATACCAGTTCAGAGAAGTGGTCTATATAATCTAGCAACCTATCTTCAGTGGATCTTCTGCACTCCATTCTTACACTACAGTGCAGGAATATACAAGGACCATCCAAGAGAGCCTTATAGAACAACCCACCCATGAGGATGTTTACTGATATCCCCTTCAGTCAAAGACTGTCTTAGATCTTGAAGCCTTCCAAAGTAGATCCCCTTCTCCTTGACCTGCAGTGTAACAGGGAGTTTAGGGTGATACTTGATACTGAAGAGCACATCTATTGCTGTTGCCTATAGAAGAAGATTGGTTTATCTTCTTCATTTGGATGACAGAGCAATAACTCAGGCATGAAAAGGTGACAACAGTTCAGTGGAGGTATTGGTGAAACTGGGAAGGCTTATCTCTTACTAGGTGGAGATCAAGAAGCTTATTGGAAAGGAACCAATGACAAAGGCTCAATTTTTTAAACCAAGATATTCCAGTGGTCCTTAAATCCACCACTCTCTTTTTCCAACAGGTTGCAGTGATTGGAAATGTGAATATTTTACCACAGCAGCAACCAGTAAGTCTTCCAGTAAATTCAGGAAATAAAAATAGCTTTCACAATAGCTGTTTCTGGCACTTAAAAACAAAACACGTAGCATTTGTGACTCCTGAAAATAATAGCTATCGCCTGCTATGTCATAGTTGTTATCTGGTAGAGATGATTTTGCTTGACAAAAGTTTTAGAAAAGGATTATATTTTAATTTCTACAAAATAATTTGATTTTTAGCCCGTGTTAAATTAAAATCCAAATCCATTTTCATTTCAAAACCAGTGCTTGGTTGTAACTGTCATAATGTTGTATAAAAAAATTAGCCTTTGCCTTTTACATTTCTGCAAAAAGAGCACATATTTTTATTAGAAAGAAACAATGTTTTTGTTGCTATTTGGCTACCATTTTTCATCAAAACAGTATCTTTTCAAGTTTTAGACTGACAAGTAATCCTCCTCATGGGAAACACCCCCTCAAGAAACATATTTTGACCTAGGTCTCTATGGATTTGTTTTACTTTACTTATCTACTGTTTATAGAGTTTTTGCTGGTAAAATGTTACATAAAAACGTAGAAAGATTCCTTTCCACTTTTACACCTTCTTTCAGCTTCTTAGCATGTCTCAGCAGATAGAAGATAGGCTCTTCGTAGCAAAAAGGGCCTGATTCTACCCTACATATATTAAGATGGAACACAAAAGGTGTGGTCTTAGGGAGCAAATGGGAGCTAGGATGACCAGTTGCCTATGCATATGAATCTATTATGGATGCTTGGCTGATTTGATAGCCAAGATGGTTCCCTGCAACCTATCCCAGACTGCCTTTAGTGCATGCCAAAACCTCCATAAGATCATGTACAACAGACTTACATTTTCTTGTCTCTTTTCTTCTTCTTAGTCCTTACAGTGCTGTCTTTTGCATGATAATAGCAGAGAGCCATTTATGTCACCAGCTATGGTGGACAATATACCCATTCGACTGTAAATCGAAGATCCTATTTATTCAAAGGCCCTAATTTAAACAGTGGGCTAAGTTTTGGGGATTCAGGCCCAGGGTTGCAAACTTAGTTTGTAGGTCCCTAACGCCTAATAGAATTGTCAGTACCTAGACTCTGTGTACAGTTTATTGCCTAGGAATGGGAACCAGAAAAACAAGTGTACTGAAAAGAAGGCTGCCTGTGGAAGCCAGGAGGAAATGTTGAGGAGAGGAATGTGGTTCAAAGTCTATAAAAAGGTTTAAAGAGTAGGGCCCTTGTGTGGTAAGCCAACAATCAGATGATTGATGGCTCTGGCTGGGACAGCCCCAGGTCTGGTTGGAAATCAAGGCTGTTGGCGTTGGGGCTGACAACCAGCTGATTGTCCTAACTCCACACCCAGCACCTCTGGCCAGGTTGCCAGAGTTCAGGAGATCAGCAGTTCCCAGTAAGGGGGAAGCCAAAGGGCTTCCCTCACGGGGAACTTTAAACCCTACTGGGAGCTTATGATCCCCCATGCTCTGGCAGTGTGGACAAAGTTGCTGGGTGCAGAGTTTAAAGTCCCTGGTGGGGAAAATCCTTGGCTCTGGCCTCATTCCCTTCCACAGGCAGCTGATTGTTGACTCAACCCCAGCATGCTGGGACTTTTAAAAATGCGTGGAGCTGAGCTGTCCATACAGTTTTCTGACCTCCCTGCACATGGAAACATGGGGATCAGGGAAAGCCTCCCAAATCCCAAGATTCCCATGTGCCAGGGATCTCTATAAAGCCGTGTGTGAAACCCAGCTAGGTCTCCAGAAAGTGCAATAGGAGTTCTGTTTCCTTTTGTAGGTTTATCACAGAGCATCCTGGTGCCCTGTGCCTGCACAGGAAAAAAACTGCCAGAGGGGGAGCCCTAACAGTGTTTAGGCAGCACAGCTGCAGGTTACCAGGGCAACCCATGAAGTCAGCTGACACTAGGGGGCAGGGCCTGGCTCTTATAAAGCCCACAGCCAGGGCCAGGCTGGTAGTTCCCTGCTGGGTTCCAGAGAGTGGGCGTGGGCGTGGGCGTGGGCGTGGGCGTGGGCGTGGGCGTGGGCGTGGGCGTGGGCGTGGGCGTGGGCGTGGGCGTGGGCGTGGGCGTGGGCGTGAATTATAACCAAAGGGCTTTTGTTTTGTTATTGCAGCCAGATGGCTTATGTCTTCAGTTGTAGCCAAGAGGCTTGAATTTGTTTTGTTGTTGTTATGACCGACCGGTGGTTTGGGCGAGGCTGTAGGGGTGGAGGAAGCCTCATAAAGGGGACCCCAACAGTGTGGGGGATCCCAGCGCCCGGGAGGGGGTGATTCAGCGCCAGCAAGGGCATAATTCGCGGGGTGCCTAAACCCTGGCCCGAGAGGGGGCAGCGCTGCGGGGCCCAGGAGGGGCCATGCTGGGAAAGCTCAAGTTGAGTACGGTAGGCCTCAGAAAGGGGGCCATCTTGTAGAGAGGCCCCAAACGAGGGCCTCCAAATGGAGGGCAGACCTGTCACAAGGTCTAAGTGGCACCTTTTAAGCCACATAATCTTCAAAACTGCCATTTACTTATAGGTGGCAAATCAATTCCCCTTGGCAGTGTGTCCCTGTAAGTGGGCATACATAAACTGAGCTGGCACAGTAGGCAGTACATGGAAGGCGTACATATGTGGCTACGTGCGCATGTTTGTTGCGGTCACATACCTACATCCAGCTTCATCCCCAGTCCCATCCTTCTGAGGCTGAGTCACTTCCTTTGCATTTAATAGTTAGTGGAAAAAATATGGATGTAGGGAAAAGTTTCTGGATCATTGTGAGCAAAGATCAAGGCTAGAACTTAAGGCTTGCTTCCTTCTACATTAGGCTCAATTCACTGTGCCATACACCCTCTACCTGGTTCTCTTTTTTTCTGTTCCACACATCTCTTCACTGTCCAGGGGAACAACTTTAAAAGAAGAGCTAAAGGAGGAACTTGAATAATACCAGGTTTATAGTGTGGAAAGTTAGACAGGGGAAAATTAAATGCTTTTCTGGGTGAGAAGGGCCTAGAATCTGGTTTTCTGGGCAATTGCCCTAGCTACTTGGCTCTTACAGCTAAAGCAGGGGAGGGCCCACACTCCCTGCCCTATGTCTCAGTAGAATAGCTAAAGGTGAAGTTACGTGCTACACATACACTATATTAAATCCACAGAATGTTAAGCAGTGTTAAAGATGGAATGTGCTGAGAGTAGGCACACATTAAGAGTTAATACTGTTTCTTGCCTGAACAGCTCTGCATCAGGGGTCAGTCCTGGAAACAGTCCTATTCAATACCTTCATTAATGATCTGGAAGATGGGATGAGTTGCATCCTAAGCAAGTTTGCAGATGACACCAAGCTGGGGGGTGCAGTAGATAAGCTGGAGGGTAGAACTAGGATTCAGAGTGACCTAGACAAATTGCAGGACTGGGCCAAAGGAAATCTCATGAGGTTCAACAAGTGCAAAATCCTGGACGTAGGACAGAAGAATCTCATGCATCTGTATAGGCTTGGGACCAACTGGCTAAGCTGCTGTTCTGAAGAAAAGGACCTAGGGGTTATAGTGAACAAGAAGCTGAATATGAGCTAACAGTGTGCTGTTGTTGCAAGGAAGGCTAAAAGTTTATTGGGCTGCGTTAGAAGGAGTGTTTCCAACAGACCGAGTGAAGTGATTATTCCCCTCTATTCTGGTCTATTTATTGGTGAGGCCACATCTGGAATACTGTGTCTTATAGAAAGGATGTGGACAAGTTGGAGAGAGTCCAGTGGAGGGCAACAAAAATGGTCCAGGGGCTAGGACACATGACTTATAAGGAGCGGCTGAAGGAACGAGGCTTATTTAGTCTGGAGAACAGAAAACTGAGGAGGGGATTTGATAGCAGCGTTTAACCACCCGAAGGGTGGTTACAGAGGTTTCATAGTTTCATAGTGCCTAGGGTCAGAAGGGGCCTAGCGCAGGCCATCTAGTCTGACCCCCCCCACCAATGGCAGGAATGAGTGCCAGGGTCACAGGATCCCAGCCAAGTACCTATCCAATCTACTCTTGAAGATGCCCAAGGTAGGAGCAAGAACCACTTCCCTAGGAAGCCGGTTC
>JAGPOW010003648.1:4019450-4030754 GCA_030014935.1 Caiman crocodilus
GCCTCCTGAGCTCTCTGAAATTGGCCCTTTTGAAATCTGGGACCCTAGTCCTAGTGTGGGCCCTATCTACACTGCGCCGGACAGCAAATTCTACCAGGCAATGGTCGCTGTCTCCCAGGTCGTTGTCTCCCAGGTGATGGATATAGACTGTTCTCAGTGGTGAAAGATGATAGAACAAGGAAGAATGGTCTCAGGTTGCAGTGAGGGAGGTTTAGTTTACGTATCAGGACGATCTTTCTCACTAAGAAGGTGGTGAAGCACTCAAACAGGTTACCTAGAGAGGTGGTGGAAGCTCCATCCTTGGAGGTTTTTAAGGCCCAGCTAGACAAAGCTGTGACTGGAATGATCTAGTTGGGGATGGTCCTGCTTTGAGCAGGGGGTTGGACTAGATGACCTCCTGAGGTCCCTTCCAACCCCAATTTTCTATGATTTTATGATTTGCCACTAGAGGGTAGGCATTCAGGGGGTAGCTAGGGCCAGGATGCCTGTGCTCTATCCCTGCTTTGGACTGGGCGGGGGCGGGGGGGAGGTTGAGAGTGGTGCATGCTGGGATGCTGGAGAACTGCAAATTGCTTGTTTTATCTCTGTAGAGCAGACTGAAGTTATCCTAACACAAGCTAGGTAGCATGGCCCAGAGTTAACCATCACCTGAAGTGGCATGATTTTGATGTACTCAGAGTACACGTCTACACGTGCACCCGGCTGTGCATTTGTTACTGCACAGTCATTTAGTTCTTGCTTTACTGTACAATTGTTACTGTGCAGTCCTGGTGGTTCATGGGTGATTTCCAATCCTACTGCATGGTAGCAATGACTACTGTGCAGTAATGTCAATGTCATGGTTTTTGTCGGCTGACATTACATAGCCATAGCAATGAGCTACATTGTCACAGCTCATTTCCTTGCTGGGTCTCATGTAGATGCACCCAGAGGGCACTTGGAATGAGTTAATGAGCTCTGACATGTGGGCTTTCTCATTTTAAGTGCCCTAGTATGATCTAAGTGTAATGTGTAACTTTACCCTAGCAGTGTGTGAACAGGGAACCAGCCCTGGGCACCAATTTAGAGGAAGTACTAGAATGGCAGCCTTTGGAGGGCTTGTGGCAGCAGCCCAAATTTGGGTAGTTTCTTCCACTTAGCAGTAGCAGTTTCTCCATACAGAGGCATGGACTCGGCACCCTTATGCCCTCCCAGGTCTGTGCCCAAATTCCTAGGTCTTCTTCTGGGACTTATGCTCAGGTATATGCAGACATAGCCACATCTATGCCCAGTGTAGTCCTACTGATCATGTTCATAGATTCATAGCTGTTTGGGTCAGAAGGGACCTTTGAAGATCATTGAGTTCAACTCCCTGCCCAGAAAACAGCACTGGGGTCAGATGACCCCAGCCAGGTGCATATCTAGCCTCCTTTTAAAGACCCCCAGGGTAGCAGAGAACACCTCCCTTGGAAGCCCATTCCAGATTCTGGCAACACTTACTGTAAAAAAAAAAAAAAAAAAAAAAAAAAAAAGTTCTTCCTGATGGCTAACCTAAATCTACTCTGTTAGTTTGTGGCCGTTGTTCCTAGTTACTCCAAGGGGTGCCCTGGTAAACAGAGCATCTCCTATTCCTTGCTGTCCCTGCCCCCTGATGAATTTGTAGGTGGCCATAGCATCACCTCTCAGCCTTCTCTTGTAGAGGCTGAAGAGATCCAGGTCCCTCAGTCTCTCCTCATAGACCTTTGACTGCAGGCCCCTAACCATATGAGTGGTGCTCCTCTGGACCCTCTCAAGGGTCTATCTCTAGTTTGTGTGCAGACTTCCATGCCCAAAATATAAAGCAGGGGCAAAAATGTCCGGGTAGATGGCTAGCAAACTGCCATTTAAATGAACAATGAGAAATACAAATCCATTCCAAGGGGACACTTGGTAGACAGATAAAATTGCTTAAGTTTGTTGTAGCTACAAGAGAGCCTATTTGCCTTGTGACATCACCATGTCAAGTGAGTTAATAATTTTCCTCTAGAGTTATAAAGAGCAATCTCCTCCCTGCAATTTTTCTCCATGCTCTTCCTTCCTTTCCCTGCTACACACATTTTTCTTTGCAGGAAATATCTAGAACTCTTCTTATAATTATCCTTCTTTCTTGTTAAATAGCTCAGCTCTCCCAGCTGTAGTTAGCTGTGGATAAAACTAAAGCCCAAAGAAAATTTAACTTTATAGTTTTTGGAAAAGCTCTGATTTTTAACAGGTTTGTTCCTAGTCAGGTCACACAGCTGGTTGAGCCATAGTCAGCCTGAGAGCTGTTAGTGCACTGATTCATCAGGGAGCCTAGAGTACACTGAAACAGTTCACCTGCTCTGGGGTTACAGTGTCAGCTCTGATGCACACTGGCAAGTGATACTTATCTATTATCATCATGATGCTGGAGGGGAGAACAGTAGATAATCAGAGCAAGACTACAGACATATTTTTCGGTATAGGACTGGCTTCTCTCTGTACTTCAGATAAAGACTCTCACATCAGTAGGTTTTAAATTATTGCTTAATTCATCCTCATCCTGTTCTCTGTTTGACAGTGGTGCAACTGTATTGACATATCAGATGACTATGAGAAGATGTTTGTGAAGATGTTGCTGTATTGACTTCTAGCTGTGTTGCGTGAGAGAATGAAATTGAAACCGAAGACATTTGAACTGGCTAGAAACTACAAAACATAATATTTGTATGCATGTATGTGGCTATTTCTCATCTTTTTAAAATCTTGTGGACAGTTTTTAGTCGCACAAATATTTGAGCCTTGCTGTTCTGAATACAATTACCCATGTAGACATAGATATGCAATAGAGGAGGATCAGCAGTCTTATGCTGTCCCTGTTGGACGCTTTAGGGTGGCTGAAGGAAATGCTGAGACATGAGAACATTGTATTTCTGCTGGACTCTGAGCACAGCGTGTCTCAGGTTTTGATGTGGGTATCAAAAAACTTGCATTGCTTTATAGTAGAAAATTCAGCTACTAAACTGAACTAATTGAGCAGCAAGCAAATTCTCCAGTAGGTCTCTTTTTTTAAATATTGAATTTCAGTTTTTAAGATATGAACACTATTCATTCAGGTTGTCTTAATCTTTGTTTTTGTCCCTTGGAGCTGGCTCCCTTCATATTATTATTTTAAGACAGATTCCTGTTTCAAATAATAAAAACAAAGCACAGACTAAACTTTGAATGCCCAGATTTGGGATTGCTAATTGTATTTAAAATGAGGGGAAAGGCTAAATGGAAAACAATGATTCATTAAGAACCTAATCCACAATCAATGGGGATAGTTCTGTTCACTACTTTGGGTTTTCATCAGTTCTGAAGGCCCTGATTCAGTAAAACATGTATGCATATAGTTAAGCATTTTGCTTCATGAGAGATGAACTTGAAGCATATGCTTAAGGGCAAGAGTGTATTTTAATGCTTGGCTGAATGGGTTTAAATAAGAGGATAAATTTCCAGGAGCAGAGCAACAGGCAGCCTTGTTCATCTGCTGGCTTTCTAACTGTGAGTGAACTCTGTCTGTATTCCTGTTACTATATGATAACTTCATCAACACCCCAACGAAGCACCCAAAGCTGGCTCTTCAGGGCAGGTGGCTGCAATCTTTTCCCTTCCTCAGATTTTCCCCTTATCTTAAACTACTAATCAAAGTAGTAACAAAAAGGAGTTCATCAGCTGCTCTTCTATGGCAGCTCTTAGTTTCTTTAATATATTTGTCCCTGTTCTGCACATGTGCAGCACAACAGAACAGGCTGTTACTGCTGCTGCAGTTGTTCCAGAATAAGCTGAAGGACATTCAGTTAGAGGTTTATCCTCATGGCCACAGGCAGGTGGACTCTTATAGCTGTCAAGGGCATTTTTATTGCCATCTTCTTTGCTTGACAAAACTCTGGAACACAAATTTGTTCCAGAAAAAGGGTTAGCATCTTTGGCTGTGGAGAAACATCAGTCATAAGGTCTATGCAGCAGAGAAGGAGTAGGTGAACTTCCATCACATACAGCCTACAGTAACAGAGTCTTACAGTCTGTCTAGTCATGTGTTGTATGCCCCTCCATGTTTTCAATAAGGTGTAACAAAGGCAAGAGACAGGTGGCCTTGCCAGGGCAATTCAAGCTGAGTTATTCCTTGTGTGGGTGCAGTGCAATCAACATTTATTATAACAGTAGGTTGCACTTCAAAGTAGCTGCAGTACCAGTTTATGATGATGAAAATATGCAGGTGCTGATGTTAAGACTGGCCTTCATTTTTTACCAGGTTAAAAAAGTCTCTGTTTGATAGCTGTATGCCTTCTGGGGTGTACAACTATTTTTCTTGTAAACCTCTACTTCCAATGGGAATATTGTGGTGAGTAAAATTACTATTTTTTTTTTTTTCACTTCTCACTAGGGACATCTAAACATGCCCTTGACTGCACAGTTGGTACTGCGTATTCATTTAGCAAATACTAAATGACTGCACAGTACCTACTGGGTCATAAATGTCCCTTGCACCACTGGGACTGCACAGGAGTCCCAGTGGTGCATGGGACATTTCTGACCCTATGTTGTAGCAAAGAGCATTGACACTGTAGCTCATTGCTACAATGATGTAGAGTCTCGTGTAGACATGCCCACTGAATTCAGAATGATCATGTAGCTAGCTAGCATAGACAACCACGTCATTTTAGTACCAGTATCCTTGTTCTTGGAGTTTTTTCCTCTATCTTTCAGTTTTTGCTACTTGTCTCATAGCACCTCCCACAAGCACAAATCAGGATCATGGTTCCAGTGGGAAAGGGGCATTGTAAGTCCCCGCCTCTGCCCAGGAGAGATTATAAAGTAGGTGCCTGGTTGGGTTGACTCTTATGCATGTAAGAAGCTTCTCTCATGTGAACAATCCCACTGAGTTCAATGATACAGAATAAACAATGGATGGAGAAAAAGATTTTGGAGTAATAAAGAAAACCTATTGGCCCTTAGTTTTCAAAAGCTTAAGCTTTCCTCAAATTCACATTGCAATCTTAAATGCAAGCAAGAGGATACTAAGTCAGAGCTAATAAATGGTCTCAGTGCCCTTGGAGTCAGAGTCAAATGGCAAGTGACAGACAAAAGGCACCTGTACTCTTTCCTTTTTATTGCACAGACACACACACACACACACACAAATGTGTTTCTGGAGCAGAGGTACTTGCTACTTGGTTGAATTCATTATCACTAGAAGCTTCACAGTAAGATAGGATGTAAATTGGATGCTGCAAGCCAGGCCATGAAAGGACATGATTGATAAAGGACAGATTATTTTTGTATTCAAGGTCAAATGGCATTTAAAGAACCATTTTGCAGACACAGTGGAAAATTACAGAGGCAGACTGCAGAAATTCTGTTGGTCACCCTTTTCTTTACAGGATCCCTATAGCAAAACAGAAACAGCTGAAGAAGTTAGTCCCTATTTTTAAGGCACTTTATTATTTCATAAGCATATCTAGTCTACATTCCCATGCTCATCTTTTTTTTCCTAATTATTTAAAAAGTGAATTTAATGCCAAAAATTGGAATTATATTTTTTCAAAGCATACAAGAAGCAGAAGCACAGTATGTTAACACCCAGTGGCTTTCACAGACACCCCAATACTTCTTAGCATTAACCTGGAGGGGAGTGCCTCTTAGGAGAAATACAGTTTCACTTCTCATCCAGTCCTTGGGGTTTTAGCTGAGCCTGCCAGCCAATGACCAGTACTCCACAGAAAAATTCAGCCTTAGTCTGTACTTAAGCAAAACCAGTATTCTGATGACTGGAAAACCTTTTTCATCATGTACCATGTCTAAGTCCTTTGAATGTCAGGGACATTGCATTATGGTGGTGCACATCAAATTTATCTGTCAGAAAATACCTAAGAACTGCACTGGTAACCTGAAATTCTTGAAGTCCTTTTCTTGGACAAAAAAGTAGATTGGAGTAAGAGCCTACAGGAGTTAGCCTCCCCACTTTTCATGATACTGAATGGGAGCTGGCAGCCTTATTCCAGTAGGCTCCTTTGAAGAATCTTTCAAACAATATATATCCCAAAAGCTATAAATTTATCTCACCCAGTTCTCTCCTTCCTTCTTTTTCTTTGTTTCAGTTTTTATTCTTTTTCTTCTTCCCTCTCACTATTTCTTTCACTTAATTCGTGAAAGAGATATAGGGCTAGTACGAAAGGAACAGGGCTGGCCTTATTCACTAGAGTGTCAGTGCTACTGTTCACGTTTCTACCAATGTACTTTTAGCACACATTGAATTAACCTCACTTCAGTACAGTATATGGAGTGGTGTGTAAGCAGCAGATGAACTTCTCTAGTTGTGCATCCTGTCCTTCCACTCTAACTTCAGATTAGGATGGGGCAGGGCACATCCTGCCTCCCCTGAGACAGACTTGAATCTATACAGACTGACATTTTTCTGAATTAGAAGCTTAGAAAATTATTTGAGAGTGGAATGATTTTATGTTATAGCAAAATATGTAGTTTTGGAACCTATTCATCATTTCCCCCCATAAATGCAGATATTACCCATGTGTGTGGGGTATATGCACACACCATGTTAGCATCTTTTCAGATCTGATAAATGCTTCCACATGTAAAAAATGTAGTAAACATATATAAAAAGCATAACATGAAAATATAAAAGATGGAACCAAATTGATCCACTGAACCTATTGACTTCAGTGGCTCTTCATCAAGGTTCATTTCTGCTAATTATGTTTAAATGTGTGTAGATATGATGTTAACTATGTCTATACCTTTCAGCAGAATATGTAATATAAATGCTTTCCTGGAACTTATGCCATGGGAAAATATTTTGTGTATTTCTCTGTAGCCATAAAGCGGGTCCACATGTGCAGGGGTGTGCTCTTGGAGGGGCACAAATAGCAGCAGCACAAATTTGTGATGCTGTTTTGTGCCCCATAGCGTGCCCCTGAACATGTGCTTCAGTGAGTGCGTCTACACATGCATTTACTCCAGCCTAGATTTACTGTGCGGTAAACTACTGCAGAGTAAGGGTTTTTGGGGAGCTATCTGTGCATGCCAGGTTAGGAAGCAGATTTGCTTCCAGTTTCCTGCAGCCCTGCAATAGGCCCCTGCTGCCCTTTGGGGAAATTTTAGGTTTTCCCCTGGGTGCTAGCTGGCAGGGAGCACTGGGCCAGGAGACAATGGTCT
This sequence comes from Caiman crocodilus, assembly GCA_030014935.1. Taxonomy (NCBI): domain Eukaryota; kingdom Metazoa; phylum Chordata; order Crocodylia; family Alligatoridae; genus Caiman; species Caiman crocodilus. The sequence continues at coordinate 4,026,645 of JAGPOW010003648.1, forward strand.
CCTGGCTACACGGGGCGGGGGCTGCCTGCTCCTGGAGCAGGGACAATGTTCAATGCCCTAGCAGCAGAGAGCTCCTGCTCCTGGCTCCCCGATCAGGGGCACAGGGCCTGGAAAGAGCTGCAGGAGAGGGGCAGGTCTCAGCCCCGTGTCCTGATCTGCTGGTGGGGCAGCTTGTTGCTAGCTGCTCCACCAGCATATTGGGGCAGGGGGCTGGGACCTACCCCACCCCTGCAGCTCTTTCCAAGCCCCATGCCTTGATTACCCAATCAGGGTATGGGGCTGGGACCTGTTCCTGGCCAGGACAGTTCCCAGTCATCCCCAGGCTGTGTGGGGAAGTCTGCATGTGCTGCCTGGAGCTGGCTAGGGATGGCCCAAAACAGGACAGTCCCCAGCCACCTCCAGGCTGCACATACTTTCTCACACAGCCTGGGGCTGGCTGGCAACTGTCTGGGTCAGGGGCAGGTCCCAGCCAGCTCCAGGTTGGGCAGGGAGTTGTCTCCATGTAATGAGTTTCTACTCCTGCTCTGCAATCACAATTATGATTCCAGAGTGGGAGCTGGGGAGCCTGTTCCCAGCCCCAGCTCTGCAGTTGAAGAGCCCCAGCTCCATGATTTGCAGAATGGGAGCTGGGAACAAGCTTTCAGTCTCTGCTCCTCAACTGCAACTGGGTCTCCCAGTACTAGCCCCACAGTTACACAGCTGGTGCTGAGAGATAAGGGTCTACCAGCCCCACACTGCCTGATTGTGATGGTGGAGCTGGGGCTTGGAGATAAGGGTCTCCCAGGCCCCCCAGTCTCCAGTTGCAATCTTGGATCAGGGAGCTATAGCCTGCCCTGGTGGATGGCTAACCAGAAACAGATTTTGCTCCTGGCCAACTGTCTACATGAGCACTAAAGTGCCATTACTAATGTCAAGTAAATTTGCTAATTGCATTTGCAGGTAGCAAATTTATTTGGTATTAGGAAGGTTTACTGTAAAGTAAGCATTTGCACATGTAGCTGCACACTTTAACATAATTTACTGTGAAGTAAATGTGAAGTTAAGCATCTTGTGTACGTGTGCCCAGTGTGTAGCAAATTGTCCTGCATAGGAGTATGGCAGTGGTCTCCAACCTTCTTAGGTCGGAGATCACTTTTGGAATTTAAAAGGAACCAAAGATCTACTCCTTCCTCCCTCCCCCCCCCCCAACAGGTAAGTCTGTGGGGAGGGGAAGGGGATGAGGGAGGGAAAAAGGCCATGGCGGGTTGCAGATCAAGGTCCCTACCCTAGCCCCACTCCCTCCCTCACTGCTGGGGCCTCAATCTGACTCCCCATGGCAGTGAGGGAGGGGCAAGCCCTACATGGCTGGGGTGGAGCGGGGGACGGAGCCATGAGCAGTTTGTCTGTGGCGAGCGGGGAGGAAGGGCATATAGTGTGTAAGGGCATGGGGGGGGTGCCCCCAGATCTGCCTGTGGGGCAGGGTGGGCTGTGGGTTGGGGTTCTGGGCTGTTTCCAGTTGGACAGCTGTGGACGGTGGTGCTGGGAGCAGGGCCATGGGAGGGGCTGTAGCTCCCCTGCATCTACTGTTACCAGCACCACTGCTGAATGAAACATGGGCCAGGCCTGGTGGGAACAGCCTGGCACATCCTTCAGTCCTGCAGCTGCAGCCCACCCTCCCTCATGCCTGCCAGCCCCCAGCCTCCATGTCCTCAGGGGAGGGGAAGGCTGTGCCGAGCTGCTTCCGCTGGGCTGGGCCTGTGCTGTGCTCAGTGGCAATGTTGGGAGTGGGGGTCAAGGGGGCTATAGCCCCCCTCCATTGCCCCACTCCTAGCACTGCCACAGCAGGTGCTCAGCCTCAGTGCAGTCCAGCTAGGAAGGGCCTGGTGCTACCCCAGAACCAGACCATCCTGCCCTGCGTGCAGATCCGGAGGCATGCATTCCCCAGTGTCCTCCCAGGCTGCCTGCCCTCCCCCTCCCCATGGCCCCCAGATGAGCTGCTCATGCTCCATCCTCTGCCCCACCCCAACTGTGCAGGGCCTGCCCCTGCCCCAGCCCCAGCCCCAGTCCCTACCTCCGAGCTGCTGCAGCTGCCAGTGCTGCCCCACATTTGGAGGAGGCATGTGCCACCCCCAAATATATATGCACCAGACTGGACTTTGCACCCTGCTGCATGTGTCCCCCAAGCCTCTGCCTTTTCCCTCTCCCACTGACTGAACTGCTGGGCTGGTGCGGGGCATGATGGGGAGGGGGGGCACGTGTGTATGCATGTGCGCACATGCTCAATCCCTGCAGCCCAGGATTGACTTCAGGAGGGTCTGGGATTCACCAGTCGATCCCAGTCAGCCAGGTCATGACCACTGAGGTAGAGGATGCTGAAGCTGGCACGGGTGTCTTGGGGTCCTAGTGCAGCAGGGATGCATATCTGGCATTGCTCTGGATTGCCAGCCCTCCATTTGTTTCAATGCATGCTACTGACATATGATACTCTCTTCCATTTTTTTTGCCTGGAGTTTTTGTTTTTGCCACCGGGATTTCCTGGTAGTAAATTTTGCCACCATACTGCAAATTTGCAGTGTGGTGAATGTTTCACATTCCCTAAATGGCATATGTGGTGCTACAAAGTATTTTTTGGTGCCATAAACTGCATGCCTCTGTGTGGGGACCCACCTATATTTGGTATGTGTTTACAGCATACAAATATATAGGAATGGCCCTGAATTCTGGAAGCAGATTGCAGTCTCATATAATGGTTCTGCATCAAATGTTGTGTATACTTGGTTGTATCCTGTATTCAAAAAGCAATATGTTGAAACAGAAGCTGTCTTTCTGGGTTGATGGCTTCCTAGGACAGTTTGGCACACTGGTCTTTTGATTAAAATGTCTAGTATTTTACAAAGATGGGTGTTAGCTGCCTCAGAATTGAGGGATGTACATGGAAAATAAAACAAGATCATATAGATAGCAGGTCAGCTGACTTTTAGAAGGTATTGTGGGGGTACCCATGCTGTTCAGCTTATACATCAATGACCTCCCTTGCACCCTGTCTTAAAAGTTCATTTGTGAAAGTGGCATTATCTACAGTCCTGACACAGTTGTTCTCTGCTCTGAACATCACCTCAGCAATAAATATAGCCAAGGTGGCTGAATACTACACTTGTGTTGCTGAATAAAACAAGTATGTTACACTTGTACTGTGCCTCTACTGCCTACAAACTAGATATTACTTTAAATGAACAGTACCTGAAATATAAGCCATATCTGGTCTACTTTGATGTGACACTAGATTGAATTTTGACTTTTTTATGAAAGCTTAAAGAAGACAGCTGCCAAAATTAAACCACCCAATAGCCCCCTCATTAAACAAACCAGGGCCACCTGGGGTGCGCACACACACATTCTGAAAGTTCTCACTTGCCATCTGCTACTCAACTAGAGAATATTGTACACCAGGCTGATGCCATTCATCACATAAAGCCTTACTGATGTGCAATTACATTCAACCATGCACATCATATCAGGAACAATAAGTCCATTCCACTGACCACTGTGGTTGCCAGTGTCATACAAAATAGCACCACATCAGACTTGCCATAAGAAACAACATTTAAACTCTGAGAAAAGATCCATGTCAATCCAAATCTGCCCCTGAATGTGAATCTTTTCAACTCACCTCTAGTTTATTTCCTATTGAGATGACCCTTATGGCCCAATGCACCATACAAGAATGGCACAGAATCATGCAGGAAAAAGGAATGGTCTTTATAGAGTCATAGGATCATAGAGAAAAGTAAGATTGGAAAGGAACTCCAGAGGTTATCTAGTCCAACCCCCTGCCTGAGGTAGAATCATCCACTACAACCATAATCTAAGGCTACCCTCAATTCTGACACAAGATAGACCTAACGCCCTAACCTGCCACAGGTGAAACAGGGAATCATGGTAGCCAATGTCCTACTTCTATAAAATGTCGTTATACACTCAAGAGGTCCTGGGTAGAGGGCCCTGTGGGGGGCCCCCCCCCCCCCCCCCCCCCCCCCCCCCCCCCCACAAAAAAAAAAAAAAAAGTCAAAAAATAAAAAAGAAAAAAAAAAAATATGTGTTATTATTTTTTTTTTGTTGGGGGGTTCTAGG